>CM026395.1:14365890-14464524 GCA_014843695.1 Archivesica marissinica | reverse complement strand
GAGATAATCTAGATTCCACTTATGATCTCTGGGCTAGAAATGAGCGGGATGAAGGGATCCCCATAAATAACTATGTACAAGAATTATGTCATAGATTAGCTGAAGCGTTACGTGACGCCAGCGAGAATGCACAACAGGCCGCAGATGGTCGTAAAACAAAGTATGACAGAAGTAAGAAAGCGAAAATGCGTGTATTCCAGCGTGGTGAATTAGTGTTAGTACGATTACCGTTAAAAGGTAATAAGCTGAAAAATGCCCTCCAGGGACCGTATCCGGTATACGAAAAGGTAGCGTCGCATACCTATATTATATACATGCCTGATAAGAGAGTAAAATACCGTGTTATGCATGTAAACCAGTTGAAGCCCTGGACAGGTAGGGAGGAGGGTGCAGCTCTAGCTGATAGTAGTCCGGTGTATGAGTCCCAAGACCCTACCCTATTAGATTACCAAGCCCCTACGGACATTGAGAAAGAATTCGATCCTTGCAGTCCTCTTGAATCTGTACCTAAGAAAACCTGGCCGGATATCAGTCATTTAAACCCAGACCACAGGGACGATATTAGTCAGTTATTTGACCGTTACCCCCGTTTATTCTCTGGACAACTGGGACGTTTCCACGATGTTACCCATGATATTGATGTGCAAGGTGCTTCACCCGTAGTCCAGCCTTACTACCGCATGTCTCCAGAAAAGAAACAAATATTAAAAACTGAGCTAGATCAAATGTTGGAGTTAGGAATTATCCGCCCTAGCAGAAGCCAGTGGGCCTCTCCCATAATATTGGTACGCAAATCAGACTCAGAATGGCGACCATGTATTGATTATCGGAAAATTAATGACCTGACTCGAGGAGAAGCCTTCCCCATCCCGAGATTAGACGATCTCATTGATCAGGTCGCAGGTTCGAGTCTGATATCAATTTTAGATCTTAATAAAGGTTACTGGCAGATTCCGCTAACCCCTCGAGCTAGTGAAATTGCAGCGTTCATAACCCCCTGGGGCTTGTTTGAACCATTAACTCTCCCATTTGGTTTAAAAAACGGTGGAGTTACCTTCCAGAGGGCCATAAACGAGATAATCGCTCAATCCCCGACAGAACCCATCCGTGATAGATTTGCCGACGCATATCTGGATGATATTGCTGTTCGATCCAATTTATGGTCACAGCACATAAATCACTTGGATTGGACATTTCATAGACTAGAGGATAGTGGTGTTACTTTGAATCCGAAGAAGTGTAAAATTGGGTCTGGAACAGTCAAGTACTTGGGACATGAATTAGGGTCGGGAAAAATCAAACCAATTTCCAGCAAGGTTGAGTGTATTAGTAATATCTCTCCCCCACAGACCAAGAAACAATTACGAGGATATCTGGGATCAGTAGGATTTTACAGGAAATTCATTCCCCAGTTCGCTGAGATCGCCGCTCCCCTGACTGACTTATTAAAGGGCAAGCGATCAGGGAACATCATAACTCAGTGGAGCGATAAACATCAACTTGCTTTCGAATCCTTAAAGAAAGCTTTAACCAATAAACCCATACTGAAGGCCCCTGACTTTAACCAAGAGTTCGAACTCTATACTGATGCTTCCGATTTGGGAATTTCGGCTGTACTGACTCAGACCGTTGACCAAGTACCACACCCAGTAGCATTTTATTCCCGAAAACTTATTCCACGAGAGAAAAACTACTCTACAATAGAGAAGGAATTATTAGCTATAGTGGCCGGTATCGAACATTTTCGCATATATGTAAGCACAAGCAAAACAATAATTAATTCAGATCATAATCCCCTTGTATGGTTAAGTAGGTCGAAAACGTCCAATCAACGCCTCTTAAGATGGGCACTGTGTCTCTCAGAATTTAATCTGACCATTAAACATATCAAAGGGACTCAAAATGTTCTAGCAGACTTTCTCAGTAGAGTTCAATGACTGTGATGTTTGACTTAGTAAATGTACTTGGTATTATTTCAGTTGTTCAGTAAATAGTTATTGCCTCTATGATTAGAATGTTGGTACCTAGCGAAAGAAATGCTATTTTAGGACATATGATGTATTGATATTATGATTGTTTTCTACTGTATATTCAAAGGAATGAAGATTTGTAAATCGGCCGATAGCGGGCGATGTCAAACTTCTCCCCGGGTAGTGAGGATTGTGCAAAACCCCAATTTGCACGAAATGTTTATTATTGTTATATATAAATAGTAATGTATTATATAAATACATTAAACTGTTTCTATATATGGCCAAATGTTTACCATGTAATATATATATATTTGTTTTATGCATAATCGTCTGCTATTATTTTCGCGCCTAAAAATTATCAGTCTCGCTTCGCGCGGGAAATGACTTAAGATGTTAGGCCTAATCTCAGTTTATCAAGGCCGTGGTTGCAGGTGTCCAGTTATGTAATACAAAGGCACCGAACTGGTTTGATGGTGTAATATTAGATAACAGGCCGTGGTTGCAGGTGTCCAGTTATGTAATACAAAGGCACCGAACTGGTTTGATGGTGTAATATTAGATAACATAACAGATGTTTTAGGAATTGTTATATCATATATACACTGATTCAATCATGTATATAAGAAATGGATTTTATTAACATAAATCAGACACACTAGAGCCTAACTCCAGGAGCGAGAAAGGTCGTGATCTCAATCTAGTATATAGAACATATAAACTGTATTTATGATACTTAGATATTATGGACATTATAAGAAATATAACTTATAAAGATTTGTCGAATAATTAAATTGTTCAGCCATAGAAGAAACATAGAGTTTCGGCGAACCATATAGAAGGTGATTAAAAGTTAATCTAATCAGAAACAGTGATTAGATTATAGTGATATTGAGTAATGACGGATTAGAAAGATTGGATGTTAAATATACTGTGTAAGCGCAAAGTCGGCTCACACAAATGGATTGTTAAATAAGCTTTTAATGATACGATGTATATATATATAGATCACTGATTATATATATATGGATATTTCTGATGCCAATTTAAACAAGATATTATATAGAAGAAATGTAATACTGTGTTGAGTTATCATTAATACATATAATAACGAAAAAAACCCCTAGACAACTCCAGCGAGTCTACAATAGGATAGACCCTGGTAAGAGCCGTAGCAACCGAGACATATTATTACGAGAAGAAAAAGGAGAGTTTGCGACAGGAGGCTGCCTTTGAGTTATTACATTTATATGTATTTCATCACATGTTATCGAGGTGTTTAGCATGTCATTAGTATCACAGGGACTCGGCACGTTTGGGGGTACTAGTATATATACTTAAATATATATACTAGTACTATACCTCCAAACGTGCCGAATCCCTGTGATTAGTATAACGTATATCAGGTTCCATATCTATATCTGAAATCGTATCATTACCTGGTTCCGAATTTACTGTTTTAAAATGTTTGTAAAAATCTTGCACATCAGATCAGGCATTTTTTCAGTTTTTGGTTGATTAAAATTATTCAAGATCTTCCAATATTCCTTAGGGCGCTTAGAATGCATATTTCTCAATTTGCGCTCATTACGGCTATGCGATATATAAAAAAATACTATTGGAATTATTCTAGTAATTTTAAGTATGTTGCATTAATGACAACTGAAAATGTTTCCGACATAAGACACTTAAGCGTGCGTCCATCCGTATTTTGTGTTACGGGTAACTCAACCCTTTAGTTCTATTAAAACCTCACTGTGATATTTTATACAAGGCTGATGTATGGTCCTAGACTTTGCAGAGAAGAAACGAAGTGGAACATCTGTGTCCCTTGGCAACATTTCTAGTTTTGATATAACTACTATAATCGACTATTTTTGTTTGTCAGAGAAATAATGTTGTACATGTATATGTTTTATCATGTGATATGTTTCTAGTATTATATTTGTAAGTGACTTATAGGCCCATTGGGCCGGGTGTATTTAATTGTATAATTTATATGTAAATATTGTCTGCTACGTACACAAGTCACTATAATAAACAAATTACTTACTTACTTATAACGCATTCATTCTAAGGCAACATATGCTTGTCTAGTGCTATGTAAGCCATATATTTGATATGTTAAATATTAAATACTATGTAAAAGTCTGGTATAATGTACCTTATGTAACCATACATTAATAATGTCTGAAACGTGTTATATAATTATGCTATGATGCCCCAATCAATGGTGAGACTGTGGTAGCCCACATCCTGTCATTTACAATTATTAATTGTTAACAATAATGTTGACAGACAAAATAGATTGTGTAAACTCTGTTCACAAAATATGGTAGAATCCGAATTTCACTTTTATGTTGTGCTGCCCATTGTGTAAATGTATAAGATCAAAATATCTGAGCAGGTGTTCCTGGCCAACTACTCAAAAATTCAACATGTTAATGTCAATAGAAAATAGAAAATGTTTGCTGAATATTGCTCGATTTGTGAAAGAAGCCCTATGCCTACGTAAAAATACTCTTGGAAATTAAATTAGATTTGTCTACTGATCGTTTACTGTACTGATGTGTTTGTGTGTTTTGTTATTTGTATAAATTGTATATTTATTGTCATGTGAATATATCTATTGTCTTTGCCATAAGTTAGTGAAGTTGTAAATGGCCAAAGGCAAATGTTTTGCCGATTGCTAATAAACTTGAAACTTGTTAACATTAAAGTTATATATTGCAGTTTAATGGAATACTTTTATTGAGTGTTACCTATTGTAGATTCACTGGAACACTGTTGATGTGTTACCTATACACATGCCTGGTTCCACAGTTCGTTTCGTTGGAACACCACATGTAGGGTTACCTATACAAATGTCTGGTTCCACATTTCGTTTCGGTGGAACACCACATGTAGGGTTACCTATACAAATGTCTGGTTCCACATTTCGTTTCGGTGGAACACCACATGTAGGGTTACCTATACAAATGTCTGGTTCCACAGTTCGCTTCGGTGAAACACCACATGTAGGGTTACCTATACACATACCTGGTTCCACATTTCGTTTCGGTGGAACACCACATGTAGGGTTACCTATACAAATGTCTGGTTCCACATTTCGTTTCGGTGGAACACCACATGTAGGGTTACCTATACAAATGTCTGGTTCCACATTTCGTTTCGGTGGAACACCACATGTAGGGTTACCTATACAAATGTCTGGTTCCACAGTTCGCTTCGGTGAAACACCACATGTAGGGTTACCTATACACATACCTGGTTCCACATTTCGTTTCGGTGGAACACCACATGTAGGGTTACCTATACACATACCTGGTTCCACATTTCGTTTCGGTGGAACACCACATGTAGGGTTACCTATACACATGCCTGGTTCCACATTTCGTTTCGGTGGAACACCACATGTAGGGTTGGTTTCCTATACACATGTCTGGTTCCACATTTCGTTTCGGTGGAACACCACATATAGGGTTACCTATACACATGCCTGGTTCCACATTTCGTTTCGGTGGAACACGACATTTGGGATGTGCACTTTAATTGAGCTGCATTTGCAAACGTTGATATTAAGTTAATGTTTATTTATGCTGAATCATGAAAGTTGAGAGTAATTGTACACTGACAGGTGGCGCCACGTACGCTAATGCATAATAACATGTATAATTGCACACTGACAGGTGGCGCAACGTACGCTAATGCATAATAACATGTATAATTGCATATTGATAGGTGGCGCCACGTACGCTAATGCATAATAACATGTATAATTGCACACCGACAGGAGGCGCCACGTACGCTAATGCATAATAACATGCGTAATTCCACACTGACAGGTGGCGCCACGTACGCTAATGCATAATAACATGCGTAGTTGCACACTGACATGATGCGTCACGTACGCTAATGCATAATAACATGTATAGTTGCACACTGACAGGAGGCGCCACGTACGCTAATGCATAATATCATGCGTAGTTGCACACTGACAGGAGGCGCCACGTACGCTAATGCATAATAACATGCGTAGTTGCACACTGACATGATGCGTCACGTACGCTAATGCATAATAACATGTATAGTTGCACACTGACAGGAGGCGCCACGTACGCTAATGCATAATAACATGCGTAGTTTCACACTGACATGATGCGTCACGTACGCTAACGCATAATAACATGCGTAGTTGCACACTGACAGGAGGCGCCACGTACGCTAATGCATAATAACATGCGTATTTGCACACTGACATGATGCGTCACGTACGCTAATGCATAATAACATGTATAGTTGCACACTGACATGATGCGTCACGTACGCTAATGCATAATAACATGCGTAGTTGCACACTGACATGATGCGCCACGTACGCTAATGCATACTATCATGCGTAGTTGCACACTGACATGATGCGTCACGTACGCTAATGCATAATAACATGTATAGTTGCACACTGACATGATGCGTCACGTACGCTAACGCATAATAACATGCGTAGTTGCACACTGACATGATGCGTCACGTACGCTAATGCATAATAACATGTATAGTTGCACACTGACATGATGCGTCACGTACGCTAACGCATAATAACATGCGTAGTTGCACACTGACATGATGCGCCACGTACGCTAATGCATACTATCATGCGTAGTTGCACACTGACAGGAGGCGCCACGTACGCTAATGCATAATAACATGCGTAGTTGCACACTGACATGATGCGTCACGTACGCTAATGCATAATAACATGTATAGTTGCACACTGACAGGAGGCGCCACGTACGCTAATGCATAATAACATGCGTAGTTTCACACTGACATGATGCGTCACGTACGCTAACGCATAATAACATGCGTAGTTGCACACTGACAGGAGGCGCCACGTACGCTAATGCATAATAACATGCGTAGTTGCACACTGACATGATGCGTCACGTACGCTAATGCATAATAACATGTATAGTTGCACACTGACATGATGCGTCACGTACGCTAATGCATAATAACATGCGTAGTTGCACACTGACATGATGCGTCACGTACGCTAATGCATAATAACATGCGTAGTTGCACACTGACATGATGCGTCACGTACGCTAATGCATAATAACATGCGTAGTTGCACACTGACATGATGCGTCACGTACGCTAACGCATAATAACATGCGTAGTTGCACACTGACAGGAGGCGCCACGTACGCTAATGCATAATAACATGCGTAGTTGCACACTGACATGATGCGTCACGTACGCTAATGCATAATAACATGTATAGTTGCACACTGACATGATGCGTCACGTACGCTAACGCATAATAACATGCGTAGTTGCACACTGACATGATGCGCCACGTACGCTAATGCATACTATCATGCGTAGTTGCACACTGACAGGAGGTGCCACGTACGCTAATGCATAATAGCATGCATAGTTGCACACTGACAGGAGGCGTCACGTACGCTAATGCATAATATCATGCGTAGTTGCACACTGACTGGAGGCGCCACGTACGCTAATGCATAATAACATGCGTAGTTCCACACTGACAGGAGGCGCCATGTACGCTAATGCATAATAACATGCGTAGTTCCACACTGACAGGTGGCGCCACATACGCTAATGCATAATAACATGTATAGTTGCACACTCTACAGGAGGCGCCACGTACGCTAATGCATAATAACATGCGTAGTTGCACACTGACAGGAGGCGCCACGTACGCTAATGCATAATAACATGCGTAGTTGCATACTGACAGGAGGCGCCACGTACGCTAATGCATAATAACATGCGTAGTTGCACACTGACATGATGCGCCACGTACGCTAATGCATAATATCATGCGTAGTTGCACACTGACTGGAGGCGCCACGTACGCTAATGCATAATAACATGTATAGTTGCACACTGACAGGAGGCGCCACGTACGCTAATGCATAATATCATGCGTAGTTGCACACTGACATGAGGCGCCACTTACGCTAACGCATAATAACATGCATAGTTGCACACTGACAGGAGGCGCCACGTACGCTAATGCATAATAGCATGCATAGTTGCACACTGACAGGAGGCGCCACGTACGCTAATGCATAATAACATGCGTAGCTGCACACTGACATGATACGCCACGTACGCTAATGTATAATAACATGTATAGTTGCCCACTGACAGGAGGCGCCACGTACGCCAGTGCATAATAACATGTATAGTTGCCCACTGACTGGAGGCGCCATATCTATGCATAATAACATGTATAGTTGCACACTGACTGGAGGCGCCATATCTATGCATAATAACATGTATAGTTGCACACTGACTGGAGGCGCCATATCTATGCATAATAACATGCGTAGTTGCACACTGACAGGAGGCGTCACGTACGCTAATGTATAATAACATGTATAGTTGCACACTGACAGGAGGCGTCACGTACGCTAATGTATAATAACATGTATAGTTGCACACTGACAGGAGGCGCCATGTACGTTAATGCATAATAACATGCATAGTTGCACGCTGACTGGAGGCGCCACGTACGTTAATGCATAATAACATGTATAGTTGCAGACTGACAGGAGGCGTCACGTACGCTAATGCATAATAACATGTATAGCTGCACACTGACAGGAGGCGCCACGTACGCTAATGCATAATAACATGTATAGTTGCACACTGAAAGGAGGCGCCACGTACGCTAATGCACAATGACATGCGTAGTTGCACACTGACTGGAGGCGCCACGTACGCTAATGCACAATGACATGTGTAGTTGCACACTGACTAGAGGCGCCATATCTATGCATAAGTGCATGTATACAAATATAAATAGGTGTGTGTTAAGTCATGTGATCCCGCCATCTTTGCCATGCGGAGTTATTTTCACTATTTGTTATATGATTGCTTGTAAATGACTCATGTGTGGGTTTATATGCAAATAAAACGTCTTCTTCTTCTATTTGCTACATATACGATTAAAAGGGCTAGATAACTTGACATGATAAACGACCCACCTAAATTATCTGACATGGGCTTGTCTAATATGTCCCCGAGATTTTCTTTAACTTTCCAGGATAGTATAGTCATTCATTCTTTAATCAATGTACATACATTTGTGGAAGTCGTGATAGCGCAGTGGATGCGCGTTCGCTTCAGGTGCGAAAGGTATGGAGTTCGAGCCCCACTGGAGCCGTTACGATTGTGCCCTTAGGCAAGGCATTTAAATTCCACATTGCCTCTTCTCTCCCTCGTGGCGATGGATTCCATCAGGAATGATGTCTCGAGCGTGATTAATATAAGTTGAAATAACTTGTTTCGCAATCGAGCTAAAATAAATTTGTATAAACTAAATTAAAATGTACATACAAATCATACTCACGTAAAGGTATTTCAGAAAAATGAAAAGCACGTAAAGGTATTTCAATAAAAAAAATCATACAAAGATTCCACGATAACATGTCTATAAAACGAGCACACATCTCCTTTCAAAATAAATGTTCAAAGGACAAACTGCAAATCAATTGGCGGAACAGGTCGGATATTCAAATACATCAGATTATAGAATTATTGAAGTGTTCAACTTCCCATTTTACCATCTATTTAAGATACAATTATACAATTTCACATTCAAAAGTATGTTGAAAATAATTATTAATATGTTTTAAAGAACTTCAAATAAATATTACCTGTTAAATGTTAACATAAGTATAATGCATATCAATCATGTTAGACGGCTCTCACTAAAATAATTGTCGACTGGATTATTGCCATAGACAACAACGACATAGTAGGCAGTATTTTCCTGGACATCCTTCCACACAAATGATGATGATGATGCTGATGATGGTGATGATAATGCTGTTGATTATTGAGCTTATGTACCCTCGCCTCCAGCGAACCATGTGGGCGAGCGACACAAATAATAATAATGATAAAGACTTTATTTTACGAAAGAACTCATTTAACCCATTTCATTCTGGATACATTTAAAGGCCTTTGCAAACAACATAGATCAGCGTAATGCTGCGTGCTGATAAGGATTTATGTTGTTTGCTACATAGCCATAAAAAAGTCTGTGTTTAAAGACAGTTTGTTTATAAAGTGAGAAGGATATTTTGTGAATTTGATCGTTTTATAGACATGTTATCGTGGAATCTTAGCATGGACATAATGTAAGACAGAGTGCTATTTTATACGAATAGCTTGAAGGTGAACTTGTTGCATGTTGTTGCTTTTGAAGACATCTTTTCTCAAATGTTATCACCTGTGTTTCTAGTTATAGTAACACACATGTACTTTAAATGTATCGATTTTGACCAGTGAAAAGAACATCCCCTTGATCGGCTGTTCGTCACGCATGAATTGGCAGCACGGGTGACGAGATATATACTTGATTTCGGTATAGCTCGACTGGTGAAAGTATGTCGTCTGGAAACACGTTAACTGGAATCAACAGCGATGCGGAAGATTACGTCGAGTCTATCATGGGCTCGCAACGAATTATACGTGTGGATACACCAGGTACGACAACAGGTGGATGGACAAGAAATCTTTCATTACCTTCTTCTGCTGAATCATTTCTGAAGAAGGTTAGATCCAACACTGATGAGTGTGCGGAAAGTGAACGTGTAACCGTTAAAGCTAAGCGGTCTCTATATAGTAATAGAAGATCGCCCCAGACTCCTGTACCAGCTCCTCGTAGGTTAGTCGTTACGGATGCACATATTCATGTTAGTGCGGACTCCACACTGGAGCAGCTTATAAAGCAACTTTCTGCAGATGTACATTTAATGTACGCAAATCTCAGTGACAGAATGGATAAACTCGAGGCTGGTCTGGAACAGCGTATTTCCAGCAAGGTGTTTCAACTTCTAGACAAGCGAATTAACATTGAAATGGGTCGTATCAGGAAAGAAGTCGATTCCCATATTGAGACTATGAAGGATTCTGTTATGTTATATGTGGCTTCAGACATCGACGATATTAACAATAAAGTGTCCTCACTATCCACTAATTCACCTAGTAATTGTCAACCAGATCTTTCACGCACTATTGTGATACGTAATCTCAGAGAATCGAACAATGAGAACGTTAAGACTAAGGTGAATACGTTATTTCGAGATGGACTAAAAGTCAGAGACGTGTCCGTTATTGCCGCTGAACGTAAGGAATCTTCCGATGATAGACCTGGGGTGATTGTAGTCACGTTTAAGTCTGCTAGTGACAAGAAAAAGATCATGACTGTGAAAAACAAACTCAAACACAATCAACAATACTCCAAGGTATATATAAATCATGACCAGTCTAAAAGTGACAGAGTGATGGCAGATAACTTTCGAGCTATTTTGGCTGCATTGAAACATAGTGATACTAACCTCTCACTTCGTGGCTCCAGGATCGTACGTAACACTAATAATCGTCAGAATACAGGCCGTAGTGACACGCGTATACAAGGTCATGACTCAAGGCCTAGTCGTGGTGAACGTGACCTTCAGAATAGACAGACTGACCGCAAACAATCGCATGGAGCTAGGGGTAAACAAGATAATCAACACAGGGGTTCACAGCACGGTCCGAGATCCGTATATCGTCGATAGGTATCAGCAGGTTTCTGGAATGTTCGTGGTTGGTCAACTATCCCTTTAAGTGACAATTTTCAGTTAAAAGCCGCCTGTATTTAAAATAGTGATCTTCATATAGTGGGCATCGCTGAAACCCACCTTAGGAACAGTGACATTTTAACTCTTGAAGGATACCAGTGGTTTGGGCACAACCGTCTACGTATTCATAAGAACGCAAGATCAGGTTCCGGTGGAGTCGGTTTCCTTATAAAAAATGACTTGTGCACTACTTTTGATATTTCAGTATTAAGTGATACTAACGAAGGTATTTTATGGTTAAAGATGGTGCACAAAACAGAGAAAATGACAATATTACCATGTGTGTGTTACCTTCCTCCGGAAAATTCCTCACGTCAAGTCGATGCTAATGTGTTTTTTGAAAATCTTCTTACAGATTTTTATTTGTACCAGAATACCGGTCTTGTTTTTATTTGTGGGGATTTTAATAGTAGATGCGGAGATCTTGATGATTTTATTGCTGGTGTCGATACTATTGAACCTAGGGTTGTCAAAGATTTTAAGTCTAATTTTTATGGAGAACTGTTCATCGATTTCTTAATTAATACCAATATGTGTATGTTGAATGGAAGGTGTACCGAAATATCAAATGATTTTACGTCTGTGTCTGTTAAAGGATGTTCCGTTGTCGATTACTGCATTGTTACCCATAATGACATTGACCAATTTTCTGATTTCAATGTTAAACGAACGGGTCAGCTCGTAAGTGAAATCAGTAATTTGTCAAACTTTGTTACACCTGGAATGCCAGACCATTCGTTGTTAACATGGAAATTGAATGTTGCTGATGCAAACATTGTTAACCAGGAAGATAGTGTATCTTCTTTTGACAAGTTTGATCTGAATACCATTTCAAATAATTTCATGTCAAATTCTGAAACCGTTCAATGTATAAACGATGTTATTGCTGCTCTAGAACATAGCTTGCAAACACAATCAGATATAGATGGTATATATGGTGATTTTTGTAATATTGTCAAACTTAATATGTATGATAGCATTCCTTATAAAACTATCAAACCTGGGTTCAATAATAAGAAGCGAAAACCGAAAGAGAGTGGATTAAATGTAATGACCGCAATAGTAAAGTGAGATTAAAAGCTGAATTTGTCTCAGTCCGTAAGACATTTGACCGGGAAATTCAACGAGCAAAACGACGTCATTGGTATTCTATACAGTCTGACTTAATGCAGGAATGTGATACAAATCAGTCCAATTTTTGGAAGTCTATAGGCAAAATTGGGGTTAACAGTAAATCTAAACGTACACCTATGATAATTGTTAATGCAGATGGTTCTACCACGACTAATACCACTGATGTACTGAATAGGTGGAAAACTGATTTTGGAAACCTTTTTATATCTGGAAATAGTACTAGCGATACTGATAGCACATCTATAGAAAATATCGATATCAATTCTTCAGGATGTTTTAATGATAGTATTTCTATCTTAGAAGTAAAGAAGGCCGTCGCCGGTGCTAATCGTGGTAAAGCTTGTGGTTACGATACAATTCCAGCCGAAGTTATCAAGAATGACGTGTGTATTGTATTTATGCATTCTCTGTTTAATGTTTGTTTTCATAACAGTACCGTACCATCAATATGGGGTAAATGTATTATTAATCCCATACCTAAGACGTCGTCAAATGATCCTAGAGACCCATTGTCTTATAGGGGTATATCATTAGCGTCATCTTTGTATAAAATATACTGCTCAATTATTAATGGTAGACTGACGAAATGGTCAGAAGATAACAACAAGATAACGGATGAACAGAATGGCTTCCGAAAGAACAGAAGTACGGTTGATCATATTTCAACTTTAACAAGTTTAATTGATACCAGGAAAAAGAACAATAAATCTACTTACTGCGCCTTTATTGATTTCCGAAAAGCATACGATTTCATTAATAGATTTAAATTATGGAAACGTCAGACGGATATTGGTGTTTCAGGAAAACTATATTTATCCATTAAGTCACTTTATTCATCCGTTTCTTCTTGTGCCCGTGTTAACAGCCTGCATACCGATTGGTTCGATGTAAATTGTGGTCTTCGTCAAGGGTGCATACTCTACTTATTGTTTAACCTCTACATAAATGATCTTGCAATTTATTTGAAATCTTTTGGAAAAGGTATTGTCTGTGATAATGACACAATATGTATTATGATATATGCTGATGATATTGTGCTACTTGCCGAATCTGAGCATGACTTACAATTGCTGTTAAATGCATTACATGACTGGTGCAATAGAAATAACATGCGTGTAAATAATGATAAAAGTAATATTGTACATTTTCGTAAACAGTCTAGTCCAAAGACAAACTTTATATTTAAATGTGGCAACACTGTCCTGAATATAGTAGAAAAATACATGTATCTTGGTGTGTTAATGACTGAACATCTTGAGTTTGAAGCAACAGCTAAACATGTTGCCCAAAGTGCAAGCAGAGCTCTTGGTCTATTGATTGCAAGATGTAAACTGGCAGGAGGCCTTCCGTATGCAGTATTTACAAAATTATATGATTCTATGGTATGGCCAGTGATTGGTTACAGTGCATGCATTTGGGGTTATAAACAATATTCTTGTATTACTGCTGTCCAAAATAGAGCTATCAGATTTTTCTTAGGTGTTGGTAAATATACACCGAATGCTGCTTTGTTAGGAGAGATGGGGTGGGATCCGTCATATATTCGCCAACTGGAGTGTACAGTTAGGCACTACAAACGATTTTCAATCACCAACGCATCACGGTTAAATAAACGAATTGCATTGTGGGCAGATTCAATGGCTTCTTTGCGTTGTAAAAATTGGATTTACATATTCCGGAAGTGTATATTAGAACTGGGAGTAGAATTTCTATTAAATATTTCGCATCCTATCTCTTCTTCATCTGTATGTAAAGTCAAAGCTGCTATGAATGAATTTACGGCAATGTGGTATACACATATTAATAATACTGTCGGCCCCTCCGGCAGAGGCAGCAATAAATTACAAACTTATTGCTTATTCAAATCAGAATATAAAACAGAAGAATATTGCAAAATTATACTTCCTTTACGCCATAGAGCAGCGTTTGCTAAATATGTCCCTTTTGTGACAATTGTATTGAAACTGAGGCCCATGTGATTTTGGAATGTATGCTGTATCAAGATTTAAGACAAATCCTATTTAAGAAAGCAACAGAGATGAACTTTTACTTTGCTGCTCTTTCTCCAAATGATAAGCTAATATTTATATTTTCCAACGCAGAAATTATGAGATTAAGTGCCAAAACCTGTTTTAATATTCTACAAAGACGTTATTTTTACCTTTGTACATAATGCTTCAATTTTTCTTAATAATCCAATGTATTTTTAATACCAGCTGAATAGTCTATGCTAATCAGTTCAATTCTTATCTGATCAGAGCTGATATTTGCTTTTTCAAAACATTTTTTAATATGCGCAATAGTGCTCTCATACAATCATCAGCATTTTATGATATCATTTTGATTGTAAGCTTATTTTAGGTTAGATTAGCGTAGGCTATTCAGATTTATCATGTGTTGTTTACAAATACATGTATGTATATACATATGTTATATCATACTATATTATTACAACTGCATACTGTGATGTGTTTTATACTTTGATAAATACCGTCTCTTGTAACTCATTTATGAGTGGCAATGTACTATACCATGTATTATTTTAATGTTGTTCTGTTATTGTTGTACATTGATGAGACGTAAATAAATTAATAAAACTAAAACTAGCTAAGTGTCATAGCAACATGATCTGAATAGCAAACAGCATAGAGCTTGATCAGACAGCATGTTCCATGGCGGCTGATCTGGCTCTATGTTCTTTGCAAATACTGTTTGAACGGTATCCAGAATGAAATGGATTAACAAACGTTAATATACCATGAGGCCCTCAACATATGTACAAATCAATTGATACGACTGTATTAAAGTGGATGTATTTTAAACTGTGCTTCTTTGTACATGACAGCATCCACCTCACCATGATCAATCATCCATATGCTTCTGTTGTACATGACAGCATCCACCTCACCATGATCAATCACACATATGCTTCTGTTGTACATGACAGCATCCACTTCACCATGATCAATCACACATATGCTTCTGTTGTACATGACAGCATCCACTTCACCATGATCAATCACACATATGCTTCTGTTGTACATGACAGCATCCACTTCACCATGATCAATCACACATATGCTTCTGTTGTACATGACAGCATCCACTTCACCATGATCAATCACACATATGCTTCTGTTGTACATGACAGCATCCACTTCACCATGATCAATCACACATATGCTTCTGTTGTACATGACAGCATCCACTTCACCATGATCAATCACACATATGCTTCTGTTGTACATGACAGCATCCACTTCACCATGATCAATCACACATATGCTTCTGTTGTACATGACAGCATCCACTTCACCATGATCAATCACACATATGCTTCTGTTGTACATGACAGCATCCACTTCACCATGATCAATCACACATATGCTTCTGTTGTACATGACAGCATCCACTTCACCATGATCAATCACACATATGCTTCTGTTGTACATGACAGCATCCACTTCACCATGATCAATCACACATATGCTTCTGTTGTACATGACAGCATCCACTTCACCATGATCAATCACACATATGCTTCTGTTGTACATGACAGCATCCACCTCACCATGATCAATCATCCATATGCTTCTGTTGTACATGACAGCATCCACTTCACCATGATCAATCATCCATATGCTTCTGTTGTACATGACAGCATCCACCTCACCATGATCAATCATCCATATGCTTCTGTTGTACATGACAGCATCCACCTCACCATGATCAATCATCCCGATGTTTCTGTTGTGCATGACAGCATCCACCTCACCATGATCAATCATCCAGATGCTTCTGTTGTACATGACAGCATCCACCTCACCATGATCAATCACACATATGTTTCTGTTATACATGACAGCATCCACCTCACCATGATCAATCATCCAGATGCTTCTGTTGTACATGACAGCATCCACCTCACCATGATCAATCATCCATATGCTTCTGTTGTACATGACAGCATCCACCTCACCATGATCAATCACACATATGTTTCTGTTGTACATGACAGCATCCACCTCACCATGATCAATCATCCATATGCTTCTGTTGTACATGACAGCATCCACCTCACCATGATCAATCATCCATATGCTTCTGTTGTACATGACAGCATCCACCTCACCATGATCAATCATCCCGATGTTTCTGTTGTACATGACGGCATCCACCCCACCATGATCAATCATCCATATGATTCTGTTGTACATATCAGCATCCACCTCACCATGATCAATCACACATATGCTTCTAATGTACATGACAGCATCCACCTCACCATGATCAATCATCCATATGCTTCTGTTGTACATGACAACATCCACTTCACCATGATCAATCATCCCGATGCTTCTGTTGTTCATGACAACATCCACCTCACCGTGGAACTCAATCCGTAATTCTACAATGTGTTTGGAGGCCTGGAAGCAAAGGAAAGTTCCACATTTTTAAGACCATCTGACACAATGATCAAATAAAGGGCCGTAAGCTCTCCCTTGAACTATAAAAGTGACTTAGCCGGCTGAAACTTATGCAGACGATTTTTGTATTGGACAGGGCTGTTACAAGCAATTAATTTAAGTACATCTACAAAAATAGGAAATGTGCTGATGGCGAACATGCGCGAGGAACCATACTTGGAACCATAACATGCGCGAGGAACCATACTGGCAAAGCTCATTCGCAACACAATATACTAGTATATCTGGACGCGCGTATGGTACTCGCCAAGTTTTATATTGTAATACTATGAGTCTTGGGAGATATGAAGTTCACATTATGATCTGTCAACACCTCTCCGACAGACATGTGTCCATTTTAACAGCCTTCCTTCTTTCTGTGTATTTCAAACCGACATTTGACATTAAAATTACAAAGTTATGTGCTAAAATACCTTTAGATAAGACCACGATAATTAAAGTATGCTCTCTGTCTGTATCATGCACTATCCTCCAAAAATCTAAAACGACTAATCTCTTCATGAGGCGTGGCTTATATGGGCAACCGGTAGCGACGATAAATAAACGTAAAACACAAAGTATGTGTACTATGGTTATACCATGAAGATTAAGAATAAGTGGACTGTCTTAATGTGTATCTGTACTAAGATAGTTCATAACTGATCCCAGAGTACATATTATTATACCCGGTCATACAGATACATGTATATAGCCGGTAGAAACAGAGCTCCCACATACATTACAAAATACATGTTTCATTTTGACACCAGTCCAATATTAATACTAATGGACTGCAAGTACAAAGGTATGACGTAAAAAGATTATAATGTATGTTCAATAAATTGCTACATATTATTTCTTAGTAAGGTGGACTTAATAAAATGCAGTGTAGACTTTATTAATTTTAAACTAATCTATTCACTACAACAATGTTTTTTTGTCATGCAGTATGGTGGTGTGCCATGCAGTGTGGTGGTTTGGCATGCAGTATGGTGGTTTGTCATGCAGTATGGTGGTTTGTCATGCAGTATGGTGGTTTGCCATGCAGTATGGTGGTTTGTCATGCAGTATGGTGGTTTGTCATGCAGTTCTATGTCCTCTAGTATATAATGTAGGTGTGCGTTTTCTATGTCCTCTAGTATATAATGTAGGAGTGCGTTTTCTATGGCATCTAGTATATAATGCAAGTGTGTAATGTAGGAGTGCGTTTTCTATGTCCTCTAGTATATAATGTAGGTGTGCGTTTTCTATGTCCTCTAGTATATAATGTAGGTGTGCGTTTTCTATGTCCTCTAGTATATAATGTAGGTGTGCGTTTTCTATGTCCTCTAGTATATAATGTAGGTGTGCGTTTTCTATGTCCTCTAGTATATAATGTAGGTGTGCGTTTTCTATGTCCTCTAGTATATAATGTAGGTGTGCGTTTTCTATGTCCTCTAGTATATAATGTAGGTGTGCGTTTTCTATGTCCTCTAGTATATAATGTAGGTGTGCGTTTTCTATGTCCTCTAGTATATAATGTAGGTGTGCGTTTTCTATGTCCTCTAGTATATAATGTAGGTGTGCGTTTTCTATGTCCTCTAGTATATAATGTAGGTGTGCGTTTTCTATGTCCTCTAGTATATAATGTAGGTGTGCGTTTTCTATGTCCTCTAGTATATAATGTAGGTGTGCGTTTTCTATGTCCTCTAGTATATAATGTAGGTGTGCGTTTTCTATGTCCTCTAGTATATAATGTAGGTGTACGTTTTCTATGTCCTCTAGTATATAATGTAGGTGTGCGTTTTCTATGTCATCTAGTATATAATGTAGGAGTGCGTTTTCTATGTCCTCTAGTATATAATGTAGGTGTGCGTTTTCTATGTCCTCTAGTATATAATGTAGGAGTACGTTTTCTATGTCCTCTAGTATATAATGTAGGTGTGCGTTTTCTATGTCCTCTAGTATATAATGTAGGTGTACGTTTTCTATGTCCTCTAGTATATAATGTAGGTGTGCGTTTTCTATGTCATTAGTATATAATGTAGGTGTGCGTTTTCTATGTCCTCTAGTATATAATGTAGGTGTGCGTTTTCTATATCCTCTAGTATATAATGTAGGTGTGCGTTTTCTATGTCCTCTAGTATATAATGTAGGTGTACGTTTTCTATGTCCTCTAGTATATAATGTAGGTGTGCGTTTTCTATGTCATCTAGTATATAATGTAGGTGTGCGTTTTCTATGTCCTCTAGTATATAATGTAGGTGTGCGTTTTCTATATCCTCTAGTATATAATGTAGGTGTGCGTTTTCTATGTCCTCTAGTATATAATGTAGGTATACGTTTTCTATGTCCTCTAGTATATAATGTAGGTGTGCGTTTTCTATGTCCTCTAGTATACATATAATGTAGGTGTGCGCTTTCTGTGTCCTCTAGTATATAATGTAGGTGTGCGTTTTCTATGTCCTCTAGTATACATATAATGTAGGTGTGCGTTTTCTATGTCCTCTAGTATATAATGTAGGTGTGCGTTTTCTAGTTTCTATGTATAATATATATAACAGACTTGTGTAGGTGAAATTGAATACACGTACATGTGTAGCAGTGCTGATTTTAGCCTTTTTTGTAATAACACACATAGTTCCCTTAATGATTGCATTTACCCCTGTTATGTAATGGAATGGTCCAAATGGTTGAATTCAATGTAGTTCAAAGTTGGAAGGTTACTTAGGTCAGATGAATAGTTATGATTTCCCGCGGTTGGTTTTGATTGGTAGATTAGGTGAACAGTGATCAGCTGTTGATACGCCATTTGTAATTGAGATGCCAGTTTTGACATTCGTCTAGTTAATTTAGTTAGACATCTCTTTTTAAAGTATTTTAATCAACCAGGAATCTGTTGCAATGTAACTGCACATTATGTGAGCAGAGGAGTTTGTAGTCGTGGCATGATGGTGAAGAGGATGTTGTCTTATAGACAAGATCTTATAAACGAGAGAGAAATAAAAGCTTCATTGGATCATCATCATAGAGTTTTCGTCTTATTCATCACGGTTTTATTCACGACTGATTTCTTCACTGGGATTTACTCTAAACATTATGATGTACTTGTACAGCAAGATTACACATGTATGTTAATAAACTGCAAACATGTGAAATAGCACATTTCAATAATTCTATTATTTACAAGTAATTGAATACACGATCTGTGTGTCCAATCGATTTGCATTTTATTTATTAAAAGTTTATTTTGATTGCAGAAAGACCTACTTAGCGTGAGTATGGTTATTAGGTACATTGAATACAGATCGACTGGCTGTAACACGCATTTTCTATAAGTGGGTGCATTTTTGTCGCCGCCGAGTAGCTGTCAATATAATATCATGTAGATGGTATATTGTACTACCAAATTGAGCCAGACTAGTTGAATAAATTTGCATTTAAAGCGACATTGCATCTCAAAAAGCCAATAAATACATGTTTATGTCTCCATAGCATTGCTACTACAATGCATGCTTTCATAAGCAGCCAGCCACGACCATGCTTTTACGTTTATTTATTATTGGAGTCTGTACTAAACGTGTGATACTGTCGTTTAGAGATAATTTAATCCTATTTGTACTGTACTGTAGTCGAAAACTAATTATGCATAAATGTGAGATATAATGGTACATCTGTACCGTACCATAACTGTTGTTATCCGGGATACACGCGCTGTATTACGCATGGGTTATCACCTACATTATTTACATTATATTGTTATGTCAACAAACGTCGTATTCGACGTTTGTTTATTAATTGAAATACTCTGTTCTGCGACAAATATTTGGAACAAAATTATACCATATTACAGGAAATGACATTATGCAGAACTTTGCATTTTCACCGATGTAATGTCGCTTTAAAGTGCCATTTTGACATTTTCGTTACTAAACTGTCGCGAAAGGAACGCACTAGTGTGTTTTACGTTTATTTATCGTCGCTACCGGTTGCCCATATGAGTAGACAAACAACCATACTGCATGAAAAACCACGATACTGCATGCCAAACCACCATACTGCATAACAAACCACCATACTACATGACAAACCACCATACTGCATGTCAAACAACCATACTGCATGACAAACCACCATACTGCATACCAAACCACTACACTACATGATAAACCACCATACTACATGATAGACCACCATACTGCATGACAAACCACCATACTGCATGACAAACCACCATACTGCATGTCAAACAACCATACTGCATGACAAACCACTACCATACTGTATGACAAACCACCATACTGCATGACAAACCACCATACTGTATACCAAACCACTATACTACATGATAAACCACCATACTGCATGACAAACCACCATACTGCATGTCAAACAACCATACTGCATGACAAACCACTACCATACTGTATGACAAACCACCATACTGCATGACAAACCACCATACTACATGACAAACCACCATACTGCATGACAAACTACCATAATGCATGTCAAACAACCATATTGCATGACAAACCACCATACTGCATGTCAAACAACCATACTGCATGACAAACCACCATACTGCATGCCAAACCACGATACTACATGATAAACCACCATACTGCATGACAAACCACCATACTGCATGACAAACCACTACCGTACTGTATGACAAACCACCATACTACACGATAAACTACCATACTGCATGATAAACCACCATACTGCATGATAAACCACCATACTGCATGATAAACCACCATACTACATGATAAACCACCACACTGCATGATAGACCACCATACTGTATGATAAACCACCATACTACATGACAACCACCATACTGCATGATAAACCACCATACTGCATGATAGACCACCATACTGCATGTCAAACCACCATACTGCATGCCAAACCACCATACTGCATGACAAACCACCATACTGCATGACAAACCACCATACTGCATGGCAAACCACCATACTGCATGACAAACCACCATACTGCATGACAAACCACCATACTGCATGCCAAACCACCACACTGCATGGCACACCACCATACTGCATGACAAAAAAACATTGTTGTAGTGAATAGATTAGTTTAAAATTAATAAAGTCTACACTGCATTTTATTAAGTCCACCTTACTAAGAAATAATATGTAGCAATTTATTGAACATACATTATAATCTTTTTACGTCATACCTTTGTACTTGCAGTCCATTAGTATTAATATTGGACTGGTGTCAAAATGAAACATGTATTTTGTAATGTATGTGGGAGCTCTGTTTCTACCGGCTATATACATGTATCTGTATGACCGGGTATAATAATATGTACTCTGGGATCAGTTATGAACTATCTTAGTACAGATACACATTAAGACAGTCCACTTATTCTTAATCTTCATGGTATAACCATAGTACACATACTTTGTGTTTTACGTTTATTTATCGTCGCTACCGGTTGCCCATATAAGCCACGCCTCCTGAAGAGATTAGTCGTTTTAGATTTTTGGAGGATAGTGCATGATACAGACAGAGAGCATACTTTAATTATCGTGGTCTTATCTAAAGGTATTTTAGCACATAACTTTGTAATTTTAATGTCAAATGTCGGTTTGAAATACACAGAAAGAAGGAAGGCTGTTAAAATGGACACATGTCTGTCTGAGAGGTGTTGACAGATCATAATGTGAACTTCATATCTCCCAAGACTCATAGTATTACAATATCAAACTTGGCGAGTACCATACGCGCGTCCAGATATACTAGTATATTGTGTTGCGAATGAGCTTTGCCAGTATGGTTCCTCGCGCATGTTATGGTTCCAAGTATGGTTCCTCGCGCATGTTCGCCATCAGCAAATTTCCTATTTTTGTAGATGTACTTAAATTAATTGCGTGTAACAGCCCTGTCCAATACAAAAATCGTCTGCATAAGTTTCAGCCGGCTAAGTCACTTTTATAGTTCAAGGGAGAGCTTACGGCCCTTTATTTGATCAATGTGTCAGATGGTCTTAAAAATGTGGAGCTTTCCTTTGCTTCCAGGCCTCCAAACACATTGTAGAATTACGGATTGAGTTCCACGGTGAGGTGGATGTTGTCATGTGCAACAGAATCATCTGGATGCTTGATCATGGTGAGATGGATGCTGTCATGTACAACAGAAGCATATGGATGATTGATCATGGTGAGGTGGATGCTGTCATGTACAACAGAAGCATCTGGATGATTGATCATGGTGAGGTGGATGCTTTCATGTACAACAGAAACATATGTGTGATTGATCATGGTGAGGTGGATGCTGTCATGTACAACAGAAGCATCTGGATGATTGATCATGGTGAGGTGGATGCTGTCATGTACAACAGAAGCATCTGGATGATTGATCATGGTGAGGTGGATGCTGTCATGTACAACAGAATCATCTGGATGATTGATCATGGTGAGGTGGATGCTGTCATGTGCAACAGAATCATCTGGATGCTTGATCATGGTGAGATGGATGCTGTCATGTACAACAGAAGCATCTGGATGATTGATCATGGTGAAGTGGATGCTGTCATGTACAACAGAAACATCGGGATGATTGATCATGGTGAGGTGGATGCTGTCATGTACAACAGAAGCATATGGATGATTGGTCATGGTGAGGTGGATGCTGTCATGTACAACAGAAGCATCTGGATGATTGATCATGGTGAGGTGGATGCTGTCATGTACAACAGAAACATATGTGTGATTGATCATGGTGAGGTGGATGCTGTCATGTACAACAGAATCATCTGGATGATTGATCATGGTGAGGTGGATGCTGTCATGTACAACAGAAACATATGTGTGATTGATCATGGTGAGGTGGATGCTGTCATGTACAACAGAAGCATATGGATGATTGGTCATGGTGAGGTGGATGCTGTCATGTACAACAGAAACATATGTGTGATTGATCATGGTGAGGTGGATGCTGTCATGTACAACAGAATCATCTGGATGATTGATCATGGTGAGGTGGATGCTGTCATGTACAACAGAAACATATGTGTGATTGATCATGGTGAGGTGGATGCTGTCATGTACAACAGAATCATCTGGATGATTGATCATGGTGAGGTGGATGCTGTCATGTACAACAGAAACATATGTGTGATTGATCATGGTGAGGTGGATGCTGTCATGTACAACAGAAGCATATGGATGATTGGTCATGGTGAGGTGGATGCTGTCATGTACAACAGAAGCATCTGGATGATTGATCATGGTGAGGTGGATGCTGTCATGTACAACAGAAACATATGTGTGATTGATCATGGTGAGGTGGATGCTGTCATGTACAACAGAATCATCTGGATGATTGATCATGGTGAGGTGGATGCTGTCATGTACAACAGAAACATATGTGTGATTGATCATGGTGAGGTGGATGCTGTCATGTACAACAGAAGCATCTGGATGATTGATCATGGTGAGGTGGATGCTGTCATGTACAACAGAAACATATGTGTGATTGATCATGGTGAGGTGGATGCTGTCATGTGCAACAGAATCATCTGGATGCTTGATCATGGTGAGATGGATGCTGTCATGTACAACAGAAGCATCTGGATGATTGATCATGGTGAAGTGGATGCTGTCATGTACAACAGAAACATCGGGATGATTGATCATGGTGAGGTGGATGCTGTCATGTACAACAGAAGCATATGGATGATTGATCATGGTGAGGTGGATGCTGTCATGTACAACAGAAGCATATGGATGATTGATCATGGTGAGGTGGATGCTGTCATGTACAACAGAAGCATCTGGATGATTGATCATGGTGAGGTGGATGCTGTCATGTACAACAGAAACATATGTGTGATTGATCATGGTGAGGTGGATGCTGTCATGTGCAACAGAATCATCTGGATGCTTGATCATGGTGAGATGGATGCTGTCATGTACAACAGAAGCATCTGGATGATTGATCATGGTGAAGTGGATGCTGTCATGTACAACAGAAACATCGGGATGATTGATCATGGTGAGGTGGATGCTGTCATGTACAACAGAAGCATATGGATGATTGGTCATGGTGAGGTGGATGCTGTCATGTACAACAGAAGCATCTGGATGATTGATCATGGTGAGGTGGATGCTGTCATGTACAACAGAAACATATGTGTGATTGATCATGGTGAGGTGGATGCTGTCATGTGCAACAGAATCATCTGGATGCTTGATCATGGTGAGATGGATGCTGTCATGTACAACAGAAGCATCTGGATGATTGATCATGGTGAAGTGGATGCTGTCATGTACAACAGAAACATCGGGATGATTGATCATGGTGAGGTGGATGCTGTCATGTACAACAGAAGCATATGGATGATTGATCATGGTGAGGTGGATGCTGTCATGTACAACAGAAGCATATGTGTGATTGATCATGGTGAGGTGGATGCTGTCATGTACAACAGAAACATCGGGATGATTGATCATGGTGAGGTGGATGCTGTCATGTACAACAGAAACATATGTGTGATTGATCATGGTGAGGTGGATGCTGTCATGTACAACAGAATCATCTGGATGATTGATCATGGTGAGGTGGATGCTGTCATGTACAACAGAAACATATGTGTGATTGATCATGGTGAGGTGGATGCTGTCATGTATTTATTTGATCAATGTGTCAGATGGTCTTAAAAATGTGGAACTTTCCTTTGCTTCCAGGCCTCCAAACACATTGTAGAATTACGGATTGAGTTCCACGGTGAGGTGGATGTTGTCATGTACAACAGAAGCATCGGGATGATTGATCATGGTGAAGTGGATGTTGTCATGTACAACAGAAGCATATGGATGATTGATCATGGTGAGGTGGATGCTGTCATGTACATTAGAAGCATATGTGTGATTGATCATGGTGAGGTGGATGCTGATATGTACAACAGAATCATATGGATGATTGATCATGGTGGGGTGGATGCCCTCATGTACAACAGAAGCATCTGGATGATTGATCATGGTGAAGTGGATGCTGTCATGTACAACAGAAACATCGGGATGATTGATCATGGTGAGGTGGATGCTGTCATGTACAACAGAAACATCGGGATGATTGATCATGGTGAGGTGGATGCTGTCATGTACAACAGAAGCATATGGATGATTGATCATGGTGAGGTGGATGCTGTCATGTACAACAGAAGCATATGGATGATTGATCATGGTGAGGTGGATGCTGTCATGTACAACAGAAACATATGTGTGATTGATCATGGTGAGGTGGATGCTGTCATGTACAACAGAATCATCTGGATAATTGATCATGGTGAGGTGGATGCTGTCATGTACAACAGAAACATATGTGTGATTGATCATGGTGAGGTGGATGCTGTCATGTACAACAGAAGCATCTGGATGATTGATCATGGTGAGGTGGATGCTGTCATGTACAACAGAAACATATGTGTGATTGATCATGGTGAGGTGGATGCTGTCATGTACAACAGAAGCATCTGGATGATTGATCATGGTGAGGTGGATGCTGTCATGTACAACAGAAGCATCTGGATGATTGATCATGGTGAGGTGGATGCTGTCATGTACAACAGAATCATCTGGATGATTGATCATGGTGAGGTGGATGCTGTCATGTGCAACAGAATCATCTGGATGCTTGATCATGGTGAGATGGATGCTGTCATGTACAACAGAAGCATCTGGATGATTGATCATGGTGAAGTGGATGCTGTCATGTACAACAGAAACATATGTGTGATTGATCATGGTGAGGTGGATGCTGTCATGTGCAACATAATCATCTGGATGATTGATCATGGTGAGGTGGATGCTGTCATGTGCAACAGAATCATCGGGATGATTGATCATGGTGAGGTGGATGCTGTCATGTACAACAGAAGCATATGGATGATTGATCATGGTGAGGTGGATGCTGTCATGTACAACAGAAGCATCTGGATGATTGATCATGGTGAGGTGGATGCTGTCATGTACAACAGAAACATATGTGTGATTGATCATGGTGAGGTGGATGCTGTCATGTACAACAGAATCATCTGGATGCTTGATCATGGTGAGGTGGATGCTGTCATGTACAACAGAAGCATATGGATGATTGATCATGGTGAGGTGGATGCTGTCATGTACAACAGAAGCATATGGATGATTGATCATGGTGAGGTGGATGCTGTCATGTACAACAGAAACATATGTGTGATTGATCATGGTGAGGTGGATGCTGTCATGTACAACAGAAACATATGTGTGATTGATCATGGTGAGGTGGATGCTGTCATGTACAACAGAATCATCTGGATGCTTGATCATGGTGAGGTGGATGCTGTCATGTACAACAGAAGCATATGGATGATTGATCATGGTGAGGTGGATGCTGTCATGTACAACAGAAGCATATGGATGATTGATCATGGTGAGGTGGATGCTGTCATGTACAACAGAAGCATATGGATGATTGATCATGGTGAGGTGGATGCTGTCATGTACAACAGAAGCATATGGATGATTGATCATGGTGAGGTGGATGCTGTCATGTACAACAGAAGCATATGGATGATTGATCATGGTGAGGTGGATGCTGTCATGTACAACAGAAGCATCTGGATGATTGATCATGGTGAGGTGGATGCTGTCATGTACAACAGAAGCATATGGATGATTGATCATGGTGAGGTGGATGCTGTCATGTACAACAGAAGCATATGGATGATTGATCATGGTGAGGTGGATGCTGTCATGTACAACAGAAGCATCTGGATGATTGATCATGGTGAGGTGGATGCTGTCATGTACAACAGAAGCATCTGGATGATTCTACACCATCTGTGAACAAAATATCACAAACACACCCTGTTCAGAACTGCACCTGCATGCTCAGTCAAGCATGCTTGATCCGGGGATCTGTTTGCTAACAAATTCAATGCAGTATGCACATAGCCTCTTTAGGCGTATGTTATGTTGGCAGACACAGCTAAAATTTGTTTGTAGGCATACAGTAAGCTTTATTTTGACCAACCAGTGAAATGCCCAGGCGTCCAGTACCTCTGAACCAAAGATGGCAAATTATTGGTATGCACCAGACTGGTATGTCATGTCGTGCTATTGGAGCACAACTGAACATTAATCACACTGTTATCAGTAGGCTAATACGTAAGCATACTGCTTCCGGTGAAGTGAAGGATGCGCCGAGGTCTGGACGTCCAAGAAAAACCAATGACAGGGAAGATCGTGCTCTCGTATGCCAAGCCAGACGAAGCCCAAAGTCTACATGTACACAGCTGCGACATGGATGGCATCCATACAACAGTGTGTCCATCAGCACCATCAGACGAAGCCCAAAGTCTACATGTACACAGCTGCGACATGGATGGCATCCATACAACAGAGTGTCAATCAGCACCATCAGACGACGCCTACAGTCTACATGTACACAGCTGCAACATGGATGGCATCCATACAACAGTGTGTCCATCAGCACCATCAGACGAAGCCCAAAGTCTACATGTACACAGCTGCGACATGGATGGCATCCATACAACAGAGTGTCCATCAGCACCATCAGACGAAGCCCAAAGTCTACATGTACACAGCTGCAACATGGATGGCATCCATACAACAGAGTGTCCATCAGCACCATCAGACGAAGCCCAAAGTCTACATGTACACAGCTGCAACATGGATGGCATCCATACAACAGAGTGTCCATCAGCACCATCAGACGAAGCCCAAAGTCTACATGTACACAGCTGCAACATGGATGGCATCCATACAACAGAGTGTCCATCAGCACCATCAGACGAAGCCCAAAGTCTACATGTACACAGCTGCAACATGGATGGCATCCATACAACAGAGTGTCCATCAGCACCATCAGACGAAGCCCAAAGTCTACATGTACACAGCTGCAACATGGATGGCATCCATACAACAGAGTGTCCATCAGCACCATCAGACGAAGCCCAAAGTCTACATGTACACAGCTGCAACATGGATGGCATCCATACAACAGAGTGTCCATCAGCACCATCAGACGAAGCCCAAAGTCTACATGTACACAGCTGCAACATGGATGGCATCCATACAACAGAGTGTCCATCAGCACCATCAGACGACGCCCAAAGTCTACATGTACACAGCTGCGACATGGATGGCATCCATACAACAGAGTGTCCATCAGCACCATCAGACGACGCCTACAGTCTACATGCACATAGCTGCGACATGGATGGCATCCATACAACAGAGTGTCCATCAGCACCATCAGACGACGCCTAAATTCTGCAGGATTGAGAGCAAGACGACCAATCAGACGTCCACTCCTCACAAATCAGCACCGCCATGCCCGTTTAGCCTGGTGCCAAGCACGTGCTCGCTGGAACCCGAGGACATGGAGAAGGATCCACTGGTCCGATGAAAGCAGATTTTTGCTGCATCATACAGATGGGAGGGCACGAGTTTGGAGGCAGAGAGGCACAGCATATGATCAGAGGAACATTCGAGCTGAGGTTCCATTTGGGGGTGGATCCGTCGTGGTGTGGGGGTGTTGTTCCTGTGATTGTAAACTTGACCTCATCACAGTTCCCGGAACACTGAATGGACAGAGGTACCAGAACTTGATCCTGGACGGTGCTGTTGTGCCTCATTTCGATAACCATGCTCTCGCCACACGTCCAGTCTTCATGGACGATAATGCCAGACCACATCGTGCTCGAGCTGTTGTTCAGCATCTCCAACACGACGCCATTGAGACACTACCATGGCCTGCCAGAAGTCCAGACTTAAATCCTATTGAGCATTTGTGGGACATTTTGGGTCCTCCAGTTCAGAACCTTCAGGAATTGACCCATGCATTGCATGATGAGTGGCAGCAGATCCCCCAACAGAGAATCAGACGTCTGGTGACCAGCATGAGACGGCGTGTAGAAAATGTTATCCATGTGCGAGGCAGTTACACCAGATACTGAGTTAGCCAGTCATTGTGGACCTTACTAGTGTGTTCGACATTAATGAAAAGTGAACTGTGTTGTGTGTCTGTTGTAACGACCCCGGCAGCCATACTTATTTAACCTTATTTTACGGTGATTTTAGTGAACTTTAGTTTGCTTCAATTAAACCCTCAATTAGTGCTCAAATTCGGTCTTGTGTTGTCAATTTTCTGACTGAACGATCACATGAGGCCATATAAACAGTTTAGTGTGCTTTTCTAAGCACCATTTTATGAGGTTGAAGATTCAGTTTTACTTAGTGAAAAAAAGTGGGTGGTGCGATATTTATGACGAGGTGTATATATCAATAGAGTTTTTCCCCCCGATAACATTTCGTCAAGTCGATGAAATCTCGACACGGGCGAGAATTAACGAGATTATCCGTGACGTGTTCCTGGTTTAAAAATGGATGTCCAAGTCCAGCACTGATATATACACTCGCTTACATGGTTAACCAGCGGTCTGACCCTAATAAAATTAAGTCTTTCAGATGGGACGTTAAACCGAGGTCTCGTGTCGGTGCTTTACACCGTGCACGTTAAAGGACCAGTCTCCTGTCTGTATTATTGCACTATCCTCCAACAATCTAAAATGACTAATCTCTTCAGGAGGCGTCGCTCATATGGGCAACCAGTAGCGACGATAAAACAAACGTAAAACAGACACACTCGCCGGAGGCGAGAGTAAATAAGCTCAATCATCAGCACTGATATCGACATAGCCAGGATAAATCAAATATTGGGGAAACATTTGAAAAAAATGTAAATAATTATTTAGAAATGAGTTTTTGGTGGAAGTATTTTTGTTGAGATATGCGAGAACACAAGATTGAATGGTGCCATACGACGATTTTTATAAAGAACTATATTTGCATTGAAATAGCTGTCGACATCATTAATACGTGTCCTGTATTAATGTTTAGATCGATTTCCCTTCAATACTGTTCCTAGTTATGCTGCCAAGCATTTAATGAAGTGAAAAGGGGAGATAATTTGTACAACAGAGTTATGGTTCGTGCACACTACTTCACCTTTGTTTCAAACGATTTCCTTCAATAGTTTGTGCGAGTTTTGCTCCGGACAAAACGTGCCTGTACGAACAAACAAAGTGAGAACTATATGCTCTCCTTGCGGGACTAAGCGAAGTAAAAAAAGATTTTATTTTCGAATACATTCAAAATGTCTTCGATTTCCATTGTTTATCGAGACATTTTGATAATAATGCTTTCACGAGTACCAGTCTTTTAAGAAATTGTGTGCGATTTTGAACAGGAATGCATCTATATAGTTAACAATCACAGGATTGGACAGAAAAATAAATAGCTTACCCTCCAAACATGGTACTAACTACTACTACATTCAAATGGTACCGACAAGGAAAAGAATACCCGAGACAACATTTTTTCTAAATTTATTTATATACTCATTTCATGGCCTTTTCGATAAAAAGTAGCAATATTGACTTGTGAACGTTTTACTATAACACGAATGCAGATCAAACCATTCAAATAAAAGTATAAATATTTGGAATAATATCCAGTTTAAAAATAAAATCTCCCAAACAATAAAATAAGAATATACAGTGGCACACACGAAAGAAAACAATGAAAGCACAAAACGTTTTGGTTAATCAAGTAAATACTCCATAATCAAACAAAATCCAAAATCAATGTAAGTAAACACCACCATTTTATACACGAGTATTTTTTTTTTGGGGGGGAAAAGGTTACCCTAGAAAAAAAGGTTACCCTAGACTAGTACTGCATATTTCACTGCTATAAGAAACCATTCATTTTTACATTACACCCGTTATGTGGGGCTTCCGTGGTCCAGTGGTAGAGCGTCGGATTTGGAATCGAACGGTCCCGGGTTCGATACTCGGTCAGGCCACGTATGTAGTGCCATTGAGCAAGCACCTCACACACATTGCTTAGTACTGGTTAATCGCTTAGGTCGGCTAAGCCTGCCCAGGAAAACATGGCTAAGTCCCCGCGAGGGATTTGACATTAAAGGAACATACATACATACTCGTTACTGAAAACGGGGAAACATTCGAAAATATAAAATAGGTTACACATCAGCAATGTACTACATTGGAGAATGTTGCTCGATCTGGACGATATGTATTCAGCCCAGCACAGATTTGATTCTTTTGTTATAAATAGTAGAGCATGTAATAAGGCTTTATTAATACAAGAATATATGGCATAACTATTGATAACATAGGATTTCGAGTTGCACCAACATGCAAGGTCCTAGTGCGAATTTCCCGCTTTATTCCAGTCAACTCGTACATGGGCAGAACCAACAACCATTGACAAATAAGAATAATGTAAATAGTTGGCTCTTCTGTAAGAGACAGGTAGTATCTCGGACCATGTAAGAGACGAACCACAATGCAAGAGACAGGTAGTATCTCTGACAATGCAAGAGACAGGTAGTATCTCTGACAATGTAAGAGACAGGTAGTATCTCTGACAATGTAAGAGACAGGTAGTATCTCTGACAATGTAAGAGACAGGTAGTATCTCGGACCATGCAAGAGACAGGTAGTATCTCGGACCATGCAAGAGACAGGTAGTATCTCTGACAATGTAAGAGACGGGTAGTATCTCTGACAATGCAAGAGACAGGTAGTATCTCTGACAATGCAAGAGACAGGTAGTATCTCTGACAATGTAAGAGACAGGTAGTATCTCTGACAATGTAAGAGACAGGTAGTATCTCTGACAATGTAAGAGACAGGTAGTATCTCGGACCATGCAAGAGACAGGTAGTATCTCTGACCATGCAAGAGACAGGTAGTATCTCTGACAATGTAAGAGACAGGTAGTATCTCTGACCATGTAAGAGACAACCACCATGCAAGAGACAGGTAGTATCTCGGACAATGTAAGAGACAGGTAGTATCTCTGACCATGCAAGAGACAGGTAGTATCTCTGACCATGCAAGAGACAGGTAGTATCTCTGACAATGTAAGAGACAGGTAGTATCTCTGACAATGTAAGAGACAGGTAGTATCTCTGACAATATAAGAGACAGGTAGTATCTCTGACAATGTAAGAGACAGGTAGTATCTCTGACAATGTAAGAGACAGGTAGTATCTCTGACCATGCAAGAGACAGGTAGTATCTCTGACAATGTAAGAGACAGGTAGTATCTCGGACAATGTAAGAGACAGGTAGTATCTCTGACAATATAAGAGACAGGTAGTATCTCTGACAATGTAAGAGACAGGTAGTATCTCTGACCATGCAAGAGACGGGTAGTATCTCGGACCATGCAAGAGACAGGTAGTATCTCGGACCATGTAAGAGACAGGTAGTATCTCGGACCATGCAAGAGACAGGTAGTATCTCTGACCATGCAAGAGACAGGTAGTATCTCTGACAATATAAGAGACAGGTAGTATCTCTGACAATGTAAGAGACAGGTAGTATCTCGGACCATGCAAGAGACAGGTAGTATCTCTGACCATGCAAGAGACAGGTAGTATCTCTGACAATGTAAGAGACAGGTAGTATCTCTGACAATGTAAGAGACAGGTAGTATCTCGGACCATGCAAGAGACAGGTAGTATCTCTGACCATGAAAGAGACAGGTAGTATCTCTGACAATGTAAGAGACAGGTAGTATCTCTGACCATGTAAGAGACAGGTAGTATCTCTGACCATGCAAGAGACAGGTAGTATCTCTGACCATGAAAGAGACAGGTAGTATCTCTGACAATGTAAGAGACAGGTAGTATCTCTGACCATTTAAGAGACAGGTAGTATCTCTGACAATGTAAGAGACAGGTAGTATCTCTGACAATGTAAGAGACAGATAGTATCTCTGACAATGTAAGAGACAGGTAGTATCTCTGACAATATAAGAGACAGGTAGTATCTCTGACCATGCAAGAGACGGATAGTATCTCTGACCATGCAAGAGACAGGTAGTATCTCTGACCATGCAAGAGACAGGTAGTATCTCTGACCATGCAAGAGACGGGTAGTATCTCTGACAATATAAGAGACAGGTAGTATCTCTGACAATATAAGAGACAGGTAGTATCTCTGACAATGTAAGACGGGTAGTATCTCTGACAATATAAGAGACAGGTAGTATCTCTGACAATATAAGAGACGGGTAGTATCTCGGACCATGCAAGAGACAGGTAGTATCTCTGACCATGTAAGAGACAGGTAGTATCTCTGACCATGTAAGAGACAGGTAGTATCTCTGACCATGTAAGAGACAGGTAGTATCTCTGACCATGCAAGAGACAGGTAGTATCTCTGACCATGCAAGAGACAGGTAGTATCTCTGACCATGCAAGAGACGGGTAGTATCTCTGACAATGTAAGAGACAGGTAGTATCTAGTATTGTTAGCTAAATCTGACTGGTTTTGGTTTTACTCCGGATTTTGTCCAGCGCCATTATGCTGATTTAGCTTCAACCAAGTAACGTCTTATTATGCATCTGGAACATTTAAATTAAACATTTAAAAATAATATCATAATGTAACAGTAAAATTCTCCGATTGCGTGACAACGAACCACTTCAGAATCGGTACTAATAATAAACCCGCCAAACAAAGTCAGAAAGGAACTACAAGATGGAGAATCGGAGGTAAGTGAAGATGGTAGAGATGATACTCACCCACACTATGGTAGGCACACAGAACAAGTAGTTCAGGAAAGGGCAGTGAAATAGGACAAATACTAGTCTACTGACGAGATTCAACACGCTGGATTAAATAAAGAACTGAAATATACGAGTATGTATCAACATGCCAATACTAAAGGATATAAAGAGTTCAATTGAGCTATCGAAAATGGAACAGACATAGAAGATTCTGGAAGGCGAACAGCTATAAACAGCGAAAAAGGATTGGATTGAATTTAGTGAACTATTACTGAAAATAAATGAACAAATAGAAACTCTGGAGGAGGAAGACAGCGAAGACACAAGGTTTATAAAAAGGCAAGAGGTGTAGAACTTAGTGTTGCCGATGCTTTGGACATAATAGCAATAGAGGACACTTCAGACCATCCAGATCACTAGCAAGCACAACTTTTCAACCCACCCGATACACATGTAATGAAAAGGGGGCATATACAGCAGAAGTAGTGTCCTCATAATCAGTGAACATGCTACAATTGTAACAGGAAAATGCACTGTTCATTGATACTGAGCCAGGTAACTTGTTATAACTGCCAAGGATAATGGACACAAAAAGTATTAACTATCCAAGTGCACCAGGTGTGCGATCAGACAAGGGCCCAAGGTTATAAAAACTAACTCAAGCTCAAGTGATCTGATTGGTTGATTCTGAGTGTTACTGTCAGCAGAACCAATCAGACGCTAGAGAATGAGTTTTATAACCTCGGGACCAGGGCCCAAGGTTATAAAACTTTACCCAAGCTCAAGGAATATGATTGGTCGAGTCCGAGTTATACACTCAGCAGAACCAAACCTTTTCTCCAATCTCAAGGATTGGTTCAGCCAAGTGTATATCTCAGAAACAAGCACTCAATACACTTCGAGCTCGTGAAATGTTTTAGAACATTGGGCTCCTAGCACTGCGCACAGAGAGCCAAAATGAGTCTGCGAGGTTAATGTTGTATTTAAACAACATCCCAGTTACCTCACTATTGGATACAAGTAGTTGTTTGAGCATTGTAGCTGGATGATTTTGCAGACACTGAGGTAAGACAATCAGAGATACTTTACACATAGTATGTGCTGATGGACAGCTAACAGTAATTCCTGGACTACCAAGAGCTGAATCACAACAATGCCGTGGCAAATAAAGTCTAATTTATCCCAAAATGTAAATAGGTCATTCAAGTTGGAATCCTGTGATTTTATAAAAATCATGTTAATTAACCAATAACATTGTTTTACATATAAGTACCCATTGATAATACTGTAGGAGATCTAGTAATTTTATAATCATAAGAAGCGATAGTGGAATGTTGTGCAAAGGAAACAACGATAAAATCTATTAATAACACTTGATAGAACCGATCTACTTTAGGGAGTATTCAGGGGAAGCTACCGGATGTCTCTCATTAAACACAACTTCTGCAAATGTGTATAACCCAGCCTACACATCCACCCTATTTCTTATTATATATATACTTCAATTTGATTCACAAAAAGCTATACCGTATAGTCATATTACACGTGAAACGGACAAGTCACAATTTCCAAAACAATTGCTATCCTATAATTCTATTTGTTACAAAAACAGTATAACGCAAGATTTGCAGTAATGAAATCCATTCAGTTTGTAAAGTACTTTTAACATTGTTGAAAAATATATGATCTTTTCTCTCTCCTTTTATTTATTACTAGAACGGTGTTTGTCTTTCGGCTCTCTTTGAAGGTCTGTTTTTCCGTAACAAATCTTAAAATTAATGGCACATAAAATGGACTACTTGCATACATCGCAATTTATATTTGAACACGAATATGACTAAGACAACATGGCGGGAGTTTGTTTTTAATAACATTTTATAAAGAGCAATTTTCAGTCATAATAATGTAATATTGCAAGCTGGCTGGTAAAACTGGAATGGAAAACTGTATGGTTTTTTTGAAGACACGCATGCAAGTTATTCTTAGATACATGAATAAAATGGTATCATTTGAAACAATATTGCCAAGTAATGAAAAAAGAAACTGTCGAAAATAGATTAATATTAAAATATGATTTCTGCATAAAAGTTAAGCCTCCGAGAAACACCATGTAGGAGAGCAACACCATGTAGGATGGTACAGAAACTGATGAAGAAACAAATTTATAACTACAGTAAGCTTGTATGTATAAATGCAATGCTTTTTTCCATCCGATACTCCGGATTTCAAATTCGAGCTAAAAAGGGTACAAATGCATATGATCAAATAACCCTTTCAAAGTCCTCTAAATAGACTTACAAAAGTGTAGATACAGATGAGCCATCCCATCAGGATCTGCACCTTTTGCCAGTAATAGTATTAAGCCGTCCCATCAGGATCTGCACTTTTTGCCAGAAATATTACCATTTTTAGATAAAATTACCCATTTTGATAAATGAACTGTTCCAAATGTAATGTTCTTATTAATTTATTGGTCTAAAAACATCATGCACCAGTCCATGTCAGTTACTTGGGTGTTGAATGGGTTAATAATGAATTCACATTAAAACTTTGTCCCAGGAATGCACTCGCAGCATAACACTAAACATTTGAGGTATTATTTTCTTACCATTATAATTATATAGTACATTAATTCAAGCCACTATGTCTATGGTCCCATACTACGGTACATAAATATTTGAGCAATTTTGTAAAGGTACACATTCGATTTTGTCTACAGAAACATAAATCAATATTGCTTATGACCACTTATGAATGCAGATGGGTCAGTAGTTCAGTGGTTTAATACGTTGGACTGAAATCCAGGGATCGCAGGTGTGACAACGACCCACCATAACCATAATAATATTAAGTCTTTCAGATGGGACTTTCAACCGAGGTCTCGTGTTGGTGCTTTACACCGTGCAAGTATAAGAACCAGAGGAGACCCTGGAATGGGTCTTGTCTGTATCATTGCACTATCCTCCAAAATTTAAAATGCCTAATTTTGAACAATCTAATTTAAATACCAATAATTCTGGTGTAGCAATGCCCTATTGTGCAACCAATGTTTAATTCTGTCTTACATGTACAGTCTACATCCGTTATGTCGAATTCTCCGGTTATCTCGAAGTTGGATCAGTCACGTTTCAGACACTTTACATATAACTGGATCTGTTTATATCGAATTTCGTTAAGTCAAACTTCCGTTTATATCAAAGTATTTTGTTTGGTCCGATGGAATTCGACATAACGGATGTAGACTAGTATATTAAAACAAGGGTAATTGAACATGTCCGGATTCCAGTGTATTGTATATATTTATGCAGGCTTTAACCCATTCAACCCAAAGTAACTGACCTGGACTGGTGCGTGATATTTTCAGACCAATAAATTAATAAGAAAATTACCTTTGGACCAGTTCATTTATCAAAATGGGTAATTTTATCTAAAAATAGTAATAATTATTACTGGCAAAAAAGTGCAGATCCTGATGAGACGGCTCGTCACGAGCCGGCTCATCTGGATCTACACTTTTCATAAGCCTATTTAGAGGCCTGTGGGGTTGAAAGGGTTAAATATCAACAATTGCATAGTCTTGATAGCGCAGTGGTAGTGCGCTCGCTTCAGGTCCGGAGTTCGCGCACAGCTGTAGCCGCTAAAAGTGTGTCCTTAGGCAAGGCATTTAAATTCCACATTGTCTCTTCTCTCTCCCTCGTGGCGATGGATTCCATCAGGAACGAGGTCTCCAGAGTGATTAATAATATAAGTTGTAGGAACTTGTTTCGCAATCAAACTAAAATAAATTTGTATAAACTTAATTGCATTGATCAGGTACCAATATTATTATTGTTGCTACAGGCACAACTGGCAAACTGCACTTCTTTCTTTGTATATATCTTGTCTTACTACATATTTCAGTGATCAAATTATAGTTCACAGATTGAACAGTAGCTTTTTTATGTTCATGAGTGAAATATTATTCGATCATTAATTTAAAGCGACACTACATCAGTGAAAAAGAGCAAATTTCTACAGAATGTAATTTCCTATTATATGGTATCCCCAAGTATTTCAACTAATAAACAAACGTTTTATATAGGTTTGTCAGGGTTCCCGCTGTCAAGTCACCAATGGCGACAAAAAACAAATATTGGCGCCTAAATTTGTGAAAATATTTGGTGCAACTTTTTTTTGCTGCACATGTTTCATCAAATATTTATTTGTAAACTATATTATGGCTCTTAGTCCAAGTTTTTTTAAATTGGCTCCAGTGTTTTTCAATTGGCGACAGAAGTGGTACAGACAAACATTCAGACAGAGGGAACACTGTTTGACAAAATAATGTAACTAGGGTCAACATCTGTGTGTGATGCAAACCCGCGTATATCGTGAATAACCAGACTTATTGGTACAGATTTACCGCTATATGTTCATCACACATTCGTACCCGTGCATATCTATTTTTAGACTAATCTGATTAAATTATATCTAAGCAACAGTATCACTCGCTTAGCATAGACTGGAATAATTAAAAAAACGAGTGTGGCGGACTGTTTATATGGAATCCTACTTTCACGTTTAAGAGTTTGTAGAGTTTTTGCAGTTTATCGATTGAAAGTTAGTGTTTGAATTAGTTATTTATACGTAAAAATGCATTTTATTTTTGCGATGTAATGTCGTTTTAAAACAAACCATCCCATACATCACCTAATTATATTAAATTCAGCATTGATTATTTTTGTTTGCCGGTTACAAAAGAAAGTGATGAAATTTAAAAGATATACATCAAATACAATAGCACATATGAAGTTCCCTGACAATTTTTAGTTTATTTTTTAAAATTTATTTTCAAATTATATTCAATATTCTGAAGAAAATGGGTTTAACATAAAAAACAAAATGACACACACGGTTGAACACGACTGCATAAGACATTAGTTTCAACTGTTCAATATTCCATCACCTCGCTAAACTCATTTGAATAAATACGAGCACCAACTTGCCAATATACATGTATCTATCATTAGACCAATAAATCCTTATATATCACAGAAACTGAATATAAATAATCATCATTATGTAACATTCTCTTAGTTAATCGTTCAATACACACACTCGTTAAACGATGTAAATACACACACTCAAATCTCAAAATACAACACGTGTTGATCGATCAGACGATATCACTCGTGTATTAAAAATTATTATTCTGCATACTCTATATATTGTACATATTGGAAATAAAATGGCTGTTCAGATATATGGCCTCAAACTACACATATTTTCTCTCACAACATTTGCATTGAAATGATGTACGAGATCTATATGGAACTAGGTTGTCAACGAATATTCGCTCGGACGTCCGAATACTATTCCAGTTTTCGAATATTCGGAAAAAAATAGTATATTTGCAAATATTAAATAAACTGTCATAATAAAATCAGATACGTTGTTTTCTTTTGAAACCACAATAAAACCTTCCAATACAAAAGAAATCGCCCCAGGATGTGTGAATAAACCATGTTGTGGTCGCATCCATGGCAGGTGTTAATTGACTCTTGTCATGTAATCAGATAATTACAGTAGGTGCTAAGGTAAACTGTCCGTCTATCAAATAGGCAACCAGTTGCGACTTTAATTGCCCCTAATGATCATGCAAGGATGGTGGTTTTAATTACAAACACCATTTAAGAAACAATTTATCCTGGGAAAAAGAATATTGCTCAAAACAATGCCAAAAATAAATCTAATCAAATGATATTTATTCTGTAGATGTTCTGTAAAATTGCTTAATCCAATGTACAGCTATTGTTGAGGTTGCCAATGTACAGCTATTGTTGAGGTTGCCAATGTACAGCTATTGTTGAGGTTGCCTATATTGTCGACGTTGGCGATGCGGCTATACTCGCCACAAGCATCCAGTAACAACTGATGACAGTAAGGCGGGCAGGGCAGCAAACAGGGCTATACCCGATTGCATTATAATATTCTATTCAATTTCAAGATTTATGATACACTAGTATCTACACTTATCCATTCACCCTCATAGAGGAATTCTGCAGGCCTTTAAGCTTAGAATTTCATTCCCATCTATTTTGTCTCAAGACTTCAAATATGATGACAAGAGTGGCTTTAAGACTTCAAATATGATCACCAAAGTGGCTTTAAGACTTCAAATATGATCACAATAGTGGCTTTAAGACTTCAATTATTATCACAATAGTGACTTTAAGACTTCAAATATGATCACAATAGTGGCTTTAAGACTTCAAATATGATCACAATAGTGGCTTTAAGACTTCAAATATGATCAAAAAGAGTGGCTTTAAGACTTCAAATATGATCATAATTGTGGCTTTAAGACTTCAAATATGATCACAACAGTGGCTTTAAGAGTGACTGCAGCAAGCCAGTGTATCTTACTGGTATGCCTATTATTGAGAATGCCTGATGAAATTAAATGTTGAAATACAAAATCTCTGTTCAACTATGGATCACAAGTATAAACAAACTTGGTTGATTGAGGAAACAAGTCTAGCATTGACCACCAATCAACCAGATTTGACCACCAATCAACAAGATTTGACCATTTTGGGAATATTGACTGTGACAGTTTTAACTACCGATTAAAAACAAAGAGGTTGTTTCGACAGCTCAACTTTGCCAGTAACACCTAATTGGTAACTGCAGACTATGAATTATATCATTATAAATCAATCAATGAAATCCTGCCTAAGTATATTATAAAAATCAATCTACTCCCATTGGAAACTGTAGACTTTATGAAATATATTATAAATCAATCCTTTATATAAATATAACATATTACACGAGGCACATTATAAATTTGCATAATAGTTGCATAATATATGCAGTAGATATATACCCAGTAGGTTAATTACCATGGGTATATCTTCATACACAGTAATTTCAATTGACTATTTCACATTAAAAATTAACAATTATTTCGAGAGATTAATTTCAATGGCACAGCCATTATTTTCCAAACACAAAATCACTACTTTACTAATCTAAGAAAGACAACTCTGCAGAAAGACTGTTAATTCAAGTTCACTTGAAGTCCACAGTAACTGAATCAGAACATTGAAAATTCCATTTTGATTTCTCGTTGCGAGTGCAATCAATTGCATTAAATATTTCTGTACAATCACGAGGTTAAGTAAGATTGTCCATGATGAATTACAATGATTCTGTATAATATCAAATCCTATTTTAAAATCTTGTTTATAGATTTCGGCAGGGATATCAGGATTGATGGGGAAACGCCCTGATCAACAGTTGCAGTGAAGAAACATCGTACGACGTACAGCAGTCAAATCTCATCCTCTGTGCTCCATTCCCTTACACACCCTGTATAAAACAACAATCACATTACATTTCAGTGCCTCGCTCAACAGTTAGCATTATTGATTGGGATGTTGTAGGAAGCAAATGTAGACAAACTGACAGGATGTCCCGCCTACACTAACAGCGACCCGCCTACACTGTACCATAACAGCGACCCGCCTACACTGTACACTAACAGCGACCCACCTACACTGTACACTAACAGCGACCCGCCTACACTAACAGTGACCCACCTACACTGTACACTAACAGCGATCCGCCTACACTGTACACTAACAGCGACCTGCCTACACTGTACACTAACAGCGACCTGCCTACACTGTACACTAACAGCGACCTGCCTACACTGTACACTAACAGCGATCCGCGTACACTAACAGCGATCCGCGTACACTAACAGCGACCTGCCTACACTAACAGCGACCTGCCTACACTAACAGCGACCCACCTACACTGTACAATAACAGTGACCCGCCTACACTGTACACTAACAGTGATCCGCCTACACTGTACACTAACAGCGACCCATCTACACTGTACACTAACAGCGATCCGCCTACACTGTACACTAACAGCGACCCGCCTACACTGTACACTAACAGCGATCCGCCTACACTGTACACTAACCAGGTTGGTGGCACCCTACTTGACCAGGTGCAGGACTGAATGTTTGAGGAATGCAAAGAAAGACTACATGGCCAGCCTGTCTCCATGGCATTAGATGGGTGGAGCAATGTACACGAACGAGCCTGTAGTGTGTGTGTCTGTAACAACACCAGATGGTCAAAGTTACCTAACACAAACAGTGGATACCTCTGGACACAGCCACACATCAGAATACCTACAAGAACTTGCTTCCTCAGCTGTGCGGTCGACAGAGGAGCAATTTGGCTGCAAGGTGAACAGTTTTGTGACGGACAATGCAAGCAACATGGTGAAAATGAGACGTTCACTGGCAGATGAAAGTGACAATCAAATAATTTCGTATGGGTGCTCTGCGCATTACATGAACCTGCTGGCGAAAGATGTTGAGATAACAGGCGTGAAAGAGCATGTGGTGCAAGTCATGAAATACTTCAGGAATGTGCACCTACCAGCTGCGTGGTACAAGAAGCTAGTGTTGCCACAGGAGGTCCGTTGGAACACACTGGCTGATTGTCTCCAATCATACATTGACAATTGGTCGATGCTGCTTCAAGTTTGCGAGAATCATCGGGAAAGCATTGACAGGAACATCGCCGAGAAGATAAAAAACTTTGCAATTAAGAGGAACGCAGAGGAGTATTTGAAGCGCATGAAACCCATAGCTGTAGGGCTGGATCGTGTTCAGAGTGACACTTGCAAAATCGGAGACGCAGTGAATGTCTGGAAGGCTATTGAGCGTGATCTGGAGGCACAGCCGGCAAATGTCATTAAGAAAGTGCAGACTCGTGTAAAGCAAGCTCTAACTCCTCCCCACTACCTTGCCAACATTCTAGATACCAAGTTCTGTGGCAGTACGCTCAACAGTGAGGAAGTAGACTGTGCTTTGGAATACTGTGATAGCAGTTATCCATCGTGTATGCCGACTGTGATCAAATTCAGGGCCCAATCTGGTCCTTTCAAAGCATATATGTTTGGAAAGGATGTCACACAGGGAGTGTCAGCACTGACCTGGTGGAGATCCCAATCTAACTGCCTGGAGAGTAGCATGGTTGAACTCTGTATTCAGCTGTTTAGTGCGACAGCATCCAGTGCTGGTGTGGAACGTGTTTTCTCCACCTTTGGATTCGTTCATTCGAAAATCAGAAATAGGCTTGGCATTGAAAAGGCCGGAAAGCTTGTCTTCATATACAAACTTCTTAACGCCAAAAAATAAATGTGACAGTAACTAACGTGACAGTCTGTGGTGTACCTACATGTATATATAGTTTAGTTTTAGCTATATAGTATAGTATATATATTTAAATCATCTTATTCTAAACTATGTGTAATGTATATATATAAATCATAAATGCATTGAAATTACTTGTTTTATTTTAGTATCACTATATATTTTAAAATAACTACTATTAAAATCAAAAAAATCCATTAAAATCTGATTTAAAAAAATAATCATGATTTATATCAACCCTGACAGCGACCCACCTACACTGTACACTAACAGCAACCCGCCCACACTGTACACTATCAGCCTATACTAACAGCAACCCGCCCACTGTACACTAACAGCGACCCGCCCACACTGTACACTAACAGCGACCCGCCCACACTGTACACTAACAGCGACCCACCTACTATAATACTGTTTTATTAACAAAGATTAATGTTCTTCTATTTAATACAGCTGTACAACGCTCTCTTCAATTGGTACATATCTTATTTTAAATAGAGTAAAACCATCTATACTGATGAAGGAAATGTTGGTAGTGAGACTTCGTTCGGAAGTAGGCCACGACACATCATGTCCATATGCGGAATATTTGTGCCACATTATGTCCGAATCCCTTCATCCATGACAAAGTTAACGACCAGACACAATATATATTATAATTCATACATATATTTGACATTTTTATAACCTCTAAAAGCGTGTCTTCGACCTATTGCTAGTTGGAAGATTTGGTCTAAAAAATAGGTTGCCATTTTCTTTCCATGGGAAATACAAAACAAAATAGTGGAATGTAAATACTTAACTAATTTTTCCATGTTAAATGTTGCAGAATCTCTCCAAGACTGCAATAGGTCAGAGAACAACATACTAGGTACCATAACTATATAAGAGTATTTACTGGCGAGTTACAGTGAAATATAGGCACAAACAATTACTGGGTAGTCATTGATGCTGCTGTCATCATCAGCGGTATCGTTCATCGTCTCTTGGTATGAATCTGAACGACAGAAATATCGTACATCCTTGTCAATATCGGACTGTAGTTTATTGAACGCCTCTTCCAGTTCATCCGGGCATGGGTGTTCACTGAAGTGGCTATAATCTACAATGTACAAGTAATTTATAGTGCTTTAACAAGATATTTTATCTAAACATGCCTACTACTATTTTTATATCAATTTGTATACCAATGTTGGTTCATATAATCTGTTAACCCATTCAACACAAAGTAAATGACATGGAATCGCTGGTGCATGATATTTTTAGAGCAATAAATTAATAAGAAAATTACATTTGGACAAATTTATCAAAATGGGTAATTTGGTCTAAAAATAGTAATATTACTGGCAAAATGTGCAGATCCTGAGGGGACGGCTCATCTGGATCTACACTTTTTGTAAGCCTATTTAGAGGTATGTAGTGTTAAAAGGGATAAAAAGGTTATTTGATCATGCATTTTTTTGTACCCTTTTTAGCTCGACTTTAAAATCCGGATCTCGAAAGTATTGGATGAAAAAGCATTGCATTTATACATACAAGCTTACTGTAGTTATAAACTTGTTTCTTCATCAGTTTTTGTACGTTCCTACATGGTGTTTCTCGTCTCCGGAGATTAACTTTTATGCAGAAATCATATTTAAATATTAATCTATTTTTGATGGTTCCTTTTAGCATTACTTGGCAATAATGTTTCAAATGATACTCGTGAATCTATGAAGATTCGTAACGAGCTACACTTTTTGTAAGCCTATTTAGAGGTACCGTATGTAGTGTTAGTTTATACAAATTTATTTTAGCTTGATTGTGAAACAAGTTCTTACAACTTATATTAATCACTCTCAAGACCGTATTCCTGATGGAATCCATCGCCACGAGGGAGAGAGTAGAGCCACTTTAAATGCCTTGCCTAAGGACACAATCATAACGGCACCAGCGGGGCTCGAACTCCGGACATTTCGCACCTGAAGCGAACGCGCATCCACTGAGCTATCACAACTTCCACTTCTATGTAGTGTTGAAAGGGTTAAGACAAGAGACCAATCTGTGAGACAACCATTTCTCGCATACCTACTGGTCAGTGCTTCCCACCCTCACGACAACATGGACGATGTAAATACTTCCCACCCCACAACAATGATGTAAATGCTTCCCACCCCACAACAACGATGTAAATGCTTCCCACCCCACAACAACGATGTAAATGCTTTCCACCCCACAACAACGATGTAAATACTTCCCACCCCACAACAACGATGTAAATGCTTCCACCCCACAACAACGATGTAAATGCTTCCCACACCGACGACAACGATGTAAATACTTCCCACCCCACAACAACAATGTAAATGCTTCCCACCCCCACGGCAACGCTGTAAATACTTCCCACCCACAACAACGATGTAAATGCTTTCCACCCCCACGACTACGCTGTAAGTGCTTCCCACCCCATGCTGTAAATGCTTCCCACCCACGACAATGATGTAAATACTTCCCACCCCACGACAATGATGTAAATACTTCCCACCCCACGATGTAAAGTGGCTTCCCACGACAACGATGTAAGTGCTTCCCACCCCACAACGTAAGTGCTTCCCACCCCACGACAACAATGTAAATACTTCCCACCCCACGACAACAATGTAAATACTTCCCACCCACGACAACAATGTAAATACTTCCCACCCCACCCCACGATGTAAGTGCTTCCCACCCCACAACAACGATATAAATGCTTCCCACCCCACAACAACGATATAAATGCTTCCCACCCCACGACAACGATGTAAGTGCTTCCACCCCACAACAACGATGTAAGTGATTCCCACCCCACAACAACGATGTAAGTGCTTCCCCCCCGACAACAACGATGTAAGTGCTTCCCACCCACGACAACGATGTAAGTGCTTCCCACCCCACAACAACGATGTAAGTGATTCCCACCCCACAACAACGATGTAAGTGCTTCCCACCCGACAACAACGATGTAAGTGCTTCCCACCCCACAACAACGATGTAAGTGATTCCCACCCCACAACAACGATGTAAATGCATTCCAGTCCACGACAACGATGTAAATGCATTCAGTCCACGACAACGATGTAAACGCTTCCCACCCCACGACAACGATGTAAATGCATTCCAGTCCATCTGAGCTGCTAAGAAAATGCCTATGTAAGTAGGGATATGGTGCTTTGTCTGAAGTTTTGTTTCGATTTCCCCACCCACTCCAATGTGCGAAGAGGTGCACATTTATTTCTACGGGCGACTATTGCATATATATGAAACGGGTATTTTCAACAGCACACATTAAATCAGTGTTTAACATGTTGGGATGCGAGATCTCAGGTTCAATCCCTGCCTGACCCTAATAATAATTAACAGTCGTTCAGATGGGACTTTAGCCCAAGGTCTCATGTATCAGTGGAGAACCAGAGATGCTTTTGGAATTGTAGTCTTCTGTGTCGTGCAACCGGACACACTCCCCCCCCGTCTGACCCTAATAAAATTAACAGTCTTTCAGAAGGCACTATATAAACCGAGGTTTCGTGTCGGTGTTGTATATCGTGCACTTTAATAAAAGAACCAGAGGAGACTGGAATGGGTCTATGTCTGTATCATTGCACTATCCTCCACAAATCTAAAATCTCTTCAGGAGGCATCGCTCATATGGGCAACCGGTAGCGACGATAAATAAACGTAAACACACACACGGACACACTCGGTGAACAGCGATGTACGCTACAGCTTCGTTGTTCAGTGCCAGAAAGCTCCTACAAACTGAAAGAAATACACATCAGTCTCACAAATTGTACGGATTAAGATGAATAATTTACCTTCATTCATCATGTAACAGCGCAATGACTTGGCAAGCGTGATGCGTACATTGGGAACGTTATCCTCCGTCATCACGATCAGACTAGGCAAGAAATCTTTGGCAAACTTCCCCGCATCCACTGCCTCTTCACGAATTATTGCCCGGCACAATTGGGTGTAACTGAAAAACATGCCACATTTTATAAATCGCGCGTGTGTTATGTAATGCTTAAGCACAGACTTATGCATAGTACAACCACCAACTCTTCAAGAATTATTGCCTGGCACAATTGGGTGCAACTGAAAAACATGCCACATTTTATAAATCGCGCGTGTGTTATGTAATGCTTAAGCACAGACTTATGCATAGTACAACCACCAACTCTTCAAGAATTATTGCCTGGCACAATTGGGTGCAACTGAAAAACATGCCACATTTTATAAATCGCGCGTGTGTTATGTAATGCTTAAGCACAGACTTATGCATAGTACAACCACCAACTCTTCAAGAATTATTGCCTGGCACAATTGGGTGCAACTGAAAAACATGCCACATTTTATAAATCGCGCGTGTGTTATGTAATGCTTAAGCACAGACTTATGCATAGTACAACCACCAACTCTTCAAGAATTATTGCCTGGCACAATTGGGTGCAACTGAAAAACATGCCACATTTTATAAATCGCGCGTGTGTTATGTAATGCTTAAGCACAGACTTATGCATAGTACAACCACCAACTCTTCAAGAATTATTGCCTGGCACAATTGGGTGCAACTGAAAAACATGCCACATTTTATAAATCGCGCGTGTGTTATGTAATGCTACTTGCATATTACAACCACCATCATTCTGCAAGAAAAAGAGAAAATTGGCCAAAATACTGAAAATAGGATCGCCTCGCCTAAATAGTGAAAAAACAAATTTTTCTGAATAGGGTAGACCAAATCTGACAACATATATTTTCCAATATTTTGGCAAAAAAATGAGGATGATTCACAGCCCTGGACATATTTCTCAAACCCATTGTCCTGCTACAGCCCTGGACATATATTTCAAACCCATTGTCCTGCTACAGCCCTGGACATATATCTCAAACACACTGTCCTGCTACAGCCCTGGACATATATTTCAAACACACTGTCCTGCTACAGCCCTGGACATATATTTCAAACCCATTGTCCTGCTACAGCCCTGGACATATATCTCAAACACACTGTCCTGCTACAGCCCTGGACATATATTTCAAACCCATTGTCCTGCTACAGCCCTGGACATATATTTCAAACCCATTGTCCTGCTACAGCCCTGGACATATATCTCAAACACATTGTCCTGCTACAGCCCTGGACATATATCTCAAACACATTGTCCTGCTACAGCCCTGGACATATTTCTCAAACACACTGTCCTGCTACAGCCCTGGACATATTTCTCAAACACACTGTCCTGCTACAGCCCTGGACATATTTCTCAAACACACTGTCCTGCTACAGCCCTGGACATATTTCTCAAACACACTGTCCTGCTACAGCCCTGGACATATTTCTCAAACCCATTGTCCTGCTACAGCCCTGGACATATTGCACTTGCTATTCATTCAACCAACATTCCATACACAGGAATATTCTAACCAAATATGTGGTACAAGAACAAAGAGTAATTTTGCTTACATTTGTCTGCGTGCCCACTTCTGGTCGTGGGCAAACCTGGCTACAAGTTGGTTGACTAGATACTGGACTAGTCTATCATTCCCACATTCTACTATTCTCTTCAACATTACACTAACCTGAAACACATTCAAATTTAAACTTTATTCATTTTACAACGATTTTAACAACTTACACATTTAATCATTCTCGTTGGCTCGGATGAAAGCGTATATGTGGTCATTTGTGTGGGAGGAAACCGGAGAAAACCCACCTGTCCGATCTGGCGACAACCGTATCATCTCGCATACTTCCCGATCCGAGGATCGAAACCGGGTTGCATTGGTGAGAAGCGAGCGCGCTAACCGGACAGTCTGAAACACATTCACAACCCAACCCATATATCTAAAATTACACTAACTTGTAACACATCTAAAATTACACTAACTTGTAACACATCCAAAATTACACTAACTTGTAACACATCCAAATTACTACTAATTTACAACTAACACATCCAAATTACTACTAATTTACAACTAACGTGAAACATGGACACAAACTAGTTCAATGCTCATCCTAGGTCAGAATTTTTGGGAGAAGCGCGATTGCGTCCTAAAATGGTATTATTTACTAAATATCAACAAGAGGTTTAAAACACACAGTATGACCATCAAATACAATATTTGAATAGAACAAGTGCTATTTACAATGGCCAGTGTATGTTTCTGGACAAAAAATATTGAATGAAAATTCTAAAAAAATATTAAAAATTTAGTTTTTTGTTTAGGGAGAAGTGCCTCGTCCCGGCAATGTCAGCATTGTGGAAGTCGTGATAGCAGTGGATGCGCGGTCGCTTCAGGTGCAAAAGGTCCGGAGTTCGAGCCCCGCTGAAGCCGTTACGATTGTGCCCTTAGGCAAGGCATTTAAATTCCACGTTGCCTCTTCTCTCTCCCTCGTGGTGATGGATTCCATCAGGAATGAGGACTCGAGAGTGATTAATATAAGTTATAAGAACTTGTTTCGCAATCAAGCTAAAATAAATTTGTATAAACTAATGTCAGCGTTCCTAGGGCGACTATTTCGCCCACGTCACCCCCTAAATTGAGCCCTGCAGTTTGGTTGACCACACAACACTATCAGCAAATTACAGTAACATTTTGTATATTATAGGAATTTTCTTTCTGTATAAAATGATTCCGTGTATATTAAAAGTGTTGAATGGTGAAATGAAATGCTGCCAATTTTTCGATGATAATCTTTGTACACATCCACTATTAATAGACAAAACTTATAGCACCTGGCAATTATTTAATTCATACGATTTGAGTCACTGCTAGCTGATGTGGTTCTTAGCGACTTGCAACTGTATAATAAACACCTGGAATGGAATACTCACTAGATGGTAGGCATCCACCCTCACCTCAGACACCCTGTCTTCTGCCAGCGCCATTGCCATAGGTAACAGGTACTCGCTGATCTCCTGTGCCGAGTACAGCTCCGATATCAACACCAGCTGTCTGTAAAATCAAAAATACAACTAATGACCCGTCATTTTTACTTGCAAAAAGGGACCTGGTAAATATTGTGTCTGAAGAGACTAGCCTTGGTTTATGTCGAAATTGTAAGAGACTAGCCTTGGTTTATGTCGAAATTGTAAGAGACTAGGCTTGGTTTATGTTGAAATTGTAAGAGACTAGCCTTGGTTTATGTTGAAATTATAAGAGACCATCCTTGGTTTATGTTGATATAAGAGACTAGCCTTGGTTTATGTTGATATTATAAGAGACTAGCCTTGGTTTATGTCGAAATTGTAAGAGACTAGCCTTGGTTTATGTTAACATTGTAAGAGACTAGCCTTGGTTTATGTTGAAATTGTAAGAGACTAGCCTTGGTTATCCATTTAGGCAGACATAAACCATTGAAGCATTGACGACCATGCAGATATCCCACATTTATCCTCAACTGCTTGAAATAATGTCTGTATATTACGACAGCCATTTCAGTCTCGTTTTTTATCGTAGTATTGCATAGATTTCCTACAGTGCATATATTCCTCATTCATTTTGTGAACTAATCGACTCACCTACACTTTGGGGTAAGAATTTGTTTCGCAATCAAGCCAAATTAAAAAGTATAAACTAATGTTACTTACTCTACTAGCTCGAGACGGAAGCGCCAGTTTCGGTTGTTATCTACATTCATAAAGTCCTGCACCTTAATCAGATACTGCCGTCTAATCTCCGGATGTAGTAACTACAAACACAAATACTATATATAAAATGCACCCAGCTCCAAGTGAAGCTATTACATTATACAGTGAGTGAGTACACTGGTACTGATGGCTGTTTACAGCTTGCACAATCATCACTAGTGATCAACCGAATAGCTCGGTTCACGGGTCGGATTGCTAATAGGAAAATAACTCCATTTTACTTATATACTAACCTTATTTTGTCACCAATGCACAATTCTGGTATTGTTCTAAACCATTTCGTGGCGCTAGACTACGTCATTATCAATTTTCAAATAAGACTGGTGTAAGGTGGTGTAGTCTCTTATAAAATAATATTAATAAACGTCTGAACAACCTAGTAGATATAGTCTGTAAATTTGGTTTTGTTCGGGTTTTATGCCTGCTTCATCAACATTTTTGGGCTATATCGCCGGTGGGCAATATTACCTAACAACACCTTCCCTGGGCAGGCAGGCTACAGCAGTTAACAAGTACTTGGTGCACTGACCTCCATAAGAAACGGCCAACTTTTCATATAAATGAGACACAGTCCGAGTGGGGCTCGAACACGTGACCATCAGTGATGTTAGGTTACAGTGGTATACAACTCAGCGACAGTAACCACTCGACCACGGAGGCGAACATACAACCCGTAAAAACATTCCCAGTAATTTCTATGGAGGCGAGGTAGATATACTCACTGCCTAACTACAGATAATTGATGGATTGATGACTGAAATATACATGTATGGAAATACAGTAGTGTAACAGCCTACAAACTGATGGAGGTGTGGTGGAAAGAGTTAATTCAAATCTGAACGAGTGATTATTCAGGACATCAACAAGGTGTCTGTGCTTGGGTTATACACACACTCGGAATGTCCAATAGCGGAATACATTGCTGTCGAGAGACAATAGCGGAATACATTGCTGTCGGGGACAATAGCAGAATATATTGCTGTCGGGAGACAATAGCAGAATACATTGCGGTCGGGAGACAATAGCGGAATACATTGCTGTCGGGAGACAATAGCGGAATACATTGCTGTCGGGAGACAATAGCGGAATACATTGCTGTCGGGAGACAATAGCGGAATACATTGCTGTCGGGAGACAATAGCGGAATACATTGCTGTCGGGAGACAATAGCGGAATACATTGCTGTTGGGAGACAATAGCGGAATACATTGCTGTCGGGAGACAATAGCGGAATACATTGCTGTCGGGAGACAATAGCGGAATACATTGCTGTCGGGAGACAATAGCGGAATACATTGCTGTCGGGAGACAATAGCGGAATACATTGCTGTCGGGAGAATTACATGCAGGCATAGAGAACAAACGAATTACATGCAGGCATAGAGAACAAACAATATGATTCAGAGAATAATGTATCATTAAGTGGCACAGATAATTACTGGGTTTTCTTTATAACATAACGAGTCAAACCATTAAATGTACAATGAACTCGGCATCACTCTTCCAATATTTGGTAACAAGTAATGAAACCAATTAATCATATAAAAACAACATACCCGAAGGAAGTCGGCGAGGTGCCGCAGTATTCCGATTCGCACTTCATCTAAATCTTTAAGAAATCCATCAAAGACTGGCACTAGATCTCTGTGCGTTACATCTTCACCCAGTATCACTGCTAACTCGTGAATGGAGAAGGCCAGGGTCCTCCGAACCTTCCACTGTAATAATCAATCGCACAATACTGTATTGCTAATAAATCTGAAAACATTTCAACTTGCATCACTTAAGACGATAAGCACGACATAGATCAATTAAGAAATAGTATAGAGTGATATTGTAAATATGCAATTCACAGATATGCAACATTGCGAATGATGTGGTCGTAGTGGCATAGCCTCCCAACTCACTAGTTGCACAAATTAAATCAATGAACACCCAAGTTTTTTCATGCCATTAATAATTTTAATTATTATAATTCCATCAAATCTACATTGTACTTTCCCTGCACAGACATTATGTATCACTCGTACAGTAGCTCTCTCCCGCACTACAGAGAGGAATTCATTTGTAATAGTTCTAATCGTAGGTTCTTGTATGTACATAACTGTCGCTAATGTATTGTACAGGTTCATGTATGTACATATCTGTCGCTAATGTATTGTACAGGTCCGTGTATGTACATAACTGTCGCTAATGTATTGTACAGGTTCGTGTATGTAAACATCTGTCTCTAATGTATTGTACAGGTTCTTGTATGAAAACACCTGTCGCTAATGTATTGTACAGGTTCTTGTATGGTCGCTAATGTATTGTACATGTTCTTGTATGTAAACACCTGTCGCTAATGTATTGTACAGGTTCTTGTATGTAAACATCTGTCGCTAATGTATTGTACAGGTTCGTGTATGTAAACATCTGTCTCTAATGTATTGTACAGGTTCTTGTATGTAAACACCTGTCGCTAATGTATCGTACAGGTTCTTGTATGTAAACATATGTCGCTAATGTATTGTACAGGTTCTTGTATGTAAACACCTGTCGCTAATGTATTGTACAGGTTCTTGTATGTAAACACCTGTCGCTAATGTATCGTACAGGTTCTTGTATGTAAACACCTGTCGCTAATGTATCGTACAGGTTCTTGTATGTAAACACCTGTCGCTAATGTATCGTACAGGTTTGTATGTACCTATCTATCGCTACACGTTCGTGGTACATACCTGCATATCTGCCGCTAATGTATCGTACAGACTCTTGATACAATGCCAGTTCTCACGGCCGAGTGTGTAAGCGACTGCCGGTAAGTTGTACGCACAGTACTTGGTAATCTCAGTGTCCACAGTCTGCGCCCGCGATGGGTCTATCATACCCAAGTAATTCTCCAACAGTCTTTGAGGCACTATGTCCTGTAAATGGTACAACTACAATATAATGTCATTAATGTGCTCTCTTGCTTCAGTGCAATTTTCATATAGTCTTAAACGTTGTTTGTATGGATTTTGAGTTGCACCACCAACTCTTGATTATAGAACAAGTTTCTATGGGTCTGGGATCTGTTTTGAGTTGCACCACCAACTCTTGATTATAGAACAAGTTTCTATGGGTCTGGGATCTGTTTTTATGCAATGGTGGATTGCACATTATTTTAATATATAAGCGAAACACTTGTTTTTAATTAATAACAGCTCAAAGTAAACTGCACAGATGCAGCATACACATTGCTTCAGGAGCATAATACATGGGTGAAAGTTGGGAAAACAAGAATAAAACAGAACAATTGGGCCAGAAGGGGGGGGTCCTAGGTCCACTGGTGGGTCTAGGGCATGAAGGTTGGGGGGGGGGGGCCTGTATGTGAGCAATTCTGGACAACAAAAACTTGAAATTTCCAGGACCCTTAAAGCTCTACGACCTATCCAGTTTGTACAACTACATCTACCGGACTGCAAAAATGACCTCTGCTGGTCTGGAGGTTATAAAACTTGTCTCTAATCTCAATTCTCAAACTCATTCTCGAGCTTCTGATTGGTTGAGCCAAGAGTAAATCTCAAGTCCGAGACAATTTTATAACCTCAGGACCTGGCAACTAAACTTTTAATCCTCGAGACAAAACACGACTAAAACTGATGCTACAATTGCAATCTCAACACATTCTCTTGAATAATGTGCGCTGGAAAAATACAGCTCTGCAGTTACTTGTGTGATCAAGTCCTCCAACTGAAGATTCAGGATGGCGGATTTTTAGCGGTTAAATTGAAGCATAAATCTTATACAGACCTGTTGTTGAGCAAGCGTTGCATCGTCAATCATCAATGAGTCCCTGAGCCCTGTAGGGGACATGGAAGAGAAATCACTGTCCATATAGGATATGGGGCCAGCCCCGCTAAGATCTGCAAGAGGCAATAACGACAGCAGTAGATTACTGTCAATATGGCCAAGGTTAATATCTGCAATGGACAAACCAGGGACGTTTGGTTAGTATGTAGACCACACAGGCGTGCATGTTCAACCCAAGATACTAGCTTTATAAGACGTTTCAGAATCGGTGAACCTGCAAAGACAACTTCAAATACAGGTAGGTATCGCAACACTATTAGTAAATAATTAGAAAATGACCTCATTTTTTATACTGTAAATCATTATTAACAAATTTATCCCACTTCAAACACTATATGAACATAGATGCAAAGAATTGACAAAATAATCTTCGTTTTTTGCCCCAATTCCAAAATATTTCCGTTAAATACTCCCGAGCAATTTTTATTCAAAATACGCTGCAAGTCCATCTTAGAGCAAAATGTTCGAGTAGATACAAAATACAGAAAGGTCAACACTGTATGACACTTGCCCATGAAATTGGCTTTGACTGTTGGTGCTTTTTAGTGTTGATTTCACGAGTGTTCATGATGCCTACATCTCGAGCCTTGTGAAATAGTCCAGAAGAAAATTGATAGGACTTGTAAGACAGTCTCGACAGTATGCGCTCGATGTTGCAGGCACACAAGTTTACATTTGGACTAGTTCATCTATCAAAATGGGTAATTTTGTCTAAAAATAATAATACTGGCAAAAAGTGCAGATCATGATGAGACGCTCGTCACGAGTCGGCTCATCTGGATCTACACTTTTTCAAGCCACATGGTTCAGATGTGCTATAAATACAAAAGTGGGCAACGAAGAAAAATTACATCTGAAATTCAATTTGCACATTTGTTTACTCGATATACCAAGTTTCATTTGAAGTGGCTGAGACACGTAGGAATTGAAGTCACAAGATAGTATGACTGGCATACCTAACACTAAGTCATCTGCCCTACCAAGTCAGAGGGCATAAATACACCCATATATATTAACTAAAAATGTTTCTTGCAACATATGTAGAAGCTAGTATCTCGTGATAAACACAGCAAAGCTATAGAATTAGACACAGCATGGTGTAGAGATGTCTCGCATACAAACTGTGCACTTGTTGCATTACAGAAGCCTACATTTTGTGTAGTAATTTCCATTATTACTTGGATATGAATTTGAGTCTATTTTTTGCCGTTATTTGCTTACCACAACACTGTCTACCACCCAGGTCCATACCCTGTGTTTTCCAGTCTGATATTACCCTTGCTGGTTAGATACGGTCACATGCCCGTATCAAACCAGAAAGTCGTATCATAACTAGTTCCTGAGAAAATAACGCACAAGCACTCAGTGCTAGTTTGTTTACTTCCCGTAGCTTCGCAGCGTGTCAAATTTGACAGAAAACAGATGTTTGTAATTCTGTGGTAATAATGCAATCGTTTTCGTGTATCTAATTCAGTAATTGTGATTTATTCCTGATAAATGGATAACGGAGAGCCCGATTTCGATTATTAAATGTTCAAATTCATATCAAAGTAATAAAGACGTTATTACGTGGCTAGTTTAATATCAGCCTAGGTATCGACCCTCGGCGGTAACTTGATATCAGCCTTGCACCTTCGCTCTCTGCCTGGTATCGAGTTATCTCGGGTCGATACCTATGCTGATATGAAATGTAATAACCTCTAAGTAAGTATTAGGAACTATGTGCCCAGTATGAGATGTAGAGACAGACTAATGTAATAGAAGAATGCTATAGATCTATTATATAAGGCCTAAATTAAAATATTGTTTGTTTGATCTTTACCTACCCAACATTTCAGACATGGGTAGGTAGGTAGGTAAATTATTTTATTTTATCAGAGATTAAAAAATAACCTTTTAATGATTTTTAGCAGACTCGTATATAACACCTTTATTTGGTGATACGTTTTGCAGGAGAAGAATGTGCATATAAGCATCTGATCTTTTTTCTATTAATAAATTCTGTACAATTTATATTGCAATATTAAAATACTGTTGCTGTTATGTATAAAAGATGTTATTATAACAATTGAGAGGTCCTTAATACACATACAAATGTGTATGATAATGCTCAAGCGTGAGCCCATTTTCCGATCACAAACTGTACTATACAGACGCTTATTAAACGCATAGTCGCCAGTTCACACAAAAGCGTTCCGATGATTCGGATATCGTAAATGGTTCCAATTGGCGAAAAAGAACCGAAATGGGCGAAAAAGAACCGAATTGACAAATACGCAAAGGAAAATAAAAAAAATTATTATTTTGAAATTGGAATAAAAACGTTTGAGTCGGCGGGCGGAAAAGATCAAACAAACACTATTTTAATTTAGGCCTAAATGTTAGCAGTTTCATCTAGATATATATATACATACATACATACATACATAATATAAAACAAGATCACACAAGTTTCTTAGCTCTTTTTTTTTGCACAAATATATTGCTAACCAGTTTCAATTCTTCAGGGTAATATTGTGAAGGGCTCATTCTAGGTCAGATTTTTTGTGAGAAGTGAGAAAGCACGCGATTATGTCCTTTAATAAAACGGTGAACATTCTTTAATAAATGTCTGCAGAATAGGGTTAAAATACACAGTATGACCATTAAACATTTGAACAGCAGGAGTGCTTTATAATGGAACATTGTATCTTACTGGACATCTTGTATGAAAAGTAGGGAAAAGTGGGACCCCTAGGGTGCGAAGTCAGAGTCCCTAGGGTGACTATTTCGCCCAGGTCACTCTAGAATGAGCCCAGATTGATGTCAAAATAGTGATATTGTTTTATAATTTTGTATATATATGTATATGCAGTATAATTAGAGTTATTTATCTCAAGGATGCACACAGTCTGTTTATTAACCAGCAGATTGTTGAAATTGCTAACAGGTGCATATATAGATACGTAATGATTTAGTCTGTTCAAAATTTCAATTAATGTGAATTCCATTAAGTCTTGCCACTCTTCAGTCTCAAATAGTCGCCTGTCATGGCCGTGGCAGAGATGAAACCTCCAAATTACACTGTACGGAATATGGCAGTCGGTATTTGAAACAAGGTGATACGGTATTTAAGAATTATCAATACAAATCAATTGTATACATGTTAAGATATATAAAGATATAAAGCTGTACCAGAACTAAGGTTAGAAATGCTAGAAACGTATTCATCTCCTCTCAATTCTGATGTAATTTATCATTATTGACCAGTGCATCTATATTTTTTATAATACATACAATTTTTTTATAGCTCGATTGCGAAACAAGTTCTTACAACTTATATTAATCACTCTAGAGACCTCATTCTTGGTGGAGTCCCTCTCCATCACCACGAGGGAGAGAGAAGAGGCAATGTGGAATTTAAATGCATTGCCTAAGGGCACAATCGTAACGACTCCAGTGGGGCACGAAATTCCGGATCTTTAGCACGTGAAGCGACGCGCTCGTTCGCTACCACTGCGTTATCACGACTTCCACAAATGCATCTATATTAATATCTCATATACAACTTTGTACTCCCTGATACTACACAGATGAAAGATACGCAAAATTCATGGTCCATGAACGAGTCGAAAATTTCCAAAATACCTAGTCATATTTTTGAAATATTGATTTTTTTATCCCCTTATATTTTCAATGTCATAATAATGGAATCGGAAACAATACTGAAACGTTTCACATGTGCAGGTTAACCCTTTCAACACCACAGACCTCTAAATAGGCTTACAAAAAGTGTAGATCCAGATGAGCCGGCTCGTGACGAGCCGTCTCATCAGGATCTACACTTTTTGCCAGATGACTATTTTTAGACATAATTACCCATTTTGATAAATGAACTGGTCCAAATGTGATTTTCTGATTCATTTATTGGTTTATGAATATCATGGACCAGTCCATGTGAGTTACTTGGTGTTGAATGGGTTAAGATCGGAGAGTACAAATTCCACATTTTATGTTAGTACGTTTACGCCAAACAACAATTCCAAACATAATCTATCTCCTTCGATACAGTACATATCCAAATAATATTTTCAGTGATTTTTTAAATCCCATTTAACGCTGGTTCTCGTCCCAGCAGAAAATTTGGAAAAATGAAAGAGGAAATGTTCTCAAATTTGGATTGCAAACAATTCCAAATATATGTAATCTACATACATGTGTATGGCGAATAATCGCAAATGTTAAAAAAAAAATTCTATTGCTATTCTTGCAGAAGGATAGATATTATGTATGATAATTGTTTTACTTTTGTTATCAGTTGAGACTTCTTTGATCATCAATGTTGTAAAATCAGGGTTCATTCTAGGTCAGAATTTTTGGGAGAAGTGAGAAAGCGCGTGATTGCTTCCTTAAATGGTGTTCTTTAATATACTTCTGCAAAATAGGGTTAAAATGCACAGTACAACCATTAAATACAACATTTGAATAGAATGTGTGCTTTATAATGGGCCAGTGCATCTTACTAGACAGAATTTTGTTTCGTAAATCATAAAAACATTTTTTTTTTAGGGAGAAGTCAGGGTCCCTAGGGCGACAATTTCGCCCACATCGCCCTCTAGAATGATCCCTGTAAAATGGATATCATTTTAGATTAGGAATGTTACCATTTTCCAGCATTGCTCTGGCTAAATAAAAAACAACCTGTGTTTACTGTTCCATGAATGCCAAAAATAAAATATGGTCGGTAGGGATGTTTTTTGGAATTTTTCTTTACCATACTCTTGGGCACAGAAAAATATGCAAAACGAAAGTTAGGGCCAGTGGGTAAAACAACTGGGTCAGCCGGGAAACCGTAAACACAACCATGTCAGCCGGGAAACCGTAAACACAAGTTTTTTTTTGCTTCATAATTGAATAAATCACCGATATTGATGACCACAATGTGCACAACTTTACAAGTTCAAGTTATCATAGAGATCATGTGAATGCTGCTGGTTTACTGAGCAACAATATAATAAGAGGCAGCTCAATGCTATACAAACACTATACAAAACATCAGTTATGAAATAACATTTGTCTTGCCGGTGTTTATTGCCAAATAAAACATGGTTTCGAGTTCTGATACATAGCCGTTACCCACACAGGCTGCGATAAACAAGCCAAGACAAATATTATTTCCATTCTAACATGACACAATATAATGCTAAGACGTATAAATGTGTGTGGTTTTGTTCGGCGGAGCAAAATCCAACAGTAATAAAAACAGATTTAGCAACAGTAGATTTGTTCTTTGTTCACAGGAACAAAATATCAAGTACTGTTAGAATAAGATATTCATGTTCAATATTTAAACAAGTATTTGCACAGATATATGCTATTCAACTTGCATTATTGGAAGAACATGATTTTGATAAATGTCTTAAAACAAATTCATTTCAGTTTAGCTTAAACAAATTCATTTGATTTGACTGTGTACAACGGTATTGTCAGACACAAGATGGTGGTAATAGCTTGGTACTAAAGTCTTATGAAAATCTACAACTGTGAAATCCTGTTGACACACTGTATATTACAAAATACAATGTACATACATATATTGAAATAAAGTATTATTTAAACTAAAACTACTTTAATATTAAATATTTGAGCCCTTTGAATGAAATGAAACATTGAACAAAGGACTGAAGTTGTAGAATCCCGCAGACTTAATTCAAATGCAACAATCGTACGGTACTTTTTATAGCACCGGGCATCAGATTTTAACTCCAGGAAGCAGTTGTATTCCCGATTGCTCAAATAACATCTAGTCCTGCAAGCAGAAAATTCCTCTTCCTAGCACATGCAAACAGAAGAGAATATTAAACCATATAACATGTATAATGATCCTAAAGACAATACGAAACAATTTATAAATGAACTGCAGTTTGCATACAGTGTAAAGCATTTACCATTCCAGAGGTCCGTACCTTGCACAACCCCATCTATCACAGTCACTGTCGTCTCATCCTGGACTTGACCAGCACTCCGCAAGTCATGCTCCACACCTTCTGAAGGTCCTAACATCACAGACCCCAATATATGATCACAGACACTTAAATCATTCAGGCTATCAGATAAAGCTAGTGTTAAACCATTGTTTTCATGTGCATTCTCGTTTTGACCAGTTGTTCCGTCACTTTTTGCTAAATTATCTGCTTTAAGTTTTGATATATCTTCTTCCACTTGGGGTATTGGAGTTCGCCAATATTGAAAGGAATTAAAATCACTAGAACTATCTAAATGTATATGTACATGTTCCGTATCGGCAACACTTGAATTAGACTCTACTGCAATACCTACAATATCATCATCTTCATTACTTTCACATGGAATTCTAATTTCATCTGCTTTTGGTAATTCTATTTCTGGAGTTCTCGTAACGTTTTCCAAGGTATTATTATGATTGACATTTTCTTCTTCACATTTTAAAACCTTGCTTTGTGCCGAGTTGTCATTTTCAGATGTTGGTAATGCTTCCGCCGCGTTATCTTTAATGTAAAATTCTGATCGCTTTTCTTCAACTGATTTTGCAGCATCTACATGAAGCATCTGACCGTCCAGATTTTTCGACAGTTCGTCAGTTCGTTCCATATTGATACATGAAGACGAAGATTCCCAACGTTCATCGTCTTCAGTGGTATCCATGTATATGGACATAAGATTGGCAGTTATATCACAGTCTGTGGTAAGAGGGGATAATGCACTTGAAACATTGGCAGGAATGACGTCGGGCAAAGTCTTGTTATCACAGTCGATGATCTCAGACACTACAGTGTCTCTACTATGTGACTCTCTCACAACCTGCCTAATAAATCCAAACAGATGATCACATTATCTTAAAAGTAATATTCCTGTTCAAAAATGAGACAATTTCTCCAAAGAATTATTATGTTACATATTATATATTGGTTACAAAACTAGTATTACCCAAGTGTTGTAGTAACCAAATCCCACCTGAAACATTTTTAATGTACAGTCAAACCCTGTTAATGGTCATCCCTATTAACCACTTGCACGCTAGCGGCAGATAAAAATCACTTTTCACAGAATGTGTCGCCAGATCTCTATGCTGTTTGCCTTTGGGATAGTGGAGCTAAACCACCTGGCTTAATAGCAAACAACATAGATCCTGATCAGATGTGGCGCTACTCCAATGCTGATCTGGTTTTATGTTGCTTGCAAATGTGATTGTATATACGTAGCAGGCAAAAGGGTAAGCAGCCAGTTTTCAGATTCCCAATATGTTGTTTTTACTATACATCTGACCTCTATTAATTATATTTCGGGTTTTACGCCTGCATTTTGAGCTATATCGCCGGCGGGCAGTTTACCTAACAACACCTTTCCTGGACAGGCTCCAGCGGTTAACCAGTACTTGGGTGCACCAACCTCCGTAAGAAACTGCCAACTTTTTCATATAAATGAGACACAGCCTGAGCGGGGCTCGAACCCGTGACCATCAGTGATGATAGGTTACAGTGGTATACAAGTCAGCGACCGTAACCACTTGACCACAGAGTTTGACCCTGACCTCTATAAGCAGCCACCTGTACTAAGCAGCCACATTCATTGATTCCCTTGGCTGGCTGCTTAATACAGGTTGAACTGTAATTGAAATCTCATTACAGCTACTATCAGCTCTCTCCGCAGCGCCAGGTTTCACTGTAACAACATTGTAATAGCAACAACATTGTAATAGCAACAACATTGTAATAGCAACAACATTAATTTACGCTAAAAAATGATGGCACAAAAACCGCGACGCTCATATATACAGTTGTTGTTTGGGATTTACGCCTTCATCAGCACAATTTTGGACAAAATCGACGACAGGCAGTTTACCGAACAACACCATTCCTGGGCAGGCTCTAGCGGTTAACCCAGTACTTGGTGCCCCAACCTTTGTAAGAAACTGCAAACGTTTTCATATAAATGAGACCCAGTCTGAGCGGCGCTGGAACAAGTGACTATCAGTGATGATCGGTTACAGTGGTATACCAACTAGTCAACCACCTTATCTTATGTAATGGTGTAGAATGTGCTGCTTTGAATCTCTTTTAATAATGTTCAATCTTACCTATGTTTGATCTCCTCTGGTCTAAACACAATCATCCCATCTTCATCTACATACATTCCCGTGCAGTCTGCATCCGCAAACGTGGAAATAAACGGACCTAACTGTTGGAATGCTGCCATACGCACCTGAAACATGCGGTACAAACGGAGAATGAAATTGCTTATGCATTGTATTATTTAATGAAAGTTTGATGAAACTTATCCAAAAAATCATTATGAAAATTGTACCCAAGGAGACTAGTCACAGTACACAGATAACACACCACTGTTCCAGGACTGCTGCCACAGTACACAGATAACACATCACTGTTCCAGGACAGCTGTCACAGTACACATCACTGTTCCAGGACTGCGACAGATAACACACCACTGTTCCAGGACAGCTGTCACAGTACACAGATAACACACTACTGTTCCAGAACTGCTGTCACAGTACACAGATAACACACCACTGTTCCAGGACAGCTGTCACAGTACACAGATAACACATCACTGTTCTAGGACAGCTGTCACAGTACACAGATAACACATCACTGTTCCAGGACTGCTGTCACAGTACACAGATAACACACCACTGTTCCAGGACTGCTGTCACAGTAGTGACAGTACACAGATAACACACCACTGTTCCAAGACTGCTGTCACAGTACACAGATAACACACCACTGTTCCAGGACTGCTGTCACAGTACACAGATAACACACCACTGTTCCAGGACTGCTGTCACAGTACACAGATAACACATCACTGTTCCAGGACAGCAGTCACAGTACACAGATAACACATCACTGTTCCAAGACTGCTGTCACAGTAGTGACAGTACACAGATAACACACCACTGTTCCAAGACTGCTGTCACAGTAGTGACAGTACACAGATAACACACCACTGTTCCAGGACAGCTGTCACAGTACACAGATAACACATCACTATTCTAGGACAGCTGTCACAGTACACAGATAACACACCACTGTTCCAGGACAGCTGTCACAGTACACAGATAACACATCACTATTCTAGGACAGCTGTCACAGTACACAGATAACACACCACTGTTCCAGGACAGCTGTCACAGTACACAGATAACACACCACTGTTCTAGGACAGCTGTCACAGTACACAGACAACATGTCACTGTTCCAGGACTGCTGTCACAGTACACAGATAACACACCACTGTTCTAGGACAGCTGTCACAGTACACAGACAACACGTCACTGTTCCAGGACTGCTGTCACAGTACACAGACAACACATCACTGTTCCAGAACTGCTGTCACAAGTTTTCCAAAAAACAATTGATTCAAGTCGGCAACCTGTTAATAATGAAAGGTTTGAAAACCCTCTTTACTTACCCATCTGGACTGATCACAGAGAAGATTTACAAATAACGCGGCTAACTCCATTTTCCTAACTTCTGGAGAACATGTACACGACACTGCCATGAAGCACTCGGCACATGCTTTCCGAACACCCCATACGCCATCTTCACACAGGTAGTAGAACTTTGGCAACTGTAATAGCAAAGTGCATTATAGAGAGTGTGCATTGCATAAAAGAGGCCAACTGGCGAGCGAAAATTGTATAAATGTTGAAAATAGTTCTATATTCATTTTTGTTCAGTTTTACATATTGAATTCCATTGAATTCCACTACACCACTTGGAGAGTTACAGACAAGTGTCACATGAGGTTTAGGATAACGAAATTTCGCATGGGAAAAACTAGCTGGAAACACGTGTCCTTGCCCGGCGGTTATAAAACTTTTCTCAGATCTCAAACTCAAGGAATTTGATTGGTTGAGTCGGAGGTTTACACCCAGCAGAACCAATCAGAAGCTTGAGTCCGAGATTGGAGAACATTTTATAACCTCGGGGCCTGGCTAGTATGTGTGCGAGAAAATTGTGTCTTTTACTGCGCAACAAGCTCATATAGCATGTCCTCCTAGCTTAATGCAAAATCCAGTCAAGAATCCAACAGATTTGGAGCAGACAAACAAACTAAATCCAGTTTCAAGGCGAACAGAATGGAACATTCCTCAGATATTACAGAGAACAGTTTGAACTCACAGAGCGGCTGGGACACTCAAGTCAACCAGCAACACACTCTCAGTATTAGCATGGTGGTGCATCATCGGAATGTCATTCTACATACATTAACATATGGGGTTTATTCTAGAGTGGAAAAAATTGGCAGGGTGGGTCAGAAAAAGAGGTAGGGTGCATGTTGAGCCGCGATGAGGTGCTGGAGGAGGTTTGATTGGGGTTAGCCCCAAGAAAACTTTGCTAACTTAAGGTGATTTAGCAAAGAGGCAAGGCAGTATATATTGGTTAAAAGTGATGTGTTATCCGTTGGAAGACAAAAGCATATTTCTTGAAGATAAGACCTTGATTAGCTAGTTTTAAGTTGCGGACATCATTTTTACACTGCTAGTACAAAGTTTGTTTTCCGTTAATAGCAAAACTGAAATCTGCCATATGACCACAATAGTGGTCCGTGTGACCCTGAACCAACGTGGCTGATCATTGTGCTCTTCACATCAAGTATATATAGTAATTTCAAAATCCTTCGGCAAGAGATATTGAGCAGACAGACATGACTCAAGACTACCACTCCTATCACTTTGGGGGTTTGATGACAAAAAAACTCTACCTTATACTTGAATATATCAGCTGGTAAGCAAACACCTTTAACCCTTTCCTTCATAGAGATTTAGGTTAATATAGAAAATTGTGTCTTTTACTGCGTAACAAGCTCATAAAGCATGTCCTCCTAGCTTAATGCAAAATCCAGTCAAGAATCCAACCGATTGGGAGCAGACACACAAACAAGCAAAATCCAGTCAAGAATCCAACCGATTGGGAGCAGACACGATTTGCAGACAGACAAACAAGCTAAATCCAGTTTCAAGGCGAACAGAATGGAACATTCCTCAGATATTACAGAGAACAGTTTGAACTCACAGAGCGGCTGGGACACTCAAGTCAACCAGCAACACACTCTCAGTATTAGCATGGTGGTGCATCATCGGAATGTCATTCTACATACATATTATGGGGTTTATTCTAGAGCGGAAAAAATTGGCAGGGTGGGTCAGAAAAAGAGGTAGGGTGCATGTTGAGCCGCGATGAGGTGCTGGATGAGGTTTGATTGGGGTTAGCCCCAAGAAAACTTTGCTAACTTAAGGTGATTTAGCAAAGAGGCAAGGCAGTATATATTGGTTAAAAGTGATGTGTTATCCGTTGGAAGACAAAAGCATATTTCTTGAAGATAAGACCTTGATTAGCTAGTTTTAAGTTGCGGATATCATTTTTACACTGCTAGTACAAAGTTTGTTTTCCGTTAATAGCAAAACTGAAATCTGCCATATGACCACAATAGTGGTCCGTGTGACCCTGAACCAACGTGGCTGATCATTGTGCTCTTCACATCAAGTATATATAGTTATTTCAAAATCCTTCAGCAAGAGATATTGAGCAGACAGACATGACTCAAGACTACCACTCCTATCACTTTGTTTGATGACAAAAAAACTCTACCTTATACTTGAATCTATCAGCTGGTAAGCAAACACCTTTAACCCTTTCCTTCATAGAGATTTAGGTTAATATAGAAAATTGTGTCTTTTACTGCGTAACAAGCTCATAAAGCATGTCCTCCTAGCTTAATGCAAAATCCAGTCAAGAATACAACCGATTGGGAGCAGACACGATTTGCAGACAGACAAACAAGCAAAATCCAGTCAAGAATCCAACCGATTGGGAGCAGACACGATTTGCAGACAGACAAACAAGCTAAATCCAGTCAGGAATCCAACCGATTGGGAGCAGACAGACAAACAAGCTAAATCCATTTTCAAGGCGAACAGAATGGAACATTCCTCAGATATTACAGAGAACAGTTTGAACTCACAGAGCGGCTGGGACACTCAAGTCAACCAGCAACACACTCTCAGTATTAGCATGGTGGTGCATCATCGGAATGTCATTCTACATACATTAACATATTATGGGGTTTATTCTAGAGCGAAAAAAATTGGCAGGGTGGGTCAGAAAAAGAGGCAGGGTGCATGTTGAGCCGCGATGAGGTGCTAGTTATTTCAAAATCCTTCGGCAAGAGATATTGAGCAGACATGATTCAAGACCAATCGACCATCACTCCTATCACTTTGTTTGATGACAAAAAAACTCTACCGTATACCTGAATCTATCAGCTGGTAAACAAACACATTTAAGGAAAGTTTGCTTTCAATAACCATAAGAACAACATCTGAATCTATCAGCTGGTAAACAAACACCTTTAAGGAAAGTTTGCTTTCAATAACCATAAGAACAACATCTGAATCTATCAGCTGGTAAACAAACACCTTCAAGGAAAGTTTGCTTTCAATAACCATAAGAACAACATCTGAATCTATCAGCTGGTAAACAAACACCTTTAAGGAAAGTTTGCTTTCAATAACCATAAGAACAACATCGTGGCTTCTGTCATTGCATAGAAGAAAGCTATGCTGCATACAATTTATGGTGAAGTATCACATCTGATCAACAGTGAAGGTACTAGTTACTGAATAATCTGTCATTCAGGGCATCACAATGTAAACAAATTAAAGCAGATGTACCAGTTTTTGTTCCGCACTTTTCTGACTGACGACAGCACAAAAATCTCCAAAATTCCCAGCACACACCTGAAAATGATATAAGTTAGTTAAGACCAAAAACCCGTGTTTACGTTTTCCCGACCGACTGCATTTTATTTACCCCCATACCTTGAATTGCTTTATGAAATTTTTTCTTCTTCAAAATTCTGTTTTTCCCACATTTTTCTGTGTCCAAGATTCCCTACAAACTAACCATATATTTTTGGTATGAAACAGTATTTGTTTTGGCCTAAGAAATATTTGTAGACATAAAAAGTGCACATATTGTTGGTGTTATTTTTGTAAGAGTGCGTAAATGACATCACAAAACTACAAAAATGCTAGTAAACTGAATTCCGAGAACAAGTGCTTGCTTGAACCATGGGGCACAGAAATGCATAATTCTTTGGCTGTCGAGTGTCAACAAATATCAATCACACTCTCCCTTCTTCCCCCGACATACTGCTGCAAGAACTGCATTTCAATATGACATGTATGTATGGTATGGTATTGTTGTATGTATGTATGTATGTATGTATGTATGTATGTATGCTCCATTAATGTTAAACCCCTTGCGGGGACATAGACATGTTTCCTCGGCATGCTTAGCTGACCATAGCGGTTAACCAGTACAAAGCAATGTGTGTGAGGTGCCTTGCTCAATGACACTACATACGTGGCCTGACTTGAGTATCGAACCCGGACTGTTCGAGTCCAAATCCGACGCTCTACCATTGGACCACGGACGCCACACAATTTAACAGTTTACACAACTACATTTATTACTTGTCTCCATGGCCTAGTGGTTAAGGCGCCCGCCAACGGAGTGGGGGGCGAGGTGATATGGCCGTTTGGCGAGCCCCCAGCTAATTAAATAATGGTTACCGATCAGCCTGGCCTTCGCGGATAGCATTCGGAAAGTACTGATGTTCATAAAAAAAGATGTCTCATAAGTCAGTAATGGCTGGCCCTTTCAATAGGGGCGACACTTTAATAAACAAACATTTTATTATTATGCTTACCTTCCTGACATGGAACAGGGGATCTGTACACATCTCACAGAACCGGGACAGGAAAACACGATCTGTCATCTCCTTTCCTAGTAAAGGTGCCATTTTGCTCATCAGCTGCAATGTATGTACAATCACATGAACACATATCTACATGCAACCACCAACCTCTGCATGATCTAGTCAAATATCTGCGTATAATGCAATCATCTCGTGCGCACATTCGGAAATGTTCCAAAATAAAATTAAGAAAACTGGTCAAATTTCCTGTGAACGGCAGTCATAGCTTGAGATCCATGATCACTCAATATTACTACCACCTGGACTGTCGTCTTTGGCTGTATGAATTGTGGTCCATGTTGTCATAGTTCTGGTGAGCAATACCGTGTATTGTTGAACAAACATTTACTGATGTTGGCTGGTTCATATATGTTGCCAATAAGGACCATATTGTCATCAAAGCTGGCTGTGATATGACTTAAAATCAACATTTCACAGCCATCTTGACGCCAACACATGTCCTCAACTGTTCCAGCTCACGCTTGCTTACTCAACTAGGGATGATTTCTGTATGTGTTGTAGCCAAATTAAGTTTTCTTTTCATGATTGGAAAACACGTTGGCTGTGTTTGCTCTTGCCTTGGTGCTATTGTGAGCTTTGGTTCATGCGAGGTATTGCTATTGACTCCGGGTATTGCGAGGTCTGACAGATTGTCCCAAGCTCATCAAAGCTGGCTGTGATACGAAACTATCATACACATCAAAGCCACTTAGATGCCTCGGTGACAATGTCTCCCTTCTACGCTTCACAATCGTCCTGCTCCTGGTCTACTCCAAGATTGTCGTCCTGCTCTCATGACATACCTCAACAATCGTCATTCTAGTCTGGATGTAACTCCAAGACCATCGTCCTGCTCATTCCTGCATACCTACTCATTCCCGTATTAGGTTTCCTTTATTATAAACAAACCCTACTCCACTTGTTGCTGTACATGGCTCGGGGCTCATCAAAGCTGGCTGTGATATGGTATTTCCTTACGCATTTCACAGTCACTCTGCGAGCCTCGTACCATGTTAATCATAGAATTTGCCAAAGCATCGAAAACAAGAATATTGGTGGAAGTAATGGTCCAGCAATGTTTACCCCTGGACACACACAACACACACACACACCTACCCACCCATTCATATCCAGTAATTAGCAACTTTACTGCCTCTAGATATTACAAATGTGCTGACAAATAAATATACATGTAGTCTCTCCACAACAGGAGCATACAAGTAGATAAACTGCCTTGAAATTGCCAAGATTTCGTTCAGACTATATTCTTTGTTAAACATCACGATCCATGTGGACAGAAGACAATTGCAATGTATACAGACCACAAAAGCTCATCAAAGCTGGCTGTGATATGATTATAATACACACATCACAGCCATCTCGATGACTTCAATAGTCCCACAATGACTGTCGTCGCATCATATCTGCTTTGAAGACTTCAATAGTCCAACGACTGCCGTCGCATCATATCTGCTTTGAAGACTTCAATAGTCCCACAATGACTGTCGTCGCATCATATCCATCTCGATAACTTCAATAGTCCAACGACTGTCGTCGCATCATATCTGCTTTGAAGACTTCAATAGTCACACAATGAATGTCGTCACATCAAATCCGACTCAGACGGTCGTCACATCAAATCCGACGGTCGTCACATCACAACAGGCTACAAATATCCATGATACATTCCTCCCAGTCATAGTGAGCAGAGTTGTGAGATGCCTATCGATACTGATCCAAGCAGGCTGTGATATAACCAGCTACAGTACATAACAACCACTTGGACCGTAGCGAAAAGCATACTTATATTCTGCCATAGTTGTTATCAATAAATGGTGTGAATTACAGGTCTTCTTGAAATTATAATCCGCAGTAAGACAGTGTATTTACTGCTAGCACCCTCCTTGCAGTAACTTGACCACAACTGCAGTCCAGCTGTTGGTTGTATCCAAGTGCAGTCCAGATGTTGGTTGTATCCCAGTGCAGTCCAGATGTTGGTTGTATCCCAGTGCAGTCCAGCTGTTGGTTGTATCCTAGTGCAGTCCAGATGTTGGTTGTATCCCAGTGCAGTCCAGCTGTTGGTTGTATCCTAGTGCAGTCCAGCTGTTGGTTGTATCCTAGTGCAGTCCAGCTGTTGGTTGTATCCTACTGCAGTCCAGCTGTTGGTTGTATCCCAGTGCAGTCCAGATGTTGGTTGTATCCCAGTGCAGTCCAGATGTTGGTTGTATCCTACTGCAGTCCAGATGTTGGTTGTATCCTAGTGCAGTCCAGATGTTGGTTGTATCCTAGTGCAGTCCAGATGTTGGTTGTATCCTAGTGCAGTCCAGATGTTGGTTGTATCCTAGTGCAGTCCAGATGTTGGTTGTATCCTAGTGTAGTCCAGATGTTGGTTGTATCCATGTGTAGTCCAGATGTTGGTTGTACCAGGGTAGTAGAGTTCAGATGTTGACTGTATCCTAGTGTAGTCCAGATGTTGGTTGTATCCATGTGTAGTCCAGATGTTGGTTGTACCAGGGTAGTAGAGTTCAGATGTTGACTGTACCAGGGTAGTAGAGTTCAGATGTTGGCTGTACCAGGGTAGTAGAGTTCAGATGTTGGCTGTACCAGGGTAGTAGAGTTCAGATGTTGGCTGTACCAGGGTAGTAGAGTTCAGATGTTGGCTGTACCAGGGTAGTAGAGTTCAGATGTTGGCCGTACCAGGGTAGTAGAGTTCAGATGTTGGCCGTATCGGGGTAGAGTTCAGATGTTGGCTGTACCAGGGTAGTAGAGTTCAGATGTTGGCTGTACCAGGGTAGAGTTCAGATGTTGGCTGTACCAGGGTAGAGTTCAGATGTTGGCCGTATCATGTTACAAAAGACAGAGTAGCAAGCTGATCAGATATTACATCTCACTACCCATGTCTTTCACAACATAAGCAGGCATCTTCACTGAAACTAACCAATAACCATGTGGTATCTTAACACATTACAAATAATTAATTCCCCACATAAGGAGCGCAACACTAGAAGAAAATGGGCGTTTGTAGTTGGAATAGTTATATACTCACAGCAACAGCCTCGGTCCTGTACTCATCCAAGCTGTCCGGAGATGACAATTCCAGGATCACATTCACTACTTGATCTTCTATTTGTTCTAAGGAAAGACGATACAATGCCATATGAGACACCAGAGTAACATTACCACATGTTGGGATCAAGCAGACGGAAACTGGATCTCTATTAACCCATGGACTCCACATAAACCGCATACAACACATATTACTTATGTTATACATATAGTTGCCATTCCACGCCATTATCTATTCCCAATTTCGGATTGATATTGGTTATTGCCTTCACCAACACCTTTCCTGGGCAGACTCGAGCAGTTAACCAGTACATGATGCACCAACATCCGTAAGAAACTACCAACATTTTCATATAAAGAGACAAGGCCTGAGCGGGATTCGAACCCGTGACCATCAGTGATGATAGTTTACAGTGGTATACAAGCCAGCGACCGTAACCACTCGATCACGGACCCGTGACCATCGGTTATGATAGGTTACAGTGGTATACAAGTCAGCGACCGCAACCACTCGACCACAGAGGCGGACATTGAATATATAGTATAGTGACATGCCTATTGCTCATCAGCAGTATGGAGATCAAATGAGCAATTGGCCTCTTCTATTGCGCAGTAAAGTGCTGTAACAGGCAGGGTTCATCGACTGGAGTTTCTTATTTGACGTTATATTTATTCATGCTCTCCGACTAATACTGTTCTCTCAATATACAAATACTATATATCTTAAACAGAAATGTCTCGACTGGATTCAAACACAAGATCAATCCCCTCATCAAGATTCCCGACACAGCCCAGTGGTCTCAAAACTAGACATTGGGAGTGCGGACAAGAAAATACACTAATCCCTACTGGATCCCGGTGTATATTTCCGAACCAGGCCCAGAGGTAATAAAACTTTTCTCCAATCTCAAACTCAGTCTCAAGCTTCTGATTGGTTCTACTGAGTGTAACACATATTCAGCCTCAAATCTCCATAAAATATTAACCTCAAGTCTATAGCGGGCAAAACATCTACTAATTACATTTACAGTCAAACCTGTCTTAAAGCGACATTACATCACAAAAAGCCAAAAAATGAATGTCCGACCATATTTACATTATTTTGTTATGTCAACAAACCGCGTATACAACGTCTGTTTATTAATTGAAATACTCAGTTTTTGAGGCAAATATTTTGGGGGGAAATTACATTCTGTAGACATTTGCATTTTCACCAATGTAATGTCGCTTTAAGCATGCCAGCCATGGGAATCTTGGAAAGTGGCTGCTTAACCCTTTCAACCCCACAGGCCTCTAAATAGGCTTATGAAAAGTGTAGATCCAGATGAGCCGGCTCATAACGAGCCGTCTCATCAGGATCTGCACTTTTTTGCCAGTAATAATTATTACTATTTTTAGATAAAATTACCCATTTTGATAAATGAACTGATCCAAATGTAATTTTGTTATTAATTTATTGGTCTAAAAATATCATGGACCAGTCCATGTCAGTTACTTGGGATTGAAAGGGTTAATAGAGGTCAGATGTATAATAAAACAACATTTGAGAATCTGGAAAGTGGCTGCGTAATGAGGTGACCATTAACAGCAGTTTGACTGTACATTTAATTACAACCAGCAAGTTATGTCTTCACTAAAACTAAGCAATAATTAGGCCAAACAGTACCTTTGTTAACAAATTCCTGCTCCAGTAAAACTAGTAATGCAGCTTGGCTAGTTTTACGCACCTACAAGTGTAAAATGAAAGCATTCGGTACAAGAGTGGAAATGCAAGATATTTGCGAGTCAGTACACAGTTACTGGAGATCACAAATTACATCAGCAACACTCAATAACACAAGTATATAGAAAAACAATACATTGGAAGATAGGTGAATATTTCGACGTAAGAGCAATTAGGTGTCCTGTTCACAAATTATGTCATACAGACTGGCAGTAATTAATTTTGTTGCAGTTTAGAGGAATCAAAAGGTTATTAATACCAGTAACATCTGCACGAAAGTTTAAATATAGGAAAATATTGATTCAACTTTAACAATTTCATTATTTTAGCATGTGTAAAATTACACACAATGGTTGCTCCACTTTTCCCACGACACTATACAGACACGCCATTGTCTATTGAACAAAACTCACAATATTACACAAGTACGCTTGTTTGTTCAGGTTTTACGCCTGCACCATTTTGGGCTATATCGCCGGCGGGCAGTTTACCTAACAACACCTTCCTGTGCAGGCTCCAGCAGTTAACCAGTACTTGGTGCAACAACCTCCGTAAGCAACTGCAAACTTTTCATATACTAGTAAATGAGACAAGACTCAAACCCGTGACCATCAATGATGATCGGTTACAGTGGTATACAAGTCAGCGACCGTAACCACACATTTATTAAAAACTTCCCCATTCTGTTCAATGGGGGGGGGGGGGGGGGGGGGGGGGGGGTGGGGGAGGGGGTGAATTTGAAGAATTAGGCAAGGCATTTAATTTCCACATTGCCTCTTCTCTCTCCCTCGTGGCGATGGATTTCATCAGGAATGAGGTCTCGAGAGCTAAAATAAATTTGCATAAACTAAGAAAATTCTAAGAAAAAATTAATAAACCAATAAATAGAGCATTGATATCCATAGACATACTCTGAAAACGTATTATATCAAGATTGTTTGCCACACTGAGAATGTGTATTACCTGGTTATTGGCATCATCAAGGTATCGGACGACCATGGGCAGTATGTACATGGGTACAGCATGCTGGAAGATATCAATGTTGTCATGACAGTACACCGCTATATGGGGGATCTGTTCCATTAACTCGGACCGTACAATCGGATCTGAAATGACAAAATTAGAAATCAACACGCATGTACAATATATATACACATTTTGTAAATCAGAAGATGTCAGAAGTATATTTGATGTCACAGCAATTTCTAATTGATACCATGGCAGGTTCTAATAGCTACATGACCGGTTCCAATTTATATTATGGCGGATTCCAATTAATATCACATCAACTAATTGATATCACGGCAGCTTTCAACTGATATCAAGTTCTAAATGATATCAAGGCAAGCTCTAATTGACATCAAGGCATGTTATAATTTATAGCAAGGCAATCTCTACCACTATCGTCAATATCAACATCAGTCTGTTCATCCATTTACCATACTAATATACAAACTCAGTGATAACTGTTGTAAAGACTGATTTAAGTTATAAATTTGTGTTGTAATGTTACAAAATACAAGTAATCTACATGTGTGTAGTAATTATGACTGGAGCTGGCCCGGAGATGCTTCACTTTAATATATTGAGCTCATAGGATTCTCACTGACTGAATTTTTGTTTGCGCCATTTCTGTCGCCAATTCAGCAGAACCATGTCTTATAGATTATATAGAGGAATCATGGCTGACTCAACAAAAAACCGGATGTATATGCAACAAGCAACTGGATGTAAATGCAACAAGCAACTGGATGTATATGCAACAACAACCGGATGTATATGCAACACAAACCGGATGTATATGCAACAAGCAACCGGATGTATATGCAACAAGCAACCGGATGTATATGCAACAAGCAACTGGATGTATATGCAACATGCAACCGGATGTATATGCAACAAGCAACTGGATGTATATGCAACAAACAACTGGATGTATATGCAACAATTTGCTACCTGAATCTTCTGACAATTTGACCATTGCAGTAAGTACTGCAGTGGTCTGCTCCTCGGAATCACCAACGGCTCGTAAAGTATCCAATAACCCTCTTGCAACCATTTGTCTGCAAAACATAGATAATTACACTTAATTTACAATTTAGTTTTCAATACGGGTGAGTATACCGTTTATTTTGACATTGCACATGAATCAGACAGAATCTCCCAACATGTGTGGTCATTGCTTCCCACAAAGCATTCTTGACTGAAAAACATAAGTCTGTGATATATTTCACTTTCAGACAAATATTTACAGACAGACTGTATCTATATTGAAGAGACAGGACATTTCTGTACAACGTAACATAATTCGCTGCCATATATTTATCCAAAGTCAATAGGGGCCATTTGGCATCACAGGTATTGAGCAGATGCACTGTTACTGTTAAAGATCACCAGTTTCATCATATCAATATTACAGTCCGCCACCAAGCAGTGTAACTCCGGTTATAGGAAACAAACAAGCAGTAATCTTAACAATATTAGATTTGAACAACTAGACATCAAGCATGTGTATCACGGATGACAAAACAACTGCAATATCGGCCTATATTAATTATCAACAGCTCTTCCTAGCTTAAAATATTAAATGTTCATAAATTACCTTGTATAAACATTATCACTTTCAATATATTTTTCTAACTTCTGTAATGGTGATAGACTATCATCTGCACCAAATGGTTCGTCACAGTCAAGGCCATCATCCAATCCATAACCTGAAAACATAAGCAAATGGACGATATTTATAACCCTGCCGACAGGAACACTTCCAACATTTTGGCAATATGTGGAATTGAAAACAATGGAACTACTTTCCTTAACTCTATTGGAGCTATTATGTAGCTTCTGTCATGTCTCATACTTCAGTCCCAAATTTGTCATTGTAATAAAAACCATCTAATCCTGACGAAATTTTTAAATAGTTTAATTTTTTTTTTACTCCTCTTAAGTCAGACATGCCAACTATAAAAGGAAATAATCCTTGTGTACCGTCTTTCAGATGGGACTTTAAACCGAGGTCTTGTGTCTGTGCTTTACACTGTGCACGTAAAAGAACCAGATGAGACTCTGGAATTGGTCTGTCTGTACCATTGCACTATCCTCCAAAAATCTAAAATGACTAATCTCTTCAGGAGGCGTCGCTCATATGGGCAACTGGTAGCGACGATAAATAAGCGTAAAACACACAGTACCGTCATAAAAATGACAATATTCCCTTGTGTTTTTTTCGCAAGTTGTGAAAATCGCACTGTGTATAATTGGTGGGTAGATTGACATTAGCAGATGTGCGTGTGAGCTGGATTTTAACCCATTCAACCCCAAGTAACTGACATGGACTGGTGCATGATATTTTCAGACCAATAAATTAATAAGAAAATTACCTTAGGACCAGTTCATTTATCAAAATGGTTAATTTTATCTTAAAATAGTAATAATTATTACTGGCAGAAAAGTGCAGATCCTGATGAGACTGCTCGTCACGAGCCGGCTCATCTGGATCTGCACTTCTCATAAGCCTATTTAGAGGCCTGTGGGGTTGAAAGGGTTAACCGTCTGATATAAAGTTTGTAAACTGTAAATTTGAGATCGATTGGAATTTGTGATCCACTACATGTATGTAAAACACTATTCCATATTGGCATTAACCAATTGTATAAAAAGATAAATGAATACATTTTAAATGTTTGGTTTCAGTTGCTCCACTAAACAAAATCGTTCATTCTTTTGGATTAACATCATATTACATTGTACATGTATTTAAATATAAAACCCCCTCTAATCCGGACCCCAATCTATGAAAGACTTTTTGTCCCCGTCCGGATTGGAGGGGTTCTGCCAGTAACAATTCCGCCACATTCTCGCTAAAATATGTGCAGTGTCCGTACAGGTACTAATGCAATTCTCGCAATTATAAAGTATTACTGGCACCGTAACATGCAAAATACTTGTCCTAACAGTGTTGGACACTCGTTTCAGTATGTTCCGGTCAAGATGAAATTGTACAGGCCAATTTTTGGCCTGTACTTAAGAATTAGTTCCGGTCAAAAATAAATGGTACAGGCCAGTGAATGTGGTTGGATGTAAGTGCCATAGACACTTGCCATGTTAGGGGAGTCCGGGGGCATGCCCCCCGAAAATTGTTTTTTAAGTAGACACAAAATCTGGTTGGGGTAAAAACAACCTCTTTTTTTATCTTAAATTTTGTCACTTTTTTAGATAATTTTTCTTCAAAATTGCTATGTAAGTAACTGTTTAACTTATTTTTCTTTTCAGATCATGATGCATAAAGGTGTCGAAACAAAATGCACAACAAATTTACTTTGTCACGGTTTTTGTGAATATACTACAATTTCAACTGAAGAGACGGTCATCAATGTCAAAATTACATGTAGTGTCATGTTGCTTATTTTGTCGGGGATTGAATCATTTTTAGGACTGTCCCCCATTCAACTTCTTATCTTTTTTTATTAAAAACCTTTCCATGTTATGTTTTTGTCTTGTGTATTGACCTTGGCTCATGCGGAATCCCGATGAAAACACGGGTTTTCCCCGAAATGACGTCATAACCGGCAACCAAAATGGAGGCACAGAATATTTGATATTTTGTTAATTTGATGAGAAAAAGCGCCTAAAATGGCAAAGATACTGTGTGTCCTGGTTCAGGCGAGTATGAACTTCAACAAACTCGCCAAGGGCTATCAAATAAGATATCTCGCCACAATGTCGAGTGCGTAGTAAGAGATTCTCGCCAGTCTAAAAACGTTATCGCCTTGGCGAGTGTCCAACGCTGCCTAATACATGGGGGTGGCTTTCATATTACAATTTGAAATATACAAAGAACACGGGCTGAAACAGGTAATTTTATTAAATTCAATTAGATATGGCAAGGTTCATTTACAACCTACGAAACTACAAACACAATTGATCAGTCCCCGCGTGTCAATCAAACTAATCAATAATTCAATCAGCTATCGTTATTTCGCACACGTATCTCAAAATAATATCCTCACAGACAACCTAGTGTGCTACAGGATTAAATACTAGGGCTTAAAACAACTGAATGTTTGCCGTTGCCGTCCATATGTGTGTTAGTGTTATTTATGATTTATTCACCGGTTTTTGTCAAGTCTTACACGAGCTCATCTTTGCTCGTTAATATCTGTAGGCTCTGTATTAGTTTTAGTCGTGATAGAGCAGTGGTAGCGCGTTCGTTTCAGGTTCGAGCCCTGCTGGAGCCGTTAACGATTGTGCCCTTTGGCAAGGCATTTAAATTCCACGTTGCCTCTTCTCTCTCCCTCGTGGCGATGGATTCCATCAGGAACGAGGTCTCGAGAGTGATTAATACGCAAGAACTTGTTTCGCAATCGAGCTCAAATAAATTTGTATAAACTAAACTTTTACAGTATCATTAAGCGTCAGACATTTCCGTTTTTAAGATATATTTGCAAAAACAACCAAGTGTTCCAACCCTGAAAACAATGGACTCCTTGGAGGTAGGTAGCACAGGAAATTGTGTATATATTTATACGATTAAACTCAGTATGGGGACACAAATAATAATGACACCACAGTATGGGGACACAAATAATAATGACACCACAGTATGGGGACACAAATAATAATGACATCACAGTATGGGGACACAAATAATTATGGCATCTCAGTATGGGGACACAAATAATTATGGCATCTCAGTATGGGGACACCCGGGACACAAATAATGACACCACAGTATGGAGACACAAATAATGACACCACAGTATGGGGACACAAATAATAATGACATCACAGTATGGAGACACAAATAATGACACCACAGTATGGAGACACAAATAATGACATCACAGTATGGAGACACAAATAATAATGACATCTCAGTATGGGGACACAAATAATAATGACATCACAGTATGGGGACACAAATAATAATGACATCACAGTATGGGGACACAAATAATAATGACATCACAGTATGGGGACACAAATAATAATGACATCACAGTATGGGGACACAAATAATAATGACATCACAGTATGGGGACACAAATAATAATGACATCACAGTATGGGGACACAAATAATAATGACATCACAGTATGGGGACACAAATAATAATGACATCACAGTATGGGGACACAAATAATAATGGCATCTCAGTATGGGGACACAAATAATAATGGCACCACAGTATGGGGACACAAATAATAATCACACCACACTATGGATACACAAATAAAATGCCAACTGTCAGTTTTTAAGATATTGATCCAGATGGACATTGTACATCAATAACTCTCAAGTTACGTGTACTGAAGGAATTTGGCCAATATTTAGTAAGATGCAAGCCAGTATAGCAGGGCTGGATCGATAAGACATGATACAATACGATTACCAATGGCTCGGTGCATCCATAAGGAAAGTAACTCTTCACAAAGGAATTGAAACAAGAGCTCCGTAGTTAGCTCCGTAGTTACCTCCTCCGACTAATAACGAAATTTCATAACTCTGAGTAAGTTTAGTTTTACCCACAATACCAAGCAAGCAGCTGCCAAATGTTGGAAATAAAGTCGAAAGTTTGGGGTTATTTTTCCAAAATAAATAACACTACGGCATGTCATACATGTATATATGTTCTTCTGAAGTTACTAGCGTGTGAGGAAACATGGACAACAGACATAACTACATTGTACCCACTTAGGACGACATAATGAGATTGATCCCATGGTATCAAGACAATATAGCTGGCCCATGTTCTGTCAAAGGCATTGACAAACTTAAAAAAAATCTTGGTGTGTTTACTAAAGCTGACACAAATCTACTTATTATATAATAGCCTAGATCTAGACATGTGGAAACGTCAAATTTATTAAAAAGAGTCCATCTTTTAGTTGATGATGGTGTCAGTATGTAGCATCCTGTGTGTACAACTTAAAGCAGCATTACATCGTAATAAGGGATGTTTTGGGTAAAATATAAATACTAATGTGCATGTGTTTACAAAAATCGAAAGTCGCTCAGAAACGATAAAATTCCAATAAATTTAAACCGTCGTATACGCAAATTTGTTTATCAACACACGAAATGTCAACACACACAGCGCTCATGCGTGAAACAGAGGATGTAGAAAACAATGTATATATTTTGAACATGAAAAGACTATCTATCTATCTTCCTCTAATGTCAAACCCATTGCGGTAGAAATGTCCCTAAAAAGACTTAGCTAACAGCGGTATGAATCAACATATCAAGTAATTTAATTAAAAAAGACAATGTGGGACAAATTGGGACGGTGCATTCCGAATGTAAACAAGTGCGGACGATGCGTTCCCGTTGTAAACAAGTGCGTTACCAATCGACTCAGAAAGTCTTACTTTCGGTTTCGAGATTGTTTTATCGCAAAAAAACACTGTTTACCAAATGAACATAAGCATACAAAGGATAATGTTAGAATGTGTAGCAGCATTGCTACCTATATGTAAAAACTGAATTTTTCAAATATCTTTTATTTCATACGATGTAATGCTGCTTAAAGGAGAGAAACTATATAAGCTCTGCTTCCATTTTAATCATTTCCTAGGTATATACTTACTTCTTTGATTTTGTGTACATGTATTGTTTTGTGAATGTATATAGTGGAATAAATATATATGTTTAAACCAAAAGTTGACTGTAAATGTACTATTTACATTGCACGGTTTTATAGTCACTGAAACTGCCAGGTGTAATAGAACAACTGTGATTAGATCTGCATACTTGGAATTACGATTCAAATACGGGCTAAATGCTCGCCCAGGCTTTCTCTGTAAACAAAGTTTTGCTTGGGAAATATTTCACATAGTACATTATACATTTATGTCTAACTTTATTGCATAAACAACAAACGATCCAAGTTCCAAGACATTAAAATATATATTCAAATTCCCCAGATTGCAATATGCCAATATGCAGCAGCATGTATGTTTGCCAAATATTACAAATTGCCACTGCGTATCGTATCCTTTTTTCCCCTGACGATATCCAGCGCTAGTCTAAAATTGATATTACACGTGAGGTTGAAATCACAGGGATTCGGCACGTTTGGGGGTACTAGTATATATATTTAAGTACAGGGATTCTACTCTGTGGGATGTCAGATTTCGCATCGATCAGTAAAATGGCCCTATCTGAAACAATTTTGTACAAATATGTCCAAATATAACGCCTATCCCGAGTCTTTATATTGTTCTTCAAATAAAACACAACTTTAAGCTGAATGCATATATACTTTGCAAACAATTGCCATATACTTTGGCCATAGCAGGTCACATTTCCATACTAGGACACGGGTTCTGTCAGCAACAAAAAAAAAATCTTCGACAGGAGAGTTTTAACTGTGAATAACATTATCAATAAAATGTGTTTCCACTAAGGTTTATTCGGCAAAAATGTACGTCAAAAAGAGATTTCGTAGTATTTTCAATTTGTTTTGAACATTTCTAAAGCGGCGCAATTCGCGTTGAAACGAGCGTTCTGATTGGATTATTAGAATTGTAACAAGTTGTTTTTTTTAGATAATTTATTTAGGCAGGCTGCAGACAATGCTTCACTAGTAGAAGTTGTATTCAAAGGCTGTCCTTCAAGTGTACTTATTTCTGTCCCACCAGTGAACCTATTGGAACAAACTTGGTAGAGAATGCTACTGACCACAATTATACACAAGCAGAAATCATAGTATACCGATGCTTGCTTGCTGCCAAGTTTGGTGTTTTGGAGATATAGAACGGACAAGCTTTGTGCTATAATGAAATGTTCAAAAGGCCGTAAATCCAGATAATCACCCAACCTGAACGGGTTACAATATGCACAACTAGACATAATACTTATGCTTGCTGTAAAGTTTGAGGAAAATCGAACAATTGGGGTTTGGAGATAAAGCTCAGATAAGCTGCGTTATAAAAATGTCCAATGGCCATAAATCTGCAAATAAACACACCATCCAACCAGAACAGTGTAACAATATGCACAACTAGACATCATACCAATGCTTCCTGCCAAGTATGGTGAAAATCCAACAAGGAGTTTTGGATATTAAGAGCGGACAAGCCACATGCCAAAAAAAAAGTTCAGTTGGCCGCAAATACGCAAAAATCATCCTACCGGAGTGGAGTTACAATATGCAGACCTAGATGTACCGATGCTTCCTGAAAATCCATCAATGGGCTATGGACATCTAGAGCGAACAAGGTAAAGCAGACAGACAGCAAAAAATAATATGTATCTCCCCATTAGCATTACTGGTTTTTGTAAAATGTATCGAAGGCAGACGTGATTTGTTACAGGCTGGAGGAAAACACTGCAAGATTATAATGATTAATTTAAAAGTTCATTATTAGACATTTTCCTGGTTTTCGCCACAGGAAAAATCATATTTCAAGTTCACTGCCATCCCCGAATTCCCTGCTCTGTGGGAACCCTGACACACGAGACAAGTCAATTTTGCCCTATTGTTTAGTTTATCCAAATTTAATTTACTTTATTGCAAAATAAGTTCTTATGACTTAAATTAACCACTCTTTGAGATCTTATTCCTAATGGAATCCATCGCCACAAGGAGAGAAGAGGCACTGTGGAATGTAAATGTCTTGTCTATGGGCACAAGTGTAACAGCTACAGCTGGGTGCAAACTTTGGGCCTTTCGCACAAATAAGCAAATGTGCTACCAGTGCGCTAGCATGACTTCTGCCCTATTAAGGACAGGGAATATGAAGAAAAGGCCCCCTTTTTTGTCTGGGGGAAACACTAGGTCAACATTGTATAGTACAACTTTTACATTGGTTACATGTCGGTAAATAGCTATAATGCTAATGAAATGTGTTATATAATATTATATAAAACCATGACAATAAATTGGTTCAAACTAGGATGACGCTATGGCAGGGACATTACATGGCAGGGTTAACGCTGTGGCAGGGACATTACATGGCAGGGTTAATGCTATGGCAGGGACATTACATGGCAGGGACATTACATGGCAGGGTTAACGCTGTGGCAGGGACATTACATGGCAGGGTTAACGTTGTGACAGGGACATGTTGGGTCAAACTAGGTCAACATTGTTGCATGGATGTACGGGATAAACCCCAACTTGAACCAGGAGTGAGGAGAATTGCCCTAACAAGGACCAGTCGAAAGAAAGATACATCACAAGAGTTGTGACCCTGTAAGAGGGAAGATACCTCCTCCAGATAAGATACCTCCTCCTGATGTCAACAGATCTATAACAGAACCTACAGTGTTGGACACTCGTTTCAATATGTTCCGGCCAACTTGGCCTGTTCTTGAGAAAAGGTACCGGCCAAGATGAAATTGTACAGGCCAATTTTTGGCCTGTACTTAAGAATTAGTTCCGGCCAAAAATAAATGGTACAGGCCAGTGAATGTGGTTCTGTCCGGTGGCTTTGCCACCGGATGCATGTGCCGCAGGCAATTGCCATGCTAGGGGTGTCCGGGGCATGCCCCCCACGAAATTTGTTTTAAGTAGACACAAATATTTGATATTTTGTTAATTCGATGAGAAAAAGCGCCTAAAATGGCGAAGATACTGTGTGTCCTGGTTCAGGCGAGTATGAACTTCAACAAACTCGCCAAGGGCTATCAAATAAGACATCGTACCATCTCACATACTATGAGATGAGATGGTACGATGGTCGCCAGATCGGACAGGTTGGTTTTCTCCGGGTACTCCGGCGGTTTCCTCCCACATATACGCTTACATCCGAGCCAACGAGAGTGATTAATATAAGTTGTTCAAACTTGCTTCGCAATCGTTGTAAAATAAATAAGGTATTAAAAAAAAAGACATCTCACCACGATGTCGAGTGCGTAGTAAAAGTTTCTCGCCAGTCTAAAAACGTTATCGCCATGGCGACTCTAAACAAAAACTATGCAACTGTATTTGTTTGTCGGAGGTTTCGCGTTACTGGGTCACGTGATCTTAGGGGCGGAGCGATAGGGCATTTCGCGACTGGTTAATTATCATTGGTTCTAATTATGTTGATGATATGCAAGGTTGTTGAATAAGTTGTAAAGATTGCTACCATTGGTTGAGAAGAAGTATGTTAAGCTACATGTAGAATGAAACCCAACCCCTGGTAGCCAGGCTTAGTGTACATGTGATAGGTGAAGTTGAACACACGACTAGAAAGAAATTGGGGTGGCATACAAGAGACGTCAAAATATTGTGTCATTAGAGGGAATATAACTCCCAACCATCCCTACCGTTGTCGGTTGCCAAAAAACAAATACTGATGCTAAATTTGCGAAAATATTTGATGCAACTGTTTTTTTGCTGCACGTGTATTGTCAAATACATCGTAACATGGCTTCAAATATTTATCTGTGAATTAAATGGATCTTAGTTGGCTCCAAATGTTTCACACTGGCTCGTGTTTTTTAATTGGCGAGAAAAGTGGCGCAGACAAAATGCCTGCTTGCATCCGTTAACCAAAACAAAATCACATCCTTTATTCGCTATAGTGTCGCTTTACGTGTGTGTATGTGTGTGATATATATCAAGATTATGCGAATAGTGTAGTTGGTACAAAATTTGTTCCTGGCTTCCGAGGGATTGGTGCCAGCTATACAAACGAATGATTACATAACAAGCGAAAGGCATAAACCAAACTGGATGACTCGATCTTCACATGCGATGATTGCAACAGAGACTGCCATGTTTTCACCTATATGTACTGCCTCTGTGATCAATCACCATAAAGCCCCTTTTCCCACTCTATAATAAACCATACAAAATGAAATCGAGGGCTTCAATGCAACATTCCTATGCTATACTGTCACACAATCAATTGTATTTATGACTGGCAGTAAACCCAATCTATATTTCTGGGACACACACACAATCTCGATGTAACCCCACCCAGAGAGGCAACGTGGAATGAAGGCTTGCCTAAGGTCACAATCATGGCTACAGTTGTGCACTAATTATGGGCATCTAGCACCCGAAGAGAATGCGCTCCCAACAACTTACTACTAGTGTACAACCCCCCCCCCCCCACCGGTGCTTCATCAAACTCGAGCAAAAGCTTATTTGTGTATCAATAATTTGGTATACAAACAATGTCCATTAAGCGTGGGATATATATTTTATTATACTTCAGTCATCATTCTTCAAAAATGGCTGAAACTAAAACATGTTTATTTATCTGCAATTAAACGTGCTAATTTTTTTGCATAAAATTAGCAACATAATTCCATGGAAACTGTCATGGCTGAACAAAGGCTTTGTTTGCAAATTATGATTCAAGAACCAAAGAAAACTGAAATACAATAGAATATATAGATATAATAACCTGTTAAGTTATCCATTAATAAGTTACTGTTGAAAAGTATTCATTTAAACAACTTGAAAAACACAGAAGTGGCTTTGTTAACGATTGACAAACAATAACACACCAAAAAAAATCATCAACAACAACATGACCTACTTTCGCTGTCGCATAACCAAATTGACTTTGTTGCTGGTAGATTTGTTACTCAGAGAATGGCTCAATCGGTTAATCATTAAGATCAATCAATATATATATGAGCAATAATTTACTATACAAGAATCTTCAAAGGGAGGCGCGAAACCCCCTAAATTTACAAGCGGGAACCCATTAATTCATTACGTGGAGATAACCCCATAGATCACGTGATCATTTTCACATATTATGGTTATCGACTTTTGGCTCAACCTTGGCGTCATGTTTGAAATTACGCTGGAACTACACGTGGTTTACGCGAGATGCTAAAAACCTATGCATAAAAAATATCGCAAATGGTAGCAGACATTCGAAAGAAAGCTTCAAGTAGGACAGAACTGCAAAAATAGCGCGGATAATTGCGCAGAATGAACGAATAACGGCGATGACTGGGCCGTTGACATAGTTCTTCCTTCCCAGCATCTTCGAGGGTGGCATAGGGTCAAATTATAAATTATGGAACAAACTTACCGTCATCTGCGTTTTCATCGCCGTCGTCTTGATACAGGTCGATATCTGAAATGGGAAATAAATATCAATTTCGGCATGAAAATGGAAAATAAACGACGAAAATAAATAATGTGAGGTGGACTCACCCGCCATATTGGAAAAGGCCTCGTGGTATCAGAAGAAGAATTTCATTGGTTGACTGGGATAATCTGCTTTGATTTCATTGGACGACCGCGTTTTTCTGTCTCGGCAAATTACGGAAATCAACGGAAATTATCGATAGTTCAATTATTCACGCCTTTTACGTATCACTCCGCGATAAATTGACCTAATTGTTTATGGAAACACAGAAAATGGACGAATTCTTTTTAATTTACAAAACTCGAATACTCTGTTGTAAACTGAACAACATAATCTGTATTTTCACCATAAAAGCTATACAATAAACTGCAAACTCTGCTTAAATTCAACGCGGTTAACTGGACTGTGAGACGCATTTGTCATAGCGTGCCTTTTCAGCGGTAATGCGGCTAGTAATTAGTAGTCTTGCCCGGAGAAAGGAAACCGCTGAAAATCAATATTTGCATAATGTGGGTACCGCCCTAGGAACCCATCAATGTGAGGCTGATCCTGCTACCATATATATGACGCACATTGCATCTACCCAAAATATCCAAAACTATTCCGACTAACCGTTGCTATTTCAGACATTTACATGGGCGGGCGGGTTTCATTCCATGGGGTAGCTATATAACGATTGAACACTAATTTTATTTATTTATTGTTATGTTTACATTAATAGCGTATCAAAGGGGGGGGGGGGGCGCGTACTATATTCAGGAGAGGATCTAGGATTTGCCATAGGGGGAGGGGTCAACACGTTTTGTATGAAATAGGGTTAGTGGGGGGGGGGGGATTATGTTAATGGAAGACACATATAAATTGACAGCTCCACATAGAACCGCCACTGATATATTTTTTTAATTTAAGTTTATTTAACGTCGCTACCAATGGCCCATTTCAGCGAAGGACAGTTTACCTAACAACACCATTCCTGGGTAGGTTCCAGCGGTTAACCAGTACTTTGTGCACCAACCACCGTAAGAAACTGCCAACTTGTTCATATTAATGAGACAGGGTCTGAGCGGGGCTCAAACCCGTGGCCACCACTGATATCCCTTGAAGATCTGATTAATTGTCTTGTCAAAATCGACAGCCATACCATAGACCGTAGCTGTGTTTTGTAGAACATTTTTCAAATCTCAAACTTGAGCTTAAATGATTTGATTGTTGATTCTGAAATTTAAACTTGGCTGTGCCAATCAGGAGCTTGAGAATGCGTCTGAGATTTGAGAAAAGCTTTATAACCTCCAGTCATGGACTTGAATAATAGACGGATCTGTAGTCCAGTGGTAACACCCTGGACTGGTAATCCAGGGATCGCAGGTTCGATCCCCCGTCTGACCCTAATAAAATTAACAGTCTTTCAGATGGGACGTTAAACCGAGGTATCGTGTCGCTGCTTTACACCGTGCACGTAAAAGAACCAGAGGAGACTATGGAATGGGTGTCTGTCTGTATCATTGCACTATTCTCCAAAATCTAAAATGACTAATCTCTTCAGGAGGCGTCGCTCATAATCGCCAACCGATAGCGACGATAAATAAACGTAAAACACACATTGAATAATTGACAAAAATAAAGAAAGAAACAACATAGCCATCTGACATGAAATCCTGGAGCAGCCGTAAAAATGTGTTTCATATAATTATAATTTTTATGAATGTGACGTGGAATAAACGGGTTTTACAAGTCTATGAAACAACGTGGTTCTATCGTGTAGGCCTAGTCTATTTTTGTCATTAACATGTCTATCTATGTTCTAGACTACCAGTATATCTACGTTCTATCATGTTTATAAATTGTTGTTTCTCATGTTTAGTTTATACAAATTTATTTTAGCTCGATTGCGAAACAAGTTATTTCAACTTATATAAATCACTCTCGAGACCTCATTCCTGATGGAATCCATCGCCACGAGGGAGAGGGAAGGGGCAACGTGGAATTTAAATGCCTTGCCTAAGGGCACAATCGTAATGGCTGCAGTGGGGCTCGAACTCCGGACCTTTCACACCTGAAGCGAACGCGCATCCACTGCGCTATCACGACTTCCACAATATATGTTTATCATGTATATCTGTGTCCTATCATGTACGTCGATGTTCTATCATGTATATATATGTTCTATCATGTATATCTATGTTCTATCATGTATATCTATGTTCTATCATGTATATCTATGTTCTATCATGTATATCTATGTTCTATCATGTATATCTATGTTCTATCATGTATATCTATGTTCTATCATGTATATCTATGTTCTATCATGTATATCTATGTTCAATCATGTATATCTATGTTATATCATGTATATCTATGTTCTATCATGTATATATGTGTTCTATCATGTATATCTATGTTCTATCATGTATATCTATGTTCTATCATGTATATCTGTGTTCTATCATGTATATCTATGTTCTATCATGTATATCTATGTTCTATCATGTACGTCGATGTTCTATCATGTATATCTATGTTCTATCATGTATATCGGTGTTCTATCATGTATATCTATGTTCTATCATGTATATCTATGTTCTATCATGTATATCGGTGTTCTATCATGTATATCTATGTTCTATCATGTATATCTATGTTCTATCATGTATATCTATGTTCTATCATGTATATCTATGTTATATCATGTATATCTATGTTCTATCATGTACGTCGATGTTCTATCATGTATATATATGTCCTATCATGTACGTCGATGTTCTATCATGTATATATATGTCATATCATGTACGTCGATGTTCTATCATGTATATATATGTCCTATCATGTATATCTATGTTATATCATGTATATCGATGTTCTATCATGTATATATATGTTCTATCATGTATATCGATGTTCTATCATGTATATCTATGTTCTATCATGTATATATGTATTCCATCATGTATATCTATGTTCCATCATGTATATCTATGTTCTATCATGTATATCTATGTTCTATCATGTATATATGTGTTCTATCATGTATGTCTATGTTCCATCATGTATATCTATGTTCTATCATGTATATCTATGTTCTATCATGTATATCTATGTTCCATCATGTATATCTATGTTCCATCATGTATATCTATGTTCTATCATGTATATCTATGTTCTATCATGTATATCTATGTTCCATCATGTATATCTATGTTCTATCATGTATATCTATGTTCTATCATGTATATCTATGTTATATCATGTATATCTATGTTCCATCATGTACGTCGATGTTCTATCATGTATATCTATGTTCTATCATGTATATCTATGTTCTATCATGTATATCTATGTTCTATCATGTATATATATGTTCCATCATGTATATCTATGTTCTATCATGTATATCTATGTTCTATCATGTATATATATGTTCCATCATGTACGTCGATGTTCTAACATGTATATCTATGTTCCATCATGTATATCTATGTTCTATCATGTATATCTATGTTCCATCATGTATATCTATGTTCTATCATGTATATCTATGTTCTATCATGTATATCTATGTTCTAGCATGTATATCTATGTTCTATCATGTATATCTATGTTGTATCAAGTATATCTATGTTCCATCATGTACGTCGATGTTCTATCGTGTACGTCGATGTTCTATCATGTACGTCGATGTTATATCATGTATATCTATGTTCTATCATGTATATCTATGTTCTATCATGTATATCTATGTTCTATCATGTATATCTATGTTATATCATGTACGTCGATGTTCTATCATGTATATCTATGTTCTATCATGTATATCTGTGTTCTATCATGTATATCTATGTTCTATCATGTATATCTATGTTATATCATGTATATCTATGTTATATCATGTATGTCTATGTTCTATCATGTATATCTATGTTCTATCATGTATATCTATGTTTTATCATGTATGTCTATGTTCTATCATATATATCTATGTTCTATCATGTATATCTATGTTCTATCATGTATATCTGTGTTCTATCATGTATATCTGTGTTCTATCATGTATATCTATGTTCTATCATGTATATCGATGTTCTATCATGTATATCTATGTTATATCATGTATATCTATGTTATATCATGTATATCTATGTTATATCATGTATATCTATGTTATATCATGTATATCTATATTCTATCATGTATATCTGTGTTCTATCATGTATATCTGTGTTCTATCATGTATATCTATGTTCTATCATGTATATCGATGTTCTATCATGTATATCTATGTTATATCATGTATATCTATGTTATATCATGTATATCTATGTTATATCATGTATGTCTATGTTATATCATGTATATCTATGTTATATCATGTATGTCTATGTTATATCATGTATATCTATGTTCTATCATGTATGTCTATGTTATATCATGTATATCTATGTTCTATCATGTATATCTATGTTATATCATGTATATCTATGTTATATCATGTATATCTATGTTATATCATGTATATCTATGTTCTATCATGTATATCTATGTTCTATCATGTATATCTATGTTATATCATGTATATCTATGTTATATCATGTATATCTATGTTCTAGCATGTATGTCTATGTTCTATCATGTATATCTATGTTCTATCATGTATATCTATGTTCAATCATGTATATCGATGTTCTATCATGTATATATATGTTCTATCATGTATATCGATGTTCTATCATGTATATCTATGTTCTATCATGTATATATATATATATATATGTTCTATCATGTATATCGGTGTTCTATCATGTATATCTATGTTCTATCATGTATATATATGTTCTATCATGTATATCGATGTTCTATCATGTATATCGGTGTTCTATCATGTATATCTATGTTATATCATGTATGTCTATGTTCTATCATGTATATCGATGTTCTATCATGTATATCTATGTTCTATCATGTATATCGGTGTTCTATCATGTATAGATATGTTCTATCATGTATATCGATGTTCTATCATGTATATCGGTGTTCTATCATGTATATCTATGTTATATCATGTATGTCTATGTTCTATCATGTATATCGATGTTATATCATGTATATCTATGTTCTAGCATGTATATCTATGTTATATCATGTATATCTATGTTCTATCATGTATATCGATGTTCTATCATGTATATATATGTTCTACCATGTATATATATGTTATATCATGTATATCTATGTTCTATCATGTATATATATGTTCTATCATGTATATATCGGTGTTCTATCATGTATATCTATGTTTTATCATGTATATCTATGTTATATCATGTATATATATATGTTATATCATGTATATCTATGTTCTATCATGTATATCTATGTTCTATCATGTATATATATGTTCTATCATGTATATCTATGTTCTATCATGTATATCTATGTTCTATCATGTATATCTATGTTCTAGCATGTACATCTATGTTCTAGCATATATATATATATGTTCTAGCATGTATATATATGTTCTATCATGTATATCTATGTTATATCATGTATATCTATGTTCTAGCATGTATATCTATGTTCTATCATGTATATCTATGTTCTATCATGTATATCTATGTTCCATCATGTATATCTATGTTATATCATGTATATCTATGTTATATCATGTATATCTATGTTATATCATGTATATCTATGTTCTATCATGTATATCTATGTTCTATCATGTATATATATGTTCTATCATGTATATCTATGTTCTAGCATGTATATCTATGTTCTAGCATGTATATCTATGTTCTATCATGTATATCTATGTTCAATCACGTATATCTATGTTATATCATGTATATCTATGTTCTATCATGTATATCTATGTTATATCATGTATATCTATGTTCTATCATGTATGTCTATGTTCTATCATGTATATCTATGTTCTAGCATGTACGTCGATGTTCTATCATGTATATCGATGTTCTATCATGTATGTCTATGTTCTATCATGTATATCTATGTTCTATCATGTATATCTATGTTCTATCATGTATATATATGTTCTAGCATGTACGTCGATGTTCTATCATGTATATCTATGTTCTATAATGTATATCTATGTTCTATCATGTATGTCTATGTTATATCATGTATATCTATGTTCTATCATGTATGTCTATGTTATATCATGTATATATATGTTCTATAATGTATATCTATGTTCTATCATGTATATCGATGTTCTATCATGTATGTCTATGTTATATCATGTATATCTATGTTCTATCATGTATGTCTATGTTATATCATGTATGTCTATGTTATATCATGTATATCTATGTTCTATAATGTATATCTATGTTCTATCATGTATGTCTATGTTATATCATGTATATCTATGTTCTATCATGTATGTCTATGTTATATCATGTATATCTATGTTCTATCATGTATATCTATGTTCTAGCATGTATGTCTATGTTCTATCATGTATATCTATGTTCTATAATGTATATCTATGTTCTAGCATGTACGTCGATGTTCTATCATGTATGTCTATGTTCTATCAAGTATATCTATGTTCTATCATGTATATCTATGTTCTATCATGTATGTCTATGTTCTATCAAGTATATCTATGTTCTATCATGTATATCTATGTTCTATCATGTATGTCTATGTTATATCATGTATGTCTATGTTCTATCATGTATGTCTATGTTATATCATGTATATCTATGTTATATCATGTATATATATGTTATATCATGTATATCTATGTTCTATCATGTATATATATGTTCTATCATGTATATCTATGTTCCATCATGTATGTCTATGTTCTATCATGTATATCTATGTTCTAGCATGTATGTCTATGTTCTATCATGTATATCTATGTTCCATGATGTATATCTATGTTCTATCATGTATATCTATGTTCTAGCATGTATGTCTATGTTATATCATGTATATCTATGTTCCATCATGTATATATATGTTCTATCATGTACACTCAGTACATTTAAAAACGCACCATTTGTGTCATCAATTTTATTTGGACTTGGGTCGGTTTAGGTTTTATGATTTGACATAGATGATGTATATCTTATTTCCCTTTAGACATGAAGCTAAATCAGGACGCTAACTATAGCATATAACCTGTCGCACCTTTATCCATGAAAAACACATTTTGCACGTGCACCATTTAGTGCACGATTATTTCAGGTTTGTATGCATGTTTATTCAAGGCCTGTTCATTGCTACACTATAAAAACACAAAACTACGATAGTCCAGTATACAGTAAGCATGCCGCATCTCAGTCAAGATGTTAGGAATCAAGCGATTGGAATGTTTATGTCGGGTCTTGCAAAACGGCTCATAGCACGGCAATTTGGATGTCATCATTCGACAATTTCTCGACTAGTAAGACGTTACGCGCTGACTGGCGATGTCCGTGATCGTCCAAGACCTGGCATACCACGGGTTACCACCCGGAGACAGGATGTGCATTTGAGGGTTTCGCACCTCCGCGACAGGTTTCTCCCAGCCTCAGACAGTGCCAGAATAACAATAGGCATCCATGGGTAAGTGTTGCAACTAAATTAATTTAAATAACTAAGACTTTAGCAGAAAGTAAAAATCCACAATTATAATGATTTTCACCACAATTTCATGCGACGCATTTCTTGTTAGGCACAGAATACACCCCAATACGGTGAGGAACCGCTTAAGGACAGCTCAGCTGAAAGCCAGGCGACCCGTCAGGGCATCTCAGCTCACAGCACGACACAGAAGAGAAAGGTTACGATGGGCAAGGGCGCATTTGCGGTTTACGAGACGACAGTGGGGCAGGGCAGCATCATGTTCTCCGACGAATCCAGGATACAGTTGAGTCGCGCAGATGGCCGAAATAGAGTTTGGCGTCGTCGTAATGAGCGTTACACCGACGCATGTACGTTAGAATATGACCGATGGGGCGGTGGGTCCATTCACTTCTGGGCTGGTATCACACAATTCAATAAAACTGAACTTGTGATATTCAATAGGCATATAAATGCCCATACTTACATTAACACTGTTTTGCAACCTGTTGTAGTGCCATTTTTTCGTCAGCATTTTCCAAGACAACAAGGTATACTGCAACAGGATGGAGCCAGACCACACACTGCTGCGATGACACGGAATTTTCTTGCCAATAACCACATTCAAGTGCTTGACTGGCCAGCATATTCTCCCGATATGTCTCCAATTGAGCATGTATGGGATGTACTGAAGAGAAATGTGTATGCTCGTATACACCCACCCAGTACAGTTGCAGAACTTCACAATGCCTTGCTAGAGGAATGGCACAATCAACCACAGCACGTGATAACGTCAACAATCCTATCCATGCGTCGTAGATGTCAGGCTCTCGTGAACGCTCGCGGTGGCCACACAAGTTATTAATTATTATTTACATTTTACAGACGGGTACCTTTGAAGTTTAATTGCTACTCACATGATCATTCAAATGGCATCATTTACGAATTTACGAATTGGGAAAAGATTATTAATGACATGTACCAAAGTTTGTTGTTGTGCCTGTACCCGATACGGAGATATTCGGAATCCACTAAGTGGTGCGTTTTTAAATGTACTCAGTGTATATCTATGTTCCATCATGTATATCTATGTTCTATCATGTATGTCTATGTTCCATATATATATATTTGTATTATGCATAATCGTCTGCTATTATTTTCGCGCCTAAAATTATCAATCTCGCTTCGCGCGGGAAATGACTTAAGATGTTAGGCCTAATCTCAGTTTATCAAGGCCGTGGTTGCAGGTGTCCAGTTATGTAATACAAAGGCACCGAACTGGTTTGATGGTGTAATATTAGATAACAAGGCCGTGGTTGCAGGTGTCCAGTTATGTAATACAAAGGCACCGAACTGGTTTGATGGTGTAATATTAGATAACATAACAGATGTTTAGGAATAACAAATGTTTTAGGAATTGCTATATCATATATACACTGATTCAATCATGTATATAAGAAATGGATTTTATTAACATAGATCAGACACACTAGAGCCTAACTCCAGGAGCGAGAAAGGTCGTGATCTCAATCTAGTATATAGAACATATAAACTGTATTTATGAAACTTAGATATATTATGGACATTATAAGAAATATAACTTATAAAGATTTGTCGAATAATTAAATTGTTCAGCCATAGAAGAAACAGAGAGTTTCGGCGAACCATACCAGGTGATTAAAAGTTAATCTAATCAGAAACAGTGATTAGATTATAGTGATATTGAGTAATGACGGATTAGAAAGATTGGATGTTAAATATATTGTGTAAGCGCATAGTCGGCTCACACAAATGGATTGTTAAATAAGCTTTTAATGATACGATGTATATATATATATAGATCACTGATTATATATATATGGATATTTCTGATGCCAATTTAAACAAGATATTATATAGAAGAAATGTAATACTGTGTTGAGTTATCAGTAATACATATAATAACGAAGAAACCCCCTAGACAATTCCAGCGAGTCTACAATAGGATAGACCCTGGTAAGAGCCGTAGCAACCGAGACATATTATTACGAGAAGAAAAAGGAGAGTTTGCGACAATTGGGACGCTCGTCCGGGATTGGAAATAAAGAAGAGGTGACATATCGTAACATATTGTGAAGGACACTAGAATTTATATATGGAATATTGTGAAGGACACTAGGATTTATACATGAAGAATACAAGGGACTATTAATTAACGTGGGAAAACAGAAGTGCATGCGAGACAGTGTTAGAATTTGGAAATAAGTGAAAGACGTCGACGAATTATTAAATTAATGAAATGGATTAAATTATTGGAAATGTGCAAACTTTGAATATGTGATAAATTATATATTGGATTAACGGACGAGACAGACTTCGGTAAGTACCAGTTTTCTTTTCATAGAGGCTTAATATTATCATTAAAATTATATTAGTGATTTACTTCCTTTTATTGAACTCAATTCTATAATACATTCGGAGATACATTCTGGGGATTAACAATTTTGGGAAATAAAAAAATAAAATGGCTACAACTAGGAGTGCTAATAAGGAAACTGAGGGGCCGGTTCACCCCGACTTGCAGACAACAGGTGATGAGATATGGGACAAATTAATGAGACTTCCCTTCTTTAATCAGGCAAATCTGGAACGTCAGGGTGAGATTTATGAGAAAGAAAGGGAAGAAGTAAAACAAAGAGAAGAAAGAGAGAGAGAAAGAGAGAGGGACGAAGTAAAACAAAGAGAAGAAAGAGAGAGGGAAAGAGAAGAAAGAGAGAGAGAAAGAGAGAGGGAAGAAGTAAAACAAAGAGGGGAAAGAGAAGAGAAAGAAAGGGACAGGGAGGAAAGAATGCAAAGGGAGAAAATGCAGATGGAGATTCGCCTGAGAGAAATCCAGAGAGATCAGGAATCTCAGCAAAATAACCCCCTCCATACAGATAATAGGCCCTCTAAGACAAACATTTCTGTTCCTATTTGGACCCAGACTACCAGGCCAGATAAATTCTTCGCAACATGTGAGAGACTGTTCGAAGCTAGCCAGGTCGCCAAACAAACATGGGTGGGCCATATTATAGACAAGTTGTCCGACAAGGCCAGAAATATATATGCCACTCTTCCGGTCCAAGACGCTAATAATTACGATACCCTCAAGGCCGCCATCTTGGATGAATATAGACTCTCACCCACTGTATATAGAAAGAATTTCTTCTCTTGGGTAAAGAAACCTCAGCAGACATATTCCGAATTCATTAAGGAATTAAGGGAGCAAATGACTCTATGGACGGAGAACAATGATCCGAGCGAGGTCAACTGGATCGAGCTGCTCTTGAGATATAGATTCGATTCCCAGCTAAGTGATGAGCTTAATGTGTTCATTCTGGATAAGAAAGCATCTACTCTCCAGGAATGTATTTCCCTGGCTGATGAATATAACCTCCATCGCAGATTAGCGCCCAGGACACGGATTAATTCAAATCCGAATGTGAAACCCAGAGATACAGAACACCGACCTCCAGCCCCAAGGCCATATATCCCATCACCCATGTATCGACCCAATATTAGGATAGATAATTCCCAAGCTACCCATAGAACTCCCCGGATAGAAAATATTGTAGTTATTGTAGGCGTAATGGCCACGGACGAACAGAGTGTTGGGCAGATCCCAATTCACCTAGGTACAGGGGTACTAGAAACCTAGCAAACGGACACCAAGTGTCAAACACTAATCATAGTTCAGCCTTTATAACCAATGAGCCAGTGAACTCATGTGAAAATACCGAGATGGTAAATCCATTACTTGCCAAATATACAGGTCAAGCACGCATAAATAATAACACC
>CM026395.1:14255529-14364890 GCA_014843695.1 Archivesica marissinica | reverse complement strand
AATTAATCAATTTGTTACAACCTTAGTTATACTGGTATACATGTACTTGGTTCCATGTCTCGTGAATCAATTAATCAATTTGTTACAACCTTAGTTATACTGGTATACATGTACTTGGTTCCATGTCTCGTGAATCAATTAATCAATTTGTTACAACCTTAGTTATACTGGTATACATGTACTTGGTTCCATGTCTCGTGAATCAATTAATCAATTTGTTACAACCTTAGTTATACTGGTATACATGTACTTGGTTCCATGTCTCGTGAATCAATTAATCAATTTGTTACAACCTTAGTTATACTGGTATACATGTACTTGGTTCCATGTCTCGTTAATCAATTAATCAATTTGTTACAACCTTAGTTATACTGGTATACATGTACTTGTGTAAATTCATAAAACTTTTGCAGGCTCTAATTCCAAAACTAATTGAAAACTGTGACAATTAATACAATTTGACAATTAATATAATTAATATAAAAAAAGCTTGAAAATAATATTCAACATAGCCAATGCTAGGGTCAGATCGTCTTAATGAAATACTAATTGACTAAAACGTTCATCATTATCTCAGTGTGTGTGTGTGTGTTTTACGTTTATTTATCGTCGCTACCGGTTGCCCATATGAGCGACGCCTCCTGAAGAGATTAGTCATTTTAGATTTTTGGAGGATAGTGGAATGATACAGACAGAGACCAATTCCAGAGTTTCCTCTGGTTCTTTTACGTGCACGGTGTAAAGCACCGACACGAGACCTCAGTTTTAACGTCCCATCTGAAAGACTGTTAATTTTATTAGGGTCAGACGGGGGATCGAACCTGGATCCCTGGATTACCAGTCCAGCGTGTTACCACTATCTCAGTTGGCAGAGCATCTGCTTTTGTAATAGGAAGTTTGCCAGTTTCATTCCCATATCCATGAACAAATGTCAAGCTAATTATCTAAACTTATAGAATTCATTAACGTGTGGCTGAGTGGTTACGGTCGTTAACTTCAAATCACTTGCCCCTCACCGCTGTAAGTTAGAATCCCATTGCAGGTACAGAAAGTATTTCATGTGGGGAAGCTATCCAGCTGGTTTGCAGAAGGTCGGTGGTTCTACCCTGGAGCCAGTTTAGTTTGTGCCTGCAATACTAGTCGGAGGGGCACCCCGGGTATTCCGCCAATAAAAATCAGTGTAAGAACAGAGAGGCTACTTGGAGGAAGTGAGCGCTAACCAACACTTCATTTGTTGTATTTCAGGTGTTCAGGAATGCATTTATCCCTCGTACCTTGGATCAAGTTATAAACTTTGAGAGGGATTACTACAAGGCGAAGACAGGCGACACGGAAGAGGTAATACAACGACCCTGTATGGCTGCATGATTAACACAGCAATGTGACCTGTGTCCGCTCCTAAGTCCTTGTCTGCCTAGGTAGTGTTGTTAGGTAAACTGCCCGCCGGCGATATAGCCCAAGATAACAAATGATCAACAACAAAAAATACAATTTGATACCTAAAAGTAATAGAGACCTAAAAGTTTGAGCGATAAAGAATTTTAGGCCATTCAGTTTGATTTTAGCTGGAAATTCGTGGTATCCCAATGTAAGCTCAACATCTGGTCCAGATGTGTGAGAATCTGTGTGGACTCGACATCTTGTCCAGCCGTGTGAGAATGTGTGTGGACTCGACATCTTGTCCAGCCGTGTGAGAATGTGTGTGGACTCGACATCTGGTCCAGCTGTGTGAGAATGTGTGTGGACTCGACATCTGGTCCAGCTGTGTGAGAATGTGTGTGGACTCGACATCTGGTCCAGCCGTGTGAGAATGTGTGTGGACTCGACATCTGGTCCAGCCGTGTGAGAATGTGTGTGGACTCGACATCTGGTCCAGCCGTGTGAGAATGTGTGTGGACTCGACATCTGGTCCAGCCGTGTGAGAATGTGTGTGGACTCGACATCTGGTCCAGCCGTGTGAGAATGTGTGTGGACTCGACATCTGGTCCAGCCGTGTGAGAATGTGTGTGGACTCGGCTGTTCTAGAATTGGTTCTTAACATGATATATATGTTGAATATCAAGCTAGCAGTTTGAGAAACGTTGTGTGTGGTTGTATTCAGTAGATCAGTGATCTGTCTTTTGTGCATGATTTCTGGGTGGTCCTATTATAGGGGTTTGCGACCATTGAAATATAGAAGAAATAATTCCGCACTTAGAAAAAGTGGTCTTATTTTTAAGCTTTATTTATTTTACAACGATTGCGAAGCAAGTTTTAACAACTTATATTAATCACTCTCGTTGGCTCGGATGAAAGCGTATATGTTGTCATTTGTGTGGGAGGAAACCGGAGTACCCGGAGAAAACTCAACTCCTCCGATCTGGCGACCATCGATCCATCTCACATACTTCTCGGTCTGAGGATCGAACTTGGGTTGCATTGATGAGAAGCGAGCACGCTAACCACTGTGCTAATTGCACTGTGCTAAGTGGTCTTAATATAGGAGTGGTGTTTATGAGGGGTTTTACTGTACATGTCCAGGTATAGTGGACTAGTTATTTGCCTCATGTTTGATGGGTCACAAGTTGAATCCATGCGGATGGTCGGAGATTATGAGTTATCCGTGAGCATGGTACATATCTCCTTTTGGGGCTTCCGTGACCCGAGTACTTCAAATAATTTGCCCCTCATATAATATTAATATTAATCGTTCACCAAGGACCATGTAGAAGAAGACTAGCCAATGTAAGCCAACCCGTTTCCTTCCATAAGCAAAGCTTAGAAATATAATCAGCCTGGGCTTCTAAAAAATGCCGGTCTCTCGGTCCAGGACCGAATATTAAACTGGCGGACCGGTTATAGCAACCAATATGTCATGAAAATCGGTCCAGAAAATTGATGAAAAAGCCAAGAAATCAACCCAAATATATTTTCTAACAAACAAACGTAAATTGGTAAATATAAAAATCTCTCGATAAACCAGCTATTACCCAATGAGTGAAATCTCTAATTTGTTATATTGCATTTCGCACTATATTGTTAATATTGCATTTCGCACTATATTGTTAATATTGCATTTCGCACTGTATTGTTAATATTGCATTTCGCACTATATTGTTAATATTGCATTTCGCACTATATTGTTAATATTGCATTTCGCACTGTTTGTTTTTGTTTGTTTTGTTTTTGTTTGTTTTGTTTTTGTTTGTATATTGTTAATATTGCATTTCGCACTGTTGTTAATATTGCATTTCGCACTGTATTGTTAATATTGCATTTCAGGTTCTATACAGCAAGATATCGGGGCTGAAAAATGATCTGTCTGGTCCGCAGCAAGTAAGTAATAATCGTGTATCTGATGTACCATATTTACTCGCGTATAAGACGATCTCGACTATAAGATGACCACCATCTGAAATCAGTAGAACAGTCAAACCTGTTTTAAGCAGCCAGCCCAGGGAATCACAGAAAGTGACTGGTTAGCATAGCACAGGTGGCTGCTTAATAGAGGTCAAATTTATAACATATTAGGAATCTGACTGCTTAATGCAGGTTGGCTGTTTAATAGAGGTGACCACTAACACAGGTTTGACTGTATTTTGCATAGACCTGCGTTTAAGACGGGTTTAGAAAATGGAAACCACTCGGAAGTAAAGATCAAAGAAATTGTACCGTAAAAGCACTGTAAATTATGTAAAATTGTATTTAAAAAAATGCACTGATGCACAACAATAATTTGATTGGCTAAAATGCTGTTGACAAGTTCAGCTTACAGATAGAGCTGAGAAAGTCTATGCGTTTGTTGCAACATTTCAGTTATTTAATGTGTTCATTATTAGGCACCACTTGCATGATGAACACCACAGAAGTCGTGGAAGCCGTTACAATTGTGCCCTTAGGTTAGGCATTTAAATTCCACGTTGCCTCTTCTCTCTCCCTCGTGGCGATGGATTCCATCAGGAATGAGGTCTCGAGAGTGATTAATATAAGTTGAAATAACTTGTTTCGCAATCGAGCTAAAATTAATTTGTATAAACTAAACACCACAGAAATGAATTCAATCGTATAATAAACATTAATTAACTTATCTGACACTCTTTACCCAGGTGCCAACATTGCTTGAAGATTCCAAGACACGAGGATTAGCTGTCCAGCACAATGATAACACTACCATGTGTGAAACAACTGATACAAGCAGAGACATTGATGGTGAACTGGTGACTGATAGTGAAGAGGAGCATAACAACACTGATTTGGAGAGCAGTGACGAGAGCGAGTCTACAGACAGTAAGGGTACTATAACAAGACCCAGAGATGAATCTCCCAACTCTAAAAAGGTTTGTTTTAACCCTTTCCTTCATAGAGATTTAGGTTTATATACTATTAAATCTCCATACAAACGACAGCCATTTACATATCATTCAGTGGATAGGTTGTCGCCATATCTATTCCACCTCCATAGATATTACTGGGACTACATTCTGGCCTTTATTATGAGCATTGGTTTGGCTACTACATTGTCAATGTATGTCGTAATGGTAATGGCGTCAAGAGGTGCTTCTATGAGGGAAAGGGTTAAATTAATTAAGGAATGAATCGCAGGTTAATAGTTTCCATCAGGGTATGAACTATATTGGCGTGGTTAATGTGTGTTGAGGCCGAAGGCATCCACGCTAACTTTAAGCATACCCAATGTACTTCATACCCAGTTGGAAACTGTTACCCGCGATTCATTACTTATATTTACATTAATATTTCTTTTCAATTACACAAAAAAAATACTCTTTAGTGCTAATTTGCAACTTACCGTGTGCCGGAACAGGTAAATAGATCATCATTGGAACGGCCTACGCTGTGACACACCATTTCTCGCAACGAACGCTGCCTAAAACTGCGAATGTGCATGTCCGAAACTTCGAGTGTGCATGTCAGCTGCATATCATTAGTTGGGAACCCTCGTACGAAAATGAATACAATCGGGGCACATACGTTCATCGAAGGAAATGCAATAGCGATGTAAATATTTATAGTTTACATGGAAATGGTTCACAATACTACAGAATGATTAAGTACAGTCTAACCTGTGTTAGTGGTCACCTCCATTAAGTACAGTCTAACCTGTGTTAGTGGTCACCTCCATTAAGTACAGTCAAACCTGTGTTAGTGGTCACCTCCATTAAGTACAGTCTAACCTGTGTTAGTGGTCACCTCCATTAAGTACAGTCTAACCTGTGTTAGTGGTCACCTCCATTAAGTACAGTCAAACCTGTGTTAGTGGTCACCTCCATTAAGTACAGTCTAACCTGTGTTAGTGGTCACCTCCATTAAGTACAGTCTAACCTGTGTTAGTGGTCACCTCCATTAAGTACAGTCTAACCTGTGTTAGTGGTCACCTCCATTAAGTACAGTCAAACCTGTGTTAGTGGTCACCTCCATTAAGTACAGTCTAACCTGTGTTAGTGGTCACCTCCATTAAGTACAGTCTAACCTGTGTTAGTGGTCACGTCCATTAAGTACAGTCAAACCTGTGTTAGTGGTCACGTCCATTATGTACAATCAAACCTGTGTTAGTGGTCACCTCCATTAAGCAGCCAACCTGTATTAAGCAGCCAGTTTCCAGATTCCCAATATGTTGTTTTATTATACATTTGACATCTATTAAGCAGCCACCTGTGCTAAGCAGCCACTTTCTGTGATTCCCTTGGCTGGCTGCTTAAGACAGGTTTGACTGTATACATTTGTATGTGTTTGAGTTTATGTTTTAAATGTACAGTGTATAAGGAACATGAAGCAGTTGGTGGGAAAGGTGAACTATTAGTAAAGAAAAATTGTTTTCTAAAAGCTAGGTTTAGCTTCCTACTTGATCCTTTGCAGCATGCATTATGGATGTCGTATGTATGTTATATGTGATGCATTATGGATGTCGTATGTATGTTATATGTGATGCATTATGGATGTCGTATGTATGTTATATGTGATGCATTATGGATGTCGTATGTATGTTATATGTGATGCATTATGGATGTCGTATGTATGTTATATGTGATGCATTATGGATGTCGTATGTATGTTATATGTGATGCATTATGTATGTCGTTGTATGTTATATGTGATGTATTATGTATGTCGTTGTATGTTATATGTGATGTATTATGTATGTCGTTGTATGTTATATGTGATGTATTATGTATGTCGTTGTATGTTATATGTGATGTATTATGTATGTCGTTGTATGTTATATGTGATGTATTATGTATGTCGTTGTATGTTATATGTGATGTATTATGGATGTATGTATATATGTGAGTATGATGTAGTTGTGTTATATGTATGTATTTTTTATGTGATGTATGTCGTTGTATGTTATATGTGATGTATTATGTATGTCGTTGTATGTTATATGTGATGTATTATGTATGTCGTTGTATGTTATATGTGATGTATTATGTATGTCGTTGTATGTTATATGTGATGCATTATGTATGTCGTTGTATGTTATATGTGATGTATTATGTATGTCGTTGTATGTTATATGTGATGTATTATGTATGTCGTTGTATGTTATATGTGATGTATTATGTATGTCGTTGTATGTTATATGTGATGTATGTCGTTGTATGTTATATGTGATGTATGTCGTTGTATGTTATATGTGATGTATGTCGTTGTATGTTATATGTGATGTATTATGTATGTCGTTGTATGCTATATGTGATGTATTATGTATGTCGTTGTATGTTATATGTGATGTATGTCGTTGTATGTTATATGTGATGTATTATGTATTATGTATGTCGTTGTATGTTATATGTGATGTATGTCGTTGTATGTTATATGTGATGTATGTCGTTGTATGTTATATGTGATGTATTATGTATGTCGTTGTATGTTATATGTGATGTATTATGGATGTCGTATGTATGTTATATGTGATGTATTATGTATGTCGTATGTATGTTGTATGTGATGTATTATGTATGTCGTATGTATGTTATATGTGATTATGTATTATGTATGTCGTTGTATGTTATATGTGATGTATTATGTATGTCGTTGTATGTTATATGTGATGTAGTTGTCGTTGTATGTTATATGTGATGTATGTCGTTGTATGTTATATGTGATGTTATGTATGTCGTTGTATGTTATATGTGATGTATTATGTATGTCGTTGTATGTTATATGTGATGTATTATGTATGTCGTTGTATGTTATATGTGATGTATTATGTATGTCGTTGTATGTTATATGTGATGTATTATGTATGTCGTTGTATGTTATATGTGATGCATTATGTATGTCGTTGTATGTTATATGTGATGTATTATGTATGTCGTTGTATGTTATATGTGATGTATTATATATGTCGTTGTATGTTATATGTGATGTATTGTGTATGTCGTTGTATGTTATATGTGATGTATTTATGTATGTCGTTGTATGTTATATGTGATGTATTATATATGTCGTTGTATGTTGTATATGATGTATTATGTATGTCGTTGTATGTTATATGTGATGTATTATGTATGTCGTTGTATGTTATATGTGATGTATTATGTATGTCGTTGTATGTTATATGTGATGTATGTCTTGCAATAAATACTGTTCCAACCAACCATTCTTTTAAAACTTTATTTATTTCACAACGATTGCGAAGCAAATTTTAACAACTTATATTAATCGCTCTCGTTGGCGCGGATGAAAGCGTAAATGCAGTCGTCCGTGTGGGAGGAAACCGGAGTACCCGGAGAAAACCCACCTATCCGATCTGGCGACCACCGTACCATCTCACATTCTTCCCAGTCTGAGGATCGAACCCGGGTTGCATTGGTGAGAAACGAGAGCGCTAACCACTGCGCTAATCGGACAACCATTAGTAACACATATCTTGTGGAAGTTGTGATAGCGCAGTGGATGCGCGTTCACTTCAGGTGCGAAATGTCCAGAGTTTGAGTCCCTCTGGAGCTGTTACGATTGTACCCTTAGGCCAGGAATTTACATTCCACGTTGCCTCTTCTCTCTCCCTCGTCGTGATGGATTCCATCAGGAATGAGGTCTCGAGAGTGATTAATATAAGTTATAAGAACTTGTTTTGCCATCCAGCTAAAATAAATTTGAATAAACTAACACATGTCTTATTTCTGATTTCAGGAGAGAAAGAAGTTAGTGAAAGATGCACAGAAAGATAAAAGACAGAATAAAATGCCAAAGCATGTGAAGAAAAGAAAAGAAAAACTTGCAAAACAAGGGAAGAAGAAATAAAATAATCTAAATAATGCATTGTCTTTTTACCAGCCTGTGATATGTTCATGATTGTAACATGAAAGTTGTGCATTTGCTAAATATGAATAAAACGGAAAATTATAATTGTATTTTAATAATCTTGTTAATTGATTCAGGAAGGGCCGTAATTAACGCTGCAGAACTTGTGGCCTCGACCCATTTGCTCTTCTTTAAATTGTCATGTTTTGTATTTTATATATATGGAAAATTGTCATGTTTTGTATTATATATATGTAAAATTGTCATGTTTTGTATTTTATATATATGTAAAATTGTCATGTTTTGTATTATATATATGTAAAATTGTCATGTTTTGTATTATATATGTGTAAAATTGTCATGTTTTGTATTATATATACTGAGTCAAAAAAGAAACGATACCTGGTGTTTATGTGTCTATAATTTCAACATTTATTAAGAAAATTCTTTGAAAATTCATAAGATGATAGTCCAACATGTTTGAAAGAGGAGCACATAAAGCATAATGAGCCTCCGAAACTGTCTGCTGCGTGATGACGTAATTCGTCGGACAGGGGTCTAATGGAGTTTTCACACAGACGTCAATACCGAGTATGGGCACCATTTGCGTCTCTCACTGCAATGCACCGCCGTCGCATCGAACGGAAGAGTGTCTGAATCTCTTGCTGGTCAATATTTGTCCACTCCTGACGCAAAACATCCCTCAGTTTAAAATTCTAAAGCGGCGCAATTCGCGTTGAAACGAGCGTTCTGATTGGATTATTAGAATGTAACAAGATGTTTTTTTATATATGAAGAATAATCATAATCCAATCAGAACGCTCGTTTCAACGCAAATTGCGCCGCTTTAGAATTTTTCAAAACAAATTGAAAATGCTACGAAATCTCTTTTTGACGTACATTTTTGCCGAATAAACCTACACGTTAGTGGAAACACATTTTATTGATAATGTTATTCACAGTTAAAACTCTCCCGTCGAAGAATTTTTTTTGTTGCTGACAGAACCCGTGTCCTAGTATGGAAATGTGACCTGCTATGGCCAATGTTTGTGGCAATTGTTTGCAAAGTATACATGCATGCAGCTTAAAGTTGTGTTTTATTTGAAGAACAATATAAAGACTCGGGATAGGCGTTATATTTGGACAGCTTTGTACTAAATTGTTTCAGATAGGGCCATTTTACTGATCGATGCGAAATCTGACATCCCACAGAGTAGAATCCCTGTACTTAAATATATATATATACTAGTACCCCCAAACGTGCCGAATCCCTGTGTTTCAGATGGGACGTTAAACCGAGGTCTCGTGTCGGTGCTTTACACCGTGCACGTAAAAGAACCAGATGAGGCTCTGGATCGGGTCTCTCTGTATCATTGCACTATCCTCCAAAATCTAAAATGACTAATCTCTTCAGGAGGCGTCGCTCATATGGGTAACCGGTAGCGACGATAAATAAACGTAAAACACACACAGACTGGGTAATGTTGAACATTTCGTATAGCCTGAAAGTCACCTAACTAATTAGGTCACCCTCTATAAATAAACAAATCTATCTAACCATTTCGTTATACATAGAAATGAAATCGGAAATCCAAAGGTAATATTCAGTATGTAAAATATACCGATAATTGAATAGTGTGTCTGCGTGTACTTATACCGTGTCATTGACATCAAGCAAGTAACAATATATTGTGGAGCAATGTACAGCATGTACTTATACCGTGTCATTGACATCACGCCAGTAACAGTCTATTGTGGAGCAATGTACAGCATGTACTTATACCGTGTCATTGACATCACGCCAGTAACAATCTATCGTGGAGCAATGTACAGCATGTACTTATACCGTGTCACTGACATCAAGCCAGTAACAGTCTATTGTGGAGCAATGTACAGGGTGTACTTATACCGTATCATTGAGGTCTCGTGTCGGTGCTTTATACCGTGCACGTAAAAGAACCAGATGAGGCTCTGGATTGGGTCTCTCTGTATCATTGCACTATCCTCCAAAATCTAAAATGACTAATCTCTTCAGGAGGCGTCGCTCATATGGGTAACCGGTAGCGACGATAAATAAACGTAAAACACACACAGGCTGGGTAATGTTGAACATTTCGTATAGCCTGAAAGTCACCTAACTAATTAGGTCACCCTCTATAAATAAACAAATCTATCTAACCATTTCGTTATACATAGAAATGAAATCGGAAATCCAAAGGTAATATTCAGTATGTAAAATATACCGATAATTGAATAGTGTGTCTGCGTGTACTTATACCGTGTCATTGACATCAAGCCAGTAACAATCTATTGTGGAGCAATGTACAGCATGTACTTATACCGTGTCATTGACATCAAGCCAGTAACAATCTATCGTGGAGCAATGTACAGCGTGTACCTATACCGTGTCACTGACATCAAGCCAGTAACAGTCTATCGTGGAGCAATGTAAAGCATGTACTTATACCGTGTCACTGACATCAAGCCAGTAACAATCTATCGTGGAGCAATGTACTTATACCGTGTCACTGACATCAAGCCAGTAACAATCTATCGTGGAGCAATGTACAGCATGTACTTATACCGTGTCACTGGCATCAAGCCAGTAACAGTCTATTGTGGAGCAATGTACAACATGTACTTATACCGTGTCATTGACATCAAGCCAGTAACAATCTATCGTGGAGCAATGTACAGCGTGTACCTATACCGTGTCATTGAAATCAAGCCAGTAACAATCTATCGTGGAGCAATGTACAGGGTGTACTTATACCGTGTCATTGACATCAAGCCAGTAACAGTCTATTGTGGAGCAATGTACAGGGTGTACTTATACCGTATCATTGACATCAAGCCAGTAACAGTCTATTGTGGAGCAATGTACAGGGTGTACTTATACCGTGTCACTGACATCACGCCAGTAACAGTCTATCGTGGAGCAATGTAAAGCATGTACTTATACCGTGTCACTGACATCAAGCCAGTAACAGTCTATCGTGAAGCAATGTAAAGCATGTACTTATACCGTGTCACTGACATCAAGCCAGTAACAGTCTATCGTGGAGCAATGTAAAGCATGTACTTATACCGTGTCACTGACATCAAGCCAGTAACAGTCTATTGTGGAGCAATGTAAAGCATGTACTTATACCGTGTCACTGACATCAAACCAGTAACAATCTATCGTGGAGCAATGTACTTATACCGTGTCACTGACATCAAGCCAGTAACAATCTATCGTGGAGCAATGTACTTATACCGTGTCACTGACATCAAACCAGTAACAATCTATCGTGGAGCAATGTACTTATACCGTATCATTGACATCACGCCAGTAACAGTCTATTGTGGAGCAATGTACAGCATGTACTTATACCGTGTCACTGACATCAAGCCAGTAACAGTCTATTGTGGAGCAATGTACAACATGTACTTATACCGTGTCATTGACATCAAGCCAGTAACAATCTATCGTGGAGCAATGTACAGCGTGTACCTATCAGTTCTCGACATCTGAGTCACCATTTTATCAAATGCAAAGTTTCTGCCTCATGTGTAAATGTTCATACATGTATCTAAGCTCGGTTTCTTTACTGCCTCAATCGGATTCTTTCTAGCTAAGAACCAATATCCTTCAGTCACCCCAGAGGTGATGTGGGGTCAACCTAAAATAACTTTGTTCTCACCGCTGTAGGTTCGAATCCCACTTTTATGTTGCTGGCTTGCGTATGGTTGGTAATTCAACTCGGGTGGACATCCACGCCTGACATAGTGCTCTGAGGTGGAACACGGGGTATTCCCCTCCAATAAAAACTGGAGCGTCGAGAGTTTGAAACCCCCAAAAGAAACAAAGAAACATACAAAACTATTGCTCGAGGTTGTGTACTATTTTATTTCATTTTGAATTACAGATATGTCTTTGAGTTACCATTAGCTGTAGCTGATTGTTATTACATTTTTATACCCAATATTTCCCGTATGCACAACCATTAACAATCGAATTATTGACATTGTTAACAGAAATGTCGTGTAAAATGCTTTACATAGGCATGCTAATGAACCTCTTGTAGATTGGTAGGGCCCTGTATCCGAATGATATAGCGCACTTTCCTTAGAACTTGCCTTCAATCTCTATCATCACGGCCTTGAGATTGCTCTAGAACAAAACAATATATGTAAGACCGCTGTCTGCCGCTTGTGGAGGTTGTCTAATTGAGTACTAGATGGAAAGATGGTTGATTTTCTCTACACTATATGTATCGACTGAACTACAGTCTGCATCCGTTATGTCGAATTGCATTGGACCGAACAAAATACTTCCGACATAGTCGAAGTTTGACTTAACGAAATTCGATATAAACAGATCCAGTCATATGTAACACGATAGTGTCTGAAACGGGACTTTGATCCGACTCCGAGATAACCAGAGAATTCGACATAACGGTTGTAAACTGTATAAGAGTTACATATATTTAAACCAACATATCTGGAAATTGGATTGTTAGTTTGTTACATTGCAGCCTATTGCATAGATACATTATTCGGAACACGTACCCATTCATTTTATTTATTTTGTATTTGTTCGTTGTAATAAAAGTAATGTACTAAAATGTAAGATGGCATAAGAAATAAATCTGCGACATGTTGCCGATAAATTGGAACAACGATGCAACATTTCAAATATATGTACTGTCGTTAATGAAACAACGATGCAACGTTTCAAATATATGTACTGTCGTTAATGGAACAACAATGCAACATTTCAAATATATGTACTGTCGTTAATGGAACAACGATGCAACAATTCAAATATATGTACTGTTGTTAATTGAACAACGATGCAACATTTCAAATATATGTACTGTCGTTAATGGAACAACAATGCAACATTTCAAATATATGTATTGTCGTTAATAGAACAACAATGAAACATTTCAAATATATGTACTGTCGTTAATAGAACAACAATGAAACATTTCAAATATATGTACTGTCGTTAATAGACCAACAATGAAACATTTCAAATATATGTACTGTCGTTAATGAAACAACGATGCAACGTTTCAAATATATGTACTGTCGTTAATGAAACAACGATGCAACGTTTCAAATATATGTACTGTCGTTAATGGAACAACAATGCAACATTTCAAATATATGTACTGTCGTTAATGGAATAACGCTGCAACGTTTCAAATATATGTACTGTCGTTAATGAAACAACGATGCAACGTTTCAAATATATGTATTGTCGTTAATAGAACAACAATGAAACGTTTCAAATATATGTACTGTCGTTAATGAAACAACGATGCAACGTTTCAAATATATGTACTGTCGTTAATGGAACAATCTTCGCATCATACCGATTAGATTTTTCCCCATTGATTTTTTTTTAATACAGTATTTTTCATCACTGCATGGGAAAACTAAATATGGTCCAAAGTGTCCGAGGAGAATGGAGAAGACATCTTTTAATCCGTGCCCTTGTCTAGCAGAGGTTTCAATGTGCTTACACTCATAGTCTATGGTTACTACACAGTCCGCAATAATGCGCTTCTCTATAGGAATATCTCTTTCACATTTGTTTGCAAGCACAATGATTGGCACACTTCGATCTGAATGACACAAACATGCATAGTATAAATACTCATGTGTACACATCTAAACATTATGTATCTATGTAGACGGATCTGTAGTCCAGTGGTAACATGCTGGACTGGTAATCCGGTGTTCGCAGGTTCGATCCCCCGACTGACCCTAATGAAATTAACAGTCTTTCAGATGGGGCGTTATACCGAGGTCTCGTGTCGGTGCTGTACACCGTGCACGTAAAAGAACCAGAGGAGACTCTGGAATGGGACCTCTCTTCAGGAGGCGTCGCTCATATGGACAACCGGTAGCGACGATAAATAAATGTAAAACACACACATATAAACATCACAATGTGGCTTAAAATATGATTTCAAATCTTCATCAAAACAATTTGCTGGACTCGCTATGATACCTAATCGCATATGTGATTATGTACAGGGTTAGTTTAGTTTATACAGATTTAGTCTCGAAGTGTCGCAAACTCTCCTTTTTCTTCTCGTAATAATATGTCTCGGTTGCTACGGCTCTTACCAGGGTCTATCCTATTGTAGACTCGCTGGAGTTGTCTAGGGGGTTTCTTCGTTATTATATGTATTAATGATAACTCAACACAGTATTACATTTCTTCTATATAATATCTTGTTTAAATTGGCATCAGAAATATCCATATATATATAATCAGTGATCTATATATATATACATCGTATCATTAAAAGCTTATTTAACAATCCATTTGTGTGAGCCGACTATGCGCTTACACAGTATATTTAACATCCAATCTTTCTAATCCGTCATTACTCAATATCACTATAATCTAATCACTGTTTCTGATTAGATTAACTTTTAATCACCTGGTATGGTTCGCCGAAACTCTCTGTTTCTTCTATGGCTGAACAATTTAATTATTCGACAAATCTTTATAAGTTATATTTCTTATAATGTCCATAATATCTAAGTTTCATAAATACAGTTTATATGTTCTATATACTAGATTGAGATCACGACCTTTCTCGCTCCTGGAGTTAGGCTCTAGTGTGTCTGATCTATGTTAATAAAATCCATTTCTTATATACATGATTGAATCAGTGTATATATGATATAACAATTCCTAAAACATCTGTTATTCCTAAACATCTGTTATGTTATCTAATATTACACCATCAAACCAGTTCGGTGCCTTTGTATTACATAACTGGACATCTGCAACCACGGCCTTGTTATCTAATATTACACCATCAAACCAGTTCGGTGCCTTTGTATTACATAACTGGACACCTGCAACCACGGCCTTGATAAACTGAGATTAGGCCTAACATCTTAAGTCATTTCCCGCGCGAAGCGAGATTGATAATTTTAGGCGCGAAAATAATAGCAGACGATTATGCATAAAACAAATATATATATATTACATGGTAAACATTTGGCCATATATAGAAACAGTTTAATGTATTTATATAATACATTACTATTTATATATAACAATAATAAACATTTCGTGCAAATTGGGGTTTTGCACAATCCTCCCTACCCGGGGAGAAGTTTGACATCGCCCGCTATCGGCCGATTTACAAATCTTCATTCCTTTGAATATACAGTAGAAAACAATCATAATATCAATACATCATATGTCCTAAAATAGCATTTCTTTCGCTAGGTACCAACATTCTAATCATAGAGGCAATAACTATTTACTGAACAACTGAAATAATACCAAGTACATTTACTAAGTCAAACATCACAGTCATTGAACTCTACTGAGAAAGTCTGCTAGAACATTTTGAGTCCCTTTGATATGTTTAATGGTCAGATTAAATTCTGAGAGACACAGTGCCCATCTTAAGAGGCGTTGATTGGACGTTTTCGACCTACTTAACCATACAAGGGGATTATGATCTGAATTAATTATTGTTTTGCTTGTGCTTACATATATGCGAAAATGTTCGATACCGGCCACTATAGCTAATAATTCCTTCTCTATTGTAGAGTAGTTTTTCTCTCGTGGAATAAGTTTTCGGGAATAAAATGCTACTGGGTGTGGTACTTGGTCAACGGTATGAGTCAGTACAGCCGAAATTCCCAAATCGGAAGCATCAGTATAGAGTTCGAACTCTTGGTTAAAGTCAGGGGCCTTCAGTATGGGTTTATTGGTTAAAGCTTTCTTTAAGGATTCGAAAGCAAGTTGATGTTTATCGCTCCAATGAGTTATGATGTTCCCTGATCGCTTGCCCTTTAATAAGTCAGTCAGGGGAGCGGCGATCTCAGCGAACTGGGGAATGAATTTCCTGTAAAATCCTGCTGATCCCAGATATCCTCGTAATTGTTTCTTGGTCTGTGGGGGAGAGATATTACTAATACACTCAACCTTGCTGGAAATTGGTTTGATTTTTCCCGACCCTAATTCATGTCCCAAGTACTTGAATGTTCCAGACCCAATTTTACACTTCTTCGGATTCAAAGTAACACCACTATCCTCTAGTCTATGAAATGTCCAATCCAAGTGATTTATGTGCTGTGACCATAAATTGGATCGAACAGCAATATCATCCAGATATGCGTCGGCAAATCTATCACGGATGGGTTCTGTCGGGGATTGAGCGATTATCTCGTTTATGGCCCTCTGGAAGGTAACTCCACCGTTTTTTAAACCAAATGGGATAGTTAATGGTTCAAACAAGCCCCAGGGGGTTATGAACGCTGCAATTTCACTAGATCGAGGGGTTAGCGGAATCTGCCAGTAACCTTTATTAAGATCTAAAATTGATATCAGACTCGAACCTGCGACCTTATCAATGAGATCGTCTAATCTCGGGATGGGGAAGGCTTCTCCTCGAGTCAGGTCATTAATTTTCCGATAATCAATACATGGTCGCCATTCTGAGTCTGATTTGCGTACCAATATTATGGGAGAGGCCCACTGGCTTCTGCTAGGGCGGATAATTCCTAACTCCAACATTTGATCTAGCTCAGTTTTTAATATTTGTTTCTTTTCTGGAGACATGCGGTAGTAAGGCTGGACTACGGGTGAAGCACCTTGCACATCAATATCATGGGTAACATCGTGGAAACGTCCCAGTTGTCCAGAGAATAAACGGGGGTAACGGTCAAATAACTGACTAATATCGTCCCTGTGGTCTGGGTTTAAATGACTGATATCCGGCCAGGTTTTCTTAGGTACAGATTCAAGAGGACTGCAAGGATCGAATTCTTTCTCAATGTCCGTAGGGGCTTGGTAATCTAATAGGGTAGGGTCTTGGGACTCATACACCGGACTACTATCAGCTAGAGCTGCACCCTCCTCCCTACCTGTCCAGGGCTTCAACTGGTTTACATGCATAACACGGTATTTTACTCTCTTATCAGGCATGTATATAATATAGGTATGCGACGCTACCTTTTCGTGTACCGGATACGGTCCCTGGAGGGCATTTTTCAGCTTATTACCTTTTAACGGTAATCGTACTAACACTAATTCACCACGCTGGAATACACGCATTTTCGCTTTCTTACTTCTGTCATACTTTGTTTTACGACCATCTGCGGCCTGTTGTGCATTCTCGCTGGCGTCACGTAACGCTTCAGCTAATCTATGACATAATTCTTGTACATAGTTATTTATGGGGATCCCTTCATCCCGCTCATTTCTAGCCCAGAGATCATAAGTGGAATCTAGATTATCTCTGGTTCGCGCCCATATAGAAGGTAGAAGGGAGAATATCCTGTGCTAGAGTGCTCTGCACTTCTATATGCAAATAATAGCCGGGGTAGCATCTCATCCCAAGACGATAAAGAGTTCTCCCCAAGGATTCTAAGCATGGTTTTCATTGTACCATTATATTTCTCTATTGATCCGTTGGTTTGAGGCCTTTAACTCGTGCTAGTTAAGTGACGTATATCGTGCTCGGCTAGGAAGCGTGTGAATGTTTCAGCTATGAAAGCGCTTCCTCGGTCAGTCAACAGGGTCTGGGGTTTTCCATGTCGAGATATTATCTCGATCAGGGCTTTTTGTGCATTAACAGCTGTCGCTGCTGCGCATGGGAAAGATTCCGTATATTTAGTGGCATGATCAATAAAATTCAAGATATACTGGTTCCCATTTATAGTTTTCTTCATGGGTCCAACGAAATCAGCGGATATAAATTTGAATGGTTGGGATATAATGGGCAGGGGTTTCAATGGGGCTACAGTGGCTTTCTGTCCCTTACCCGCTCTCTGGCACGGCCCACAGCTATGGCAGAATCGTTTAACATCTGCGCGGATTCCCGGCCAAATGAAGCGGCGCTTAATGCGCTTCAGGGTCTTACTAGGTCCCTGGTGTCCCGTACTTAAACTGTCATGGGCGAGTCCCGTTATATGATCACGGAATCCCCGTGGAACTACCACCTGATCATATATTTTCCAGGGTCGAACTTTGGACGTGTCTTGAGGTTGTTCTCTCCTCATAAGTAGTCGGGGTTCGAGCTGGATGTAATATCCTTGCCGAATAGGTGTTCCTTCTTGAGCCATTTCCCAGAGGGGTGCTAAGGTCGGGTCATTATTCTGTTCTTGCAATAATTTATCAGGACTCAAATCGTCAATAGAGGGAATATGTTGGGGTTTAACTGTACTGGCTTTCTCAGAGGGGGAATTGATCTCAATTGTATTCCGAAAAGGTAAGACATTGTGATTTGTATCGGTCGTGTTTTCTGAGTCTGGGTTGGACGTGACAATTTCATCAAACGGGATAATTTTCTTATTTGATCGTGTAACCACGCCACAGGTAATCAAATCAGTGACAGGGGCAGTTTCACAGTCGTTACCTATTATAAGATCCACCCCCGCGGTGCATCTGTGTTTTAATACAGCCACCTTCAAGGTTCCTTGGTATATTGGACAATCGACGCTAATCTTTGCTATCGGATAATTACCAGGGATATAATTGACACCGCGGATTGTTACCCGTTCACCTGTGTATTCTAAATGATCAGCGGTCTGATCAGTAGCCGACAATACACTAATTGTCGCACCTGAATCTCTCAAATACGTCACTTGTGCGGTGTTATTATTTATGCGTGCTTGACCTGTATATTTGGCAATTAATGGATTTACCATCTCGGTATTTTCACATGAGTTCACTGGCTCATTGGTTATAAAGGCTGAACTATGAGTAGTGTTTGACACTTGGTGTCCGTTTGCTAGGTTTCTAGTACCCCTGTACCTAGGTGAATTGGGATCTGCCAAACACTCTGTTCGTCCGTGGCCATTACGCCTACAATAACTACAATATTTTTCTATCCGGGGAGTTCTATGGGTAGCTTGGGAATTATCTATCCTAATATTGGGTCGATACATGGGTGATGAGGGGATATAATGGCCCTTGGGCGGCTGATGTCGGTGTTCTTATGCCTGGGTCACATTCAGTGATTTGAAACTCTCCGTTCCCTGGGGCGCCGCTACTTCACCTCTGCTGGTGCCTCTGCTCTGCGGTTATATTCATCAGCCAGGGAAATACATTCCTGGAGAGTAGATGCTTTCTTATCCAGAATGAACAAATTAAGCTCATCACTTAGCTGGGAATCGAATCTAGATCTCAAGAGCAGCTCGATCCAGTTGACCTCGCTCGGATCATTGTTCTCCGTCCATAGAGTCATTTGCTCCCTTAATTCCTTAATGAATTCGGAATATGTCTGCTGAGGTTTCTTTACCCAAGAGAAGAAAGTCTTTCTATATACAGTGGGTGAGAGTCTATATTCATCCAAGATGGCGGCCTTGAGGGTATCGTAATTATTAGCGTCTTGGACCGGAAGAGTGGCATATATATTTCTGGCCTTGTCGGACAACTTGTCTATAATATGGCCCACCCATGTTTGTTTGGCGACCTGGCTAGCTTCGAACAGTCTCTCACATGTTGCGAAGAATTTATCTGGCCTCATAGTCTGGGTCCAAATAGGAACAGAAATGTTTGTCTTAGAGGGCCTATTATCTGTATGGAGGGGGTTATTTTGCTGAGATTCCTGATCTCTCTGGATTTCTCTCAGGCGAATCTCCATCTGCATTTTCTCCCTTTGCATTCTTTCCTCCCTGTCCCTTTCTTTCTCTTCTCTTTCCCCTCTTTGTTTTATTTCTTCCCTCTCTCTTTCTCTTTCTTCTCTTTCCCTCTCTCTTCTTCTCTTTGTTTTACTTCTTCCCTCTCTCTTTCTTCTCTTTGTTTTACTTCTTCCCTCTCTCTTTCCCTCTTTGTTTTACTTCTTCCCTCTCTCTTTCTCTCTCTCTCTCTTTCTTCTCTTTGTTTTACTTCTTCCCTCTCTCTTTCTCTCTCATAAATCTCACCCTGACGTTCCAGATTTGCCTGATTAAAGAAGGGAAGTCTCATTAATTTGTCCCATATCTCATCACCTGTTGTCTGCAAGTCGGGGTGAACCGGCCCCTCAGTTTCCTTATTAGCACTCCTAGTTGTAGCCATTTTATTTTTTATTTCCCAAAATTTTTAATCCCCAGAATGTATCTCCAAATGTATTATAGAATTGAGTTCAATAAAAGGAAGTAAATCACTAATATAATTTTAATGATAATATTAAGCCTCTATGAAAAGAAAACTGGTACTTACCGAAGACTGTCTCGTTCGTTAATCCAATATATAATTTATCACATATTCAAAGTTTGCACATTTCCAATAATTTAATCCATTTCATTAATTTAATAATTCGTTGACGTCTTTCACTTATTTCCAAATTCTAACACTGTCTCGCATGCACTTCTGTTTTCCCACGTTAATTAATAGTCCCTTGTATTCTTCATGTATAAATCCTAGTGTCCTTCACAATATTCCATATATAAATCCTAGTGTCCTTCACAATATGTCACGATATGTCATTTCTTCTTTATTTCCAATCCCGGACGAGCGTCCCAATTGTCGCAAACTCTCCTTTTTCTTCTCGTAATAATATGTCTCGGTTGCTACGGCTCTTACCAGGGTCTATCCTATTGTAGACTCGCTGGAGTTATCTAGGGGGTTTCTTCGTTATTATATGTATTAATGATAACTCAACACAGTATTACATTTCTTCTATATAATATCTTGTTTAAATTGGCATCAGAAATATCCATATATATATAATCAGTGATCTATATATATATACATCGTATCATTAAAAGCTTATTTAACAATCCATTTGTGTGAGCCGACTATGCGCTTACACAATATATTTAACATCCAATCTTTCTAATCCGTCAGTACTCAATATCACTATAATCTAATCACTGTTTCTGATTAGATTAACTTTTAATCACCTTCTGGTGGTTCGCCGAAACTCTGTTTCTTCTATGGCTGAACAATTTAATTATTCGACAAATCTTTATAAGTTATATTTCTTATAATGTCCATAATATCTAAGTATCATAAATACAGTTTATATGTTCTATATACTAGATTGAGATCACGACCTTTCTCGCTCCTGGAGTTAGGCTCTAGTGTGTCTGATTTATGTTAATAAAATCCATTTCTTATATACATAATTGAATCAGTGTATATATGATATAACAATTCCTAAAACATCTTGTTATTCCTAAACATCTGTTATGTTATCTAATATTACACCATCAAACCAGTTCGGTGCCTTTGTATTACATAACTGGACACCTGCAACCACGGCCTGTTATCTAATATTACACCATCAAACCAGTTCGTTGCCTTTGTATTACATAACTGGACACCTGCAACCACGGCCTTGATAAACTGAGATTAGGCCTAACATCTTAAGTCATTTCCCGCGCGAAGCGAGATTGATAATTTTAGGCGCGAAAATAATAGCAGACGATTATGCATAAAACATATATATATATATTACATGGTAAACATTTGGCCATTTATAGAAACAGTTTAATGTATTTATATAATACATTATTATTTATATATAACAATATAAATATTTCGTGCAAATTGGGGTTTTGCACACGGGGAACAATGGCTAATCGTAGACAATGGGGTGAGATATAACATACGTGTGTAAACAATGTTCAATCGCAGAGAATGGCGTGAGATATAACATACGTGTGTAAACAATGGCCAATCGTAGAGAATGGGGTGATATATAACATACGTGTGTATACAATGGTCAATCGTAGAGAATGGCGTGATATATAACATACGTGTGTAAACACTGGTCAATCGTAGAGAATGGCTTGAGATATAACATACGTGTGTAAACAATGGCCAATCGTAGAGAATGGCGTGATATATAACATACGTGTGTAAACACTGGTCAATCGTAGAGAATGGCGTGATATATAACATACGTGTGTAAACAATGGTCAATCGTAGAGAATGGCGTGATATATAACATACGTGTGTAAACAATGGTCAATCGTAGAGAATGGCGTGATATATAACATACGTGTGTAAACAATGGTCAATCGTAGAGAATGGCGTGATATATAAATACGTGTGTAAACAATGTCAATCGTAGAGAATGGCGTGATATATAAATACGTGTGTAAACAATGATCAATCGTAGAGAATGGCGTGATATATAACATACGTGTGTAAACAATGGTCAATCGTAGAGAATGGCGTGATATATAACATACGTGTGTAAACAATGGTCAATCGTAGAGAATGGCGTGATATATAACATACGTGTGTAAACAATGGTCAATGTAGAGAATGGCGTGATAATAACATAGGTGTAAACAATGGTCAATGTAAGAATGGCGGATATATAAGCTACGTGGTAAACAATGATCAATCGTAGACAATGGGGTGAGATATAACATATATGTGTAAACAATGGTAAATCGTAGAGAATGGCTTGAGATATAAGTTACGTGTGTAAGCAATAGAGTAGAGAATGTATCTACATAAACTACTAGTATTAATATGAGAGTTCAATGATTTATTGACACAAAATATACAGTTTAATGTCACACACACAAATGAAAATATAGAAAAGGTGGAACATTCTAAATAGTACGTATATTATGATATATACTATTAATTTCACGAGAAAAATGTGAGGTGTCTACACAAGGTATGAATCAAAATACCTGTACGTTGCATACAATTATATACGATTTACCAGCTAATATAAAATCAACTATTAAATTAGACTAGATCACTAATTCAAAATTATGCATGCACATTGTAGTACAAGCAACTGGGTGTCATATATAACATAATGTGGGTGTGCTGAATGCGATGCAGGTGAAATACCAAGCTGAAATATTTATCATTGACCTTGAAAAAGTCAATTCAAAATGGCGACCATTAAAATGCTTAATAACCACAAAAATAATGACTGTAACCTAATAACTATTTGTACTTGGGATACATAATTACTTGCAATACATCTAATTTACTGTAACCAATACTATGCAGCATATAGACATAAACATGTTACCCCTCATATGGTGTAAGGTCAAGGTTAACACTGATATTAGCGATAAAAATGGCCAATATATAGTTAAATCTGTATGTACCGTTCTCGGTAGAACATACATTCACATTTCTTGCTATCCTTTACTAGTAGGTTACTCTAATGTATTATTCAACACATTTAAATGTATGACAACTCTAAAGCATACTATGTTTACTTTGTATGTGCTGTTATATGCAGTCTCTATTTATGCGTTGTCGGCCATTACAAAATGTTCATACATGTATCTTAACTCTGTTTACGCGCACGCACGCACGCACGCACGCACGCACGCACGCACGCACGCACGCACGCACGCACGCACGCACGCACGCACGCACGCACGCACGCACGCACGCACGCACGCACGCACGCACGCACGCACGCACGCACGCACGCACGCACGCACGCACGCACGCACGCACGCACGCACGCACGCACGCACGCACGCACGCACGCGGTTCTGCACTGCTGCTTACATGAACAATATATCATCTCTGTGCAGCTGGCTGGAATGGGAATTAATGACATCAGAATGGGCTAAAGACCATGTTCCGTCTGTTTCCATCCCATATTCACGGGATCCGGTAGAACTGGCACACTGCACTGAGCTTGTCGCCATATCATGCTTTGATAATGTACCCTCATTAGATGGAAGCGCAGCGCATCTTGTGTTGGACACATTGCTTCTAGTTTTCCATTCTTGGAGAACTGTAAAACACGCGCTTCATTAACGCAATCAGTTTGTTGTATGTTGTACAGTCTGCACATACATGTAAATGCCTCTGCGGCCACCATCGTGTGTTCATTGAGATCCCCCACTCCTAAGTCAATTAGCATTGCACCATGCTGCATAAATACTTTTCATGATGACTGTTTGGTATGGTTGGAGATGTATGATGTCGTATCACATCCAGTCAAAGCGTGGAATGGCAGCAATGCTGTTACAACGTCTTCGGACAACTTGTCACATACATCTTTTATTGGAATGTATCTTCTTTTCTTAGCTATACCTATCATGAGCCATAAGTGTTGACACTAAGTCTGCTGGAAGTGTGAAACTAGGAGACGAAGAACGTCCTTGCCTCTTGAGGAAATCACTATGGTTGTATATGGAGCTTGCACAGTATGCAAGATTAATCTCGTATCAGCCTCTTCATGGGATGACTTCAGCGTAGTTACTGTTGTTACTAATGACGACTTTGCTTCCATTTCATCAGAGAATCGGCCAGAAGTAACAATATTCTTGCCATGTGGCGCCTGTGATATCAGTTCTTCTGACAAAAACCTTGCCAAGTCTGCTTTATTCTCAGATAGAGCCATAAAACATAGAGTCATAGAACACTCCTGTCTACCTTCAATATCGTCTGTTTGTCTTTATCTTTGACATGATTCTTGAAAGAATATAGGTTCGCAAGTGTTGCATCATTCTGTTTTCGTAGCGAAGCATGGATCCCAACTTCTGGAATTAAATTCCCCTTATTGACAGCTAATCGATCTTCTACAAATGTAGTGACTTCTTTCTGTCCATATTCTTTTACTCCAATAAGTGAACTTTGAATTTCAGCGGAATGGAATGTCGTAAACACAGAATTTTGATCATCTCTGTCACGGTTTTGTCTTGATGTTCCACTCTCGGGAAGATGTATGTTACCTGGGAATAGGTTATACATTGCATGTGTGTCTGATGCAATTTGGGACCTCAAGTTGTACGATAGTGTCTATCTGGAGAGAGCTGTTGTTGATTGTGTAATGCCTACTATTCCACCACCTCGTTTGCCTGTCCGTTTAACCATTCCTGAGCTTGATCTGGATCAACGTGATTGAAACGTGTAGGCGAACGTTTTACAACAAAGTTGCCCTTCATGAATTCACTGTTGATAGATTCAGGGAGCTGGTGCATTTCTGCTAGGTAAACTGGACCCCATCTAGCATAATTTAGGTGATCGTATGTCATGAAGTATGACAACATCATACTAAATGATGTTAGATACAAGTCCCATAAACCATCACGTATTGCTCGTGTAAACATCAGAAGGATTGACACTAACTCCATGTATGTCCACCAAAAGGCAAAGTTGACTTTACTGGATTATGTTTGGATGTAGTCTCTCATTACTCTCTGAACTGGATTGGTTGATAGAAGTTCAATCAACTGAATGATGTGCTGTTCATCTTTCTCTAATTGTAATATCTGTTCATGACATTGCTGTTCGACATTTTCTGTATACGAAAGCATATCGGGTATTAAAATACGCTACAATGCTTGTACCGTCAGCTTATGGGCTCGCATGCCCTTGTTGTACGCCTTCCATGCTAGTGGAAGTTCCACTGGTCCCGGAGCTAGCAATCCACTCTCTACCCAAACATCTGCTAAACCAGAGCCATCCATATGGTCACCTATGACTTTCAGAAAATGCATGGATATGTGAAGTTTGTTGTTTCTTCCCCAACAATTCAGATTATCTAAGAATTATTATTATGAGCGCGTCAGCACAGTGGGAGCTGCATGGGCGCTTTTATGAGCGCATATGAGCGTATATTAGCGCATATGAGCGCATGCGAGCGCATGAGAGTATATATGAGCACATGAGCGCATGGATGAGTGCATGGAGTAGCGCATGGATGAGCGCATGAATGAACGCATGGATGAGCGCGTGAATGAGCGCATGAGAGTATATATGAGCGCATGGATGAGCACATGAGCGCATGGATGAGCGCATGAGAGCATAGATGAGCGCATGGATGAGCGCATGCGCGCATGGATGAACGCATGCGAGCGTGGATTAGCGCATGAGCGCATGAGAGCATAGATGAGCGCATGGATGAGCGCATGTATGAGTGCATGAGCGCATGAATGAGCGCATGGATGATCGCATGGATGAGCGCATGAGCGCATGTATGAGTGCATGAGCGCATGGATGAGCGCGTGAGAGTATGTATGCGCATATAAATGAGTGCATTAGGATGAGTGTATTAAGATTGATGAGCACAGTAATAAGCACATTGATAGACTAATTTAGGATCAATCCAATAACCTTTCCTTGATTGACCAAGAAACTTTAATCATAATTGCTTAGTTGTCCCAGGTAGCTGACTTGTACTCTACACCAGCGCTATGATCTGTCGCGCGGTAATGTCAACATGCTCAGACACGCTGGCAGACGATGCTATTTATAGCGGACGATGCATTACTATACTTGACTCGTATAGGTTTATATTCTAGCAGACGACGCATTGTATTACATGCGTGACATCATAGGTATCCCGTCGCAGGATACCCCAATTTACTATAGAATATATAGGGGGAAGTGTCCCAGAACCCTTAGTATATCCACTACTCCATGTTACCAATATTGGTATTGGTATCCAGCTATCAGGGATAACCAGTTGTTGAGCGAACTGTCCGCGAATTGTCCGTGAATTGGCCGCGAACTGTCCGTGTTCAGTTACTGAAACCCACCCGCCAGAATACGTGTGTGTGTTTTACGTTTATTTATCGTCGCTACCGGTTGGCTATATGAGCGACGCCTCCTGAAGAGAATCGTCATTTTAGATTTTTGGAGGATAGTGCAATGATACCGACAGAGACCCATTCCAGAGTCTCTTCTGGTTCTTTTACGTGCACGGTGTAAAGCACCGACACGAGACCACAGTTTAACGTCCCATCTGAAAGACTGTTATATTTTATTAGGGTCAGACGGGGGATCGAACCTGCGACCCCTGGATTATTGTTAGAATATCTTTGTCACGTTCGTTTATATACTTTTACGTTGATTTTATCAAGCGTATTTTAATTGTGTTACAAATTATTCTTATTAGGTAAATTGGCAAATATAATTAATTGCCTTTGGCTAGTTACAAATAAACGATGAATATGACCAATACAGAATATAACAACAACAACAATAGTTTATTGCGTAAAACATCTATAAGACGTTTAAAGCAAATACAATAGTTACACAGTGTAGTGGATACACAAAAGTAATTACCAAGAGATTCATAAAATCGTGTGAAAAGATAACAGTTCGAATTACAAGGATTTTTTCTGTATAAACATGCTTACGATGTGTTGTATGTATTAATATGATTATTTAAATATTAAAATGTATTAATGTCCAATCCTACTGATTAATGCATAATATAATTATAAACTTAGAAGTATTAAGAATACAATGTTTTGACTGTTCCGACATGATAAGTTCAAGCTTATTAGTAGTATGTAGTGCGCATCAGCTCCATTACTTGTGGTTGTGGTTTCCCGCCAATTTTTTTCGCGCCATTTTTTCGCTCCATTTTTTTCGCGCCATTTTTTCTCGCCAAATTTCAAAAAGTTGTTTTCGCGCCAAATTTCAAAAAGTTATTTTCCCAGAAGTGCGAGGGTGTAAGAAACAGTCGCAGACCATCGTAATGGATTCGAGAGGGTTCGTAGATGTCAAAACTGGTCTTATCTCGATTGGCACCTCGTCCTGGAAGTCTACCAGGGTATTAGAAACAGTCGCAGACCATCGTAATGGACTCGGGAGGATTCGTAGATGTCAAAACTGGTATTACCTCGATTGGCACGGCGTCCTGGAAGTCTGCGAGGGTATTAGAAACAGTGGCAGACCATCGTAATGGACTCGGGAGGGTTAGTAGATGTCAAAACTGGTCTTATCTCGATTGGCACCGCGTCCTGGAAGTCTGCGAGGGTATTAGAAACAGTCGCAGACCAGCGTAATGCACTAGGGAGGGTCCGTAGATGTTAAAACTGGTTTCATCTCGATTTGCACCGCGTCCTGGAAGTCTGCGAGGGTGTTAGAAACAGTCGCAGACCAGCGTAATGGACTCGGGAGGGTCCGTAGAGGTGATGGGGGCAATTTACTCATTGAGTAAAAACTGCCCCATCCGGTTCCGGTGGTTTTTTGGCGCCTTTCTGGAGCGGAGAGCAGTTGATTTTGGCGGCAATTCACCCCGCCTTGTCCTTGGATAATGCGTTGTGGGATTATGCCCAAGATGGATGGTGTAGGATAAACATACATCCCCATCAGTGAGTTGGGGAGACAAACATATGAAATGTTGCGTTTTAAATGGACATAACTATACCATTGATGTTGGATGCGATTCAGCAAACATATTTCAAAATATGTAAGACGATATCTGTCCCACATACTAATTTATTTTACATCGTCTCATGACGATAAACGTATGTATAATTTAACAGCCTAATTCGGTTAGACACGATATGACGTATGCAAACCTGTATGCTGTAATGGGTGGATGTTGATCATTAAACATGCTGCCAAATAAAAAACACTAGGGTGGGTTTCCGGGGTGGGTTGCAAATGACAATCTTGATTCAGTCACTCTTTTGAATAATGGAATAATCGTAAGAGGAGAATCAAACAAACTGATATAAATTGTCACGAGCTGTGTGGTAAATACGCCCTTAATGCTATATAAGTGCCGAATAGTACTTCACAAAATTAAAAACAATACATTATTCTAGTGTTCCTGTTAAATTTAACGTTTTCATAGCTTGTAAAAATATGGCTGGAAATAACTATAATGAATTAGTACTAAGTTGTATTAGGGAATCGCACAGTCAAGCCTACGCCTGTATGCATCAATTAAACAATTATATAATGCATGAAAATTCTAATTTAAAATTTTTTTATTGGTAGTCAATCAAAAAAAACCCACAACACAAGAAAAAACAAAAAACAAACAAAGAAAACAAAATATTTATACAGGCAAATATCTACTGTCTACAGACACACATATGAAATAATTATATCCATTTCACATGCAAAAAAAGAATAAACCTATCAGTATATATCCAATGTGGAGTCGTGATAGCGCAGTGGTAGCGCTTTGGCTTCAGCTGCGAGAGGCCCGGAGTTCGAGTCCCGCTGCAACCGTTAGGAGTGTGCCCTTGGGCAAGGCATTTAAATTCCACATTGGCGATGGATTCCAACAGGAATGAGCTCTCGAGAGTGATTAATGTAATGTTGTAAGAACTTGTTTTGCAATCGAGCTAAAAGTCAATCACCAATGTTATAATCTAGTTCATTCTAACTTAAAACTAACCGCAGAATGAATGACTTTTATACCGCGCATTCGTTATCTAGATAAGAGATCAAATATCATTAAGGAGTGTACTACATGACATTGTGATTTCAATGAATAACCTGGGCAACGAAATATCTCTGTACGCGTTATCTAATAAAAGATGTGTTTAAATAGCCAAGATTAATATTTGTTTTGGACATTTCAACATTTCGGTACAAATACATTTCGTATATTTAATCAAGTGGTATCTGATGTAATCAAATACACGCCACAGCTTAATATGTATTTGTATGTCTATTTGTTCGTTTATTAACATTAAATTGTTCACTGGTTGTACGGCTATATGCCGGTCCGCCCCGGCAGGCGTTCGTCCAAACGCCCCCTCCAACAACCCGTCCAAATCCCGCCCTTTCCCGTTCCGACAGCCGACCGTCCGTCCATCCGTCTTCCTGCCTGTCCACCTTCATATAACGAGCACGTCGATATACCGGCTAACTACATACATTAACACTTTTCATGTATGTATATATATATATATATATATCACTGCAAACTGGAAATATCGTGTATAATTTCTTGAGATACATGTATGAATCACAATTAAACTCTTTATATTGCAAACTATTTCAATTCAAAACGTTATACTCCGTATATCTTGAATAAACACCAGAATATATCAGTAGTTCAGTGGTTAACATGCAATACTTGTAATCCAGGGGTCGCAGGTTCGATTCCCCGCTGCACCATACTAAAATGATGCATATCATAGTCTTTCGGATGCGACTTTAAACCGAGGTCTTGTCTCGGTGCCTTACACTGTGCACGTAAAATATCCAGCGGCGAGACTCCGGAATGGGTCTCTGTCTGTATCATTGCATTATCCTCCAAAATCTAAAACGACTGATCTCTTCATGAGGCGTCGCTCATATGGACAAGCAGTAGCGTCGGTAAATAAATGCAAAACATCACACAATCTAAATGAACTGTATTACACGTCTAGAACATTCTAACGCGATCACAGTTTCACACAAAAGTCTATATATATAATTATGATATTCTGCTCGTTCGTTTATTGTCGACTGGTTGACTGATTTTACGGGTATATGCATGTCTTTCTGTCTGGTTGTCTCTATATAATTATGCGCACGTGTATGTAGAGTTTAATATCGAACATACACATAACATGATACATGTAATACATGTACATAATACTACGTTTCTATATGTCACATTAAGCTACAATATATTTATACATGTATTCACTAACTGTATGTTTTATGAACTAATAATACCAATTCCGAAGTCGTTTAGAAGTGGTCACGTGTCATTATGGGAGATGTTTGAGTACACTTGGGAGAAGTTTGGATACACTAATGATATGTTTGTGTACACAAAGGAGAAAGCTAGACACCCTGTAGTCCTATCTATATAAACATATTTTCATAGATGATGGCAAAAGATTTATGTTATTGAATGAAAAGTAAAAGTTGGCTATATGTACATTCAACTGAATTATCTATGCATGTTTGAAATATTAAGCACAGTCTAGCAAAAATAGAGTAACACTGCAGTTCGTTACATACCTCTACCTAGATCTGTAGATAGCTCATATAAACCAATATTGATAAGGTGAGGGGACATTTATCCATGTGGTAGTTATTTTCAAAATGTTGGACAGCAGGGATATCCTAGCTAAAAAAATATGATTGTTTTAATTGAAACAGGATCAAAGAAATTCTTCATTTTCAGTGAATTTGTTTTCAGGATGATTTGATTCTAATGGGATTTCATTTCTTTGTCATCTAACTTAAGTGTGTTTCGATTTCAGTGTGGTTTGAATTCAGTGTCATTTGATTTCAGTGTGATTCGATTTCAGTATCATTTGAAATTGGTGTGATTTGATTTTTGTGTGTTTTAAATTCCGTGTGATGTGATTTCAGTGTGTTTCGATATACATATGATTTGTTTTCTGTGTGTTTTGATTTTCATGTGATTTGCATTTAGGGTGATTTGGTTCTAGCATGATTTCATTTCATTGTCAGTTAAATTAAGTGTGTTTCGATTTCAGTGTGGTTTGAATTCAGTGTGATTTGGTGTATGTGTGTTTTGAATTCAGTGTCATTTGATTTCAGTGTGATTCGATTTCAGTATCATTTGAAATTGGTGTGATTTGATTTTTGTGTGTTTTAAATTCCGTGTGATTTGATTTCAGTGTGTTTCGATATACATATGATTTGTTTTCTGTGTGTTTTGATTTTCATGTGATTTGCATTCAGGGTGATTTGATTCTAGCATGATTTCATTTCATTGTCAGTTAAATTAAGTGTGATTCGATTTCAGTGTGATTTGAATTCAGTGTGAATCGATTTCCGTGTGTTTTGAATTCCGTGTGATTTGATGTCGGTGTGACTTGATTTCTGTTTGATTTGTTATTAGTGTGATTTGATTTCTGTGTTATTTGACCAATTCCGAAGTCGTTTAGAAGTGGTCACGTGTCATTATGGGAGATGTTTGAATACACTTGGGAGAAGTTTGGATACACTGATGATATGTTTGTGTACACAAAGGAGCTGTTTTGAGTAGACAAGGGAGTATTTTGGGTACACTAGGAAAATATATTGAGTACATATTGAGGGAGCTGTATCGAGTACACATGGGAGATATAATGTGCACACATGGGAGATGTATTGAATATAGAAGGCAGATGGATTTAATAGACTTGAGAGCCAGGAGTGATAATAATAATAGATGTTCATGAGTGAAATATTATTTGATCATTCGCTGAAACTAACTAATATTTTCTCGTTCGCTAGCGGAGATAGACTACATAATTATAATAACCGCGGTTAAAGTTATTCCTCACGAAATATAATACACATCAGGTTTAAAATAACTATTCAAATGTGTGCGGATTATATTATTTGTTCTTGATCGACTTCTATGGACGATATTTTACATATATTTTAAGGTCTATACATCTTACTCTCAATGATTACGATATTATACTACTTTTACGAAAGTATATGGCATGTGTTTAGAAAATATCTGTGTAAATAATCAGATGTGTTGTTGTTGTTGTTGTCCAGTTATTGTTCCGGACTAGTGGTTGTTTCCAATAAGCGAACGCCATGTACAGCGCCTTAAATCCAACGATCGAGATGTGTCTATATGTATAACGACATGACTCTCTTTGCGAAAACACCAGAAGCACTAAAATCTATGATAAGAGACATTGAAAACTACTGTCAGTTATGGGGAATGAAGATCAACACATCCAAAACCAAGGCTATAATTTTTGTGAAGGGACGACACACAAACATTGACCTATATATATATATGATAATAAAATTGAAGTCATTGATTCGTTTAAATACCTGGGCATCAATTTATACAAGAACGGTAATTGAAATCGTAGCCAGAAAAACATAGCACAACACGCATCATTTGCATTGCACAATTTATTTAAAATATTTGACAAAATAGAACTACCTATATCACAAAAACTTAAGCTTTTCGATACGTTAGTCGGATCTATTTTAAACATGTGCTCAGAAGTGTGGGGTATACATCCAGCTCCTGATATTGAATTAATACACACGAAGTTTTTACGCCGATTGCTAGGTGTTAGGAAATCAACGAACCGTACGGCACTTTACGGAGAACTGCATAGGGTACCGATGTATATAACCCGAAAGATAAACATGATAAAATATTGGGCAAAAATGTTATGCCAAAAAGATTCATCATTAATAAAACGTACATACTTGTTTTTACTAACCGAGATCGACACAAATGCAAACTACAATCAAACTAACTGGGCGTTTCAAATTAAATCCATATTAGAAGAACACGGACTTAATAATATATGGCTTACACAACATACCCGAAATTCAACACCCATAGAAACTATTAAACAGAGAATTATTGATAATTATTTACAAAAATGGCACTCAGAAATAAATAATTCGACCCGACTACAGCATTACTGTATTTTTAAGCATGACTTTAATCTTGAAAAATATTTAGAAATACATTTAGATAGAAAATATGTAACAACCTTATCACGATTTAGGACTAGCTCCCATAGTCTTTTTATTGAATCAGGTAGATATGATGGCACACCCAGAGAACAAAGACTTTGTAAATCATGCACCATGAACGCCATTGAAAGCGAATACCACTCTTTACTTGTCTGCCCGAATTATAAAGATTTAAGAAAGAAATATTTCAAACCGTACTTTTGCCATTGGCCAACACTTAATAAATTTAGAACTTTAATGTCTTCTACTTCAATATACGTTATTAATAATCTATCAAAATATATTTACGCCGCATTCCAAATCCGCACTACAGAATAAATTTAATCTATGTTCCATAGTACTGATGCTCTTTTGAAAATAATTATGCAAATTGTCTATGTTGTACTCATTATATGTATTTGGCTATAAACATTATATTATGTTTTATGCTTTAATAAACGATTGATTGATTGATTGATATAATCTAAGTATTTTTCTAAATTGAAACTATATTAATATATGTTATACGAGCTCAGCCTAGTTGAGTTATTAATATTTGAATACCATGTCTGTTTGTATATATCTATTATTCTTTGTTTTATTGGAGAAATATGTACCAACATGTTGTAGCGATAGTTCCAAATGTTTGACATGCCAATATGATGTAGTGTCGTTTTAATTTGCGACGCCCAGTTCGATCCGTTATATGTATTTCCATGTTCACAATAACGTTCTAACATTTTATAGATCTGGAAAGTTATCGTGTTTTCATTCGAATATAAAAGTTTAATCCAGTATTTAATCATAATAATTTGTCGCGCGATTCGCATATGATAACGTCCGAGTTCTCCGTATAGACCATCGAGATTGGGGGATTTCTTGACTCCTAATTCTTTTCTGCAAAATTTAGTGTGGATCAGCTCAATATCTTTACCCTCGTTGTTTCCCCACACTGATGCACTATAATTAATTAATTAATTTTAAAAGTGAACTCCCAAATGTTTAAACGATTCAACTGTTTCCAATATTGTATTATTGAGATAAAAATCATAATTTGCGTGTCGCCCTTTTTCGAAGATCATGATCTTAGTTTTTTAAATATTTATTTTAAGGCCCCACAAGTTACAATATTGTTGTACATCGTTTAGCATGGACTGTAGTGCTTCTGGTTTATATGCAAGTAAGACAGCATCGTCAGCAAAAAGCATCATGAATATTTTAATTTCATCTATTGTCAAAATTCCATCTATATCGGAATTAATATATTGTATAATATCATTGATGAACAATAAAAACATCAAGCTGGAGCTCGGATCACCTTGTTTGACCCCGATATGTGAATCGAACATTTCTGAAGTGGAATTATACCTAACATATGCTCTAACCGTACTATACGGTGTAGTCCTATTGTTCCCACTTATATAAAATTAGGTAAAAACGGGTGTGGGAATAAGAGGATTTGTGTTGCAGTGTGTTTAAGAGTGTTTAAGATCAAATACAATCAAACGGACGGACAGATACGCAGACAGACAGCAACTATATATATATATACATACCATGAACCTGTAACCACCAACAACAAGACTTTGTTTGTTGCGGACAAACTCAATTTGAACTTGTGCATTCGCCAAAAATTTGGATTGGTCATTTACCTATGAAGTGGGAATAAGAGTACTACTGGACAACAGCAAGTGGGAATAAAAGGATTAAACCCTCAAAAACATAACATAAAATCAGTCTGTGATGTTAAGTACACCCTACTCTGTGTTAAAGTATACATCTCGATATAAGACAGCCACGTAAATACGAAACTGTAGTGCCGGCTGACCCAACCCACTCCCCTAATTATATTAAATATAATATAATCTCCTCATCTTTTTCTATTATTCTTTTTTGTGGAGGAGGAGGGGGAGGTAGAAAGAAACCATGCAACTATCCAGTGTGAAAAGGCCTTCTTTGCTGCCCCGTGACTTTCCCAACGAGCAGTATAACGATAAATGTTATCATAATTATATAGGCTAAAAACTGTTTAACATCTATTATATCAATTTTGGCTCAAACCGGTACCACCACTTAGATTAACCTACTATAGCATGTCTTAGCTAACAGTCTTAGAAACTTAAATCACATACATTGTAATAGAGAGTGGCTGCGTGACAAAGTAAAAAACATAAGCTAAAGTCCGAAATTCATTTCCTAAGCCGCCATTAATAAAGATGCCATTCCTCTGACGATTCGTCTCTTTGTAATCAACCGCTGGATATATATAAACGCTTGGACAATCCTGGTAAAGGGCGTCGAACCTGTCGATATATAAATTTCGATTTTAATAGAATTACCAGGTACCCCAATATCTGCAACGATCAATACCCTCCACTTGCTGCCCTTGCAAACAGAGAATATTTTCATCAAAAAACAGACCTTAATCTTTCGAGACTGACGTATTCATTTCAGGGTGAGTGGGCGGGGGCCAATAAAATGACGTATCGTGTAATGCAAAACGACTTCGAATGGAGATAACTATCTACATTCCACTATTTATACTATCCGAAAATGCACGAAATAATCGTGCATACAAACACAACACTTGATTACACACCATTACCCGAATTACTGTAAACCTAGGATAAATATATGTATATGGTATAGCGACTAATAAACAAACGTCGTATACACGGTTTGTTGACATAACTAAATGTAAACATCCATGCGTAATACAACTAGTATATCCTGATTAACACGATTTATGGTACAGATTTACCGTTATATCTCACATTTGTGCTTATTTATTTGTAGACTATTCTTTAAGTTAGTTAAATTATCTCTAAACGACATTATCTCACGTTTAGTATTGACTCCGATGACAAACAAACGTCAATTCAGGAGCATGGATGACCGTTATATGAACTCCTACTTTCAATCCACAACATTATTATTATTGATTCAGTGTTAGTGTTCGAATGTATTCGGAAGAATTTGTAGTAGCAATGCATTTATGCGTGCACAAATGCATTTTATTTGCTTTTTGCGATGTAATGTCGCCTTAATTAACTATGCATATATATATATTGTCCTGCTCAACATGTGTTAATGTGACATAGCCTACAAGTTACCAATGTATATAAAGAAGCAGTCCTTTAGATGCATGCAACAGATGCATGCCGTGGTAACACGCTGGACTGGTAATCCAGGGATCACAGGTTCGATCCCCCGTCTGACCTTAATAAAATGAACAGTCTTTCAGATGGGACATTAAACCGAGGTCTCGTGTCGGTGCTATACACCGTGCACGTAAAAGAACCAGATGAGATTCTGAAATGGGTCTCTGTCTGTATCATTGCACTATCCTCCAAATATCTAAAATGACTAATCTTTTCAGGAGGCGTCGCTCATATGGGCAACCGGTAGCGACGATAAATAAACGTAAAACACGCACCGCATTCATGACTTGAGTAATTAATAATTACATGTGGCCTAGAATCGACACATTGAACCGCTCATAGTTAATCCTATCGCGCAATAACCATGCAAACAGTTGTGTGATTGACACGCATATATTTGTCGCTTGAGAGTTATCGGTGTATTACGTGATGGAAGTAAACCCTTGGAATTCTAAAAACAAGTGTTCGTGTTGTGGACGTACATCCTTTGAAGTCTGAAAGTAAGTGTTCGTGTGGTAGAAGTAGACCATTGGAAGTGTGAAAGCAAGTGTTCGTGTTGTGGACGTACACCCTTTGAAGTCTGAAAGTAAGTGTTCGTGTTGTGGACGTACATCCTTTGAAGTCTAAAAGTAAGTGTTCGTGTTGTGGACGTAGACCATTGGAAGTATGAAAGTAAGTGCTCGTGTGGTAGAAGTAGACCATTTGAAGTGTGAAAGTAAGTGTTGGTGTTGTGGACGTACACCATTTGAAGTCTGAAAGTAAGTGTTCGTGTGGTAGAAGTAGACCATTGGAAGTGTGAAAGCATGTGTCCGTGTTGTGGACGTACACCATTTGAAGTCTGAAAGTAAGTGTTCGTGTGGTAGAAGTAGACCATTGGAAGTTTGAAAGCATGTGTTCGTGTTATGGACGTACACCATTTGAAGTCTGAAAGTAAGTGTTCGTGTGGTAGAAGTATACCATTGGAAGTTTGAAAGCATGTGTTCGTGTTGTGGACGTACACCATTTGAAGTCTGAAAGTAAGTGTTCGTGTGGTAGAAGTAGACCATTGGAAGTTTGAAAGTAAGTGTTCGTGTTGTGGACGTACACCATTTGAAGTCTGAAAGTAAGTGTTCGTGTTGTAGAAGTAGACCCTTTGAAGTCTGAAAGTAAGTGTTCGTGTGGTAGAAGTAGACCATTGGAAGTGTGAAAGCAAGTGTTCGTGTTGTGGACGTACACCATTTGAAGTCTGAAAGTAAGTGCTCGTGTGGTAGAAGTAAACCTTTGAAGTCTGAAAGTAGGGGTTCGTGTTGTGGACGTACCCCCTTTGAAGTCTGAAAGTAAGGGTTCGTGTTGTGGACGTACCCCCTTTGAAGTCTGAAAGTAGGGGTTCGTGTTGTGGACGTACCCCCTTTGAAGTCTGAAAGTAAGTGTTCGTGTGGTAGAAGTAGACCATTGGAAGTGTGAAAGCAGTGTTGTGGACGTACACCCTTTGAAGTCTGAAAGTAAGTGTTCGTGTGGTAGAAGTAGACCATTGGAAGTGTGAAAGCAAGTGTTCGTGTTGTGGACGTACACCATTTGAAGTATGAAAGTAAGTGTTCGTGTGGTAGAAGTAGACCATTGGAAGTGTGAAAGCAAGTGTTCGTGTTGTGGACGTACACCATTTGAAGTCTGAAAGTAAGAAGTAAGTGTTCGTGTGGTAGAAGTAGACCATTGGAAGTTTGAAAGCATGTGTTCGTGTTGTGGACGTACACCATTTGAAGTGTGAAAGTAAGTGTTCGTGTGTTAGAAGTAGACCATTGGAAGTGTGAAAGTAAGTGTCCGTGTTGTGGACATACACGATTTAAAGTCTGAAAGTAAGTGTTCGTGTGGTAGAAGTAGACCATTGGAAGTTTGAAAGCATGTGTTCGTGTGGTGGACGTACACCATTTGAAGTCTGAAAGTATGTGTTCGTGTGGTAGAAGTAGACCATTGGAAGTTTGAAGGCAAGGGATCGTGGTGTGCACGTACACCATTGGATATCTGAACGTAAGGGATCGTGTAGGGGGGCGTAGACTCTTGAAATCTGAAAGCAAGTGATCGTGTTGTGGACTTAGACCCTTGTGTCTGAAAGTAAGGGATCGTGTTGTGTACGTAGACCATTGTGTCTGAAAGTAAGTGATCGTGTGGTGGACGTAGACCCTTGTGTCTGACAGTAAGTTATCGTGTATGGGGCGTAGATCATTGTAAAATCTGACAGTAAGGGATCGTGTAGGGGACGTAGACCCTATAAGTCTGAAGGTAAATGATCATGTAGGGGGCGTAACATGTAGTCCAGTGGTAATACGCTGGACTAGTAATCCAGGATCGCAGGTTCGATCCCACGTCTGACCCTAATAAAATTAACAGTATTTCAGATGGGACTTTAAACCGAGGGTCTCATGTCGGTGTACATAAACGAACCAGAGGAGACTCTGGAATGGGTCTCTGTCTGTATCACTGGACTATCCTCCAATAATCTAAAATGACTAATCTCTTCAGGGGGCGTCGCTCACATTGTAGCCCCATAAACCCCCAAAAACAAACAAAGTATTCAACAGTACATACACATTCAACATACAATTACTTGCATAGCTTCTATGATTAGCTCTATATTATACACATGAAACACATATTAATTCAATTATTATCTCAATTTCATACCTTATTTTATTTATTTTGTTTTTATGTATGCCCATACTGTTAGTCTGTTGGATTAGCGCAGTGGTTAGCGCGCTCGTTTCTCACCAATGCCACCCTGGTTCGATTCTCGGACCAGGAAATATGTGAGATGTTACGGTGGTCGCCAGATCGGACAAGTGGATTTTCTCCGGGTACTCCGGTTTTCCCCACAAGAATGACCACATATACGCTTTCATCCGCGCCAACGAGAGTGATTAATATAAGTTGTTAGAACTTGCTGTTAGTAAGCTTATCTAAAGTATATAATAATAATAATAATAATAATAATACTAATAATTTATTTAACGAGAGACCTCATTTGAACAATTAAGTCAATTAAAACAATGAAATAGCATAATGAAACATGTAAACAGCAACCAGTAAAACTTTCATAGGAAATAAGATATAAGCTGCAAGAACTAATACTTATATTCATGTATAGTTGCATATTATCAGTTTAGTTTAAGCATATTTTATTTCCCAATAAAATACATATTGAACAATGCATACATCACACATAATCAAAATACAGAAAAAGGATTAGAATGAAAGACAGAGTCTTATATAAATCTTCTCCTCAAAAGTATTCTCTCATCAGTTAATTAGGTTATTGATAAAGTAGGTCATGCAATAGTAGGTCATGAAATAAATATTTCATCACGGTAGTGTGGCAGTGGATAGTGTCAATACTTATCGATCGTCTATTTATATTTTTCTGTTTTACTGAACAATTTTTCAACAAAACATTCTTCGAGACTACACGAAAACAAGATGGCGGCATAACAAATAAAATCACATTGAAATTAAACGGTAACGTCCGAGTAGCGTGATTTTGTTCCGAATGAGGCTAATCAGGGGCAAGACATTGCCATGAGACATTGAACAATGTCACCCGCGCTCGGGTATGGCAAATTTTGCATGGGGTAGTCACGTGAGGCACAGCAAATCACAATAACACAATTATCACACTTCAAGTCCGGGTTATCACATTGCGCACGTTAAACGATGGCTTCTTCTATTTACAGATATGTCTGCATGGTCACTACGTCTGCTTGTGTGTGTTCTCATCTCGGTGGATCACATGGGAGTACGATCGCAATCTAGTGACGGTAAGTTGTAACATTAAGGCGGGATAATTATAATAATAATAATAATAATAATAAAGACTTTATTTAACGAAAGTACTCATTTAACAAAAGTTAATCTACCATGAGGCCCTCAACATATATACAATCAAATGCAATCAAAAAATAGCACTATAAGTGAGAACTGCACATTGGAATAATATAGTAATGTAAAAGCTGAAAAATAGAGAAACTATATTTAATATGTAATGGAATATGATGATATATGGAATTGGCTAGCAGAGTAGAAAATGGGAATGAGACAATTAATGATACTAGATCTATCTAACAATGTGCAGATTTGACTTGTAGTGGTATCTTCAAAATATGTATGAAATCAACTTAAAGACAGCAATTTTCCGATTCTAATAAATATAGCAATGGCAAAAATACACGTTTATAATAACAGTAGACGTACGCGATTAGTGTTCCAGGTCTACCCTATGAGTACAGCTTAAGTAGTCTTTAACATAGATAAGTAAACCTCCACCAAACGTATTTCTGTCTTTTCGAAACACAGTATAACCATCAAGTTTATTATGTATCGGTCCATTGGTCCGAAACATTAAGGCGTTCACATGCGGATCTGTAGTCCAGTGACACGTTGGACTGGTACTCCAGGGATCGCAGGTTCGATCCCCCGTCTGACCTTAATAAAATTAACAGTCTTTCAGATGGGACTTTAAACCGATGTCTCGTGTCGGTGTTGTACACCGTGCACGTAAGAGAACCAGAGGAGACTCTGGAATGGGTCTATGTCTGTATCATTGCACTATCCTCCAACAATCTAAAATGACCAATCTCTTCAGGAGGCGTCGCTCATATGGGCAACCGGTAGCGACGATAAATAAACGTAAAACACACACATTAAAGCGTGAATAGATTAATCATGGGTGACCCCCATTGGAACGTGATCCCCGGTCATTATTCGCTGTAAAAATTATTTAAGTTCATTGTTGACCACATATTCGAACCTGGCGTATTTTATGACCACCCTTGGTCAGTTGCATGCAATCAGTGACTTAACTACCGTTAGGCCATTAGGCATGGACACATCATTTCCACAATCATAGTAAAATGAATTAATTTTTTCTCACAATTTATGCCCAAATATATGTACCAAATCGCACCACAGACGTTCTATAACTTAAACATGCTCAGGAAGACCATGCCCCCGGACCCCCTAGCCCTTTCGGCCTGCACATCAGAACGACTCTACCTACGCCCCTGGCAGTTTCCTGCCCCTGCATTATATGTGATTTGTAGGTAATTCTGTACTAAAATATCTCAGTGCAGGGCCCGATGGCCGCGTAGGGTACTGTACTCTAGTACATAAATAGACTGGGTAAGGCCTGGTGTGGTACAGCGACAACATAATGATTGGTTGTACCCAGGACAACACATAAATAGGCTGCGTAAGGGCTTGATATGGTATATCAATACTTAAATAGGATGTGGGAAAGGCCTAGTGGCTACCCTAGTGCTTTAATAGGCTAGCAATGGCGATAAAAAAGTAAAATGACTTGTTCAAAACTGCATCTGACATCGACAAAGCGAGGATCGGACACAGACCAGTCGGAAGCCAAAACCCACTACCACTAGTACTCACACAGAGTATAGTCGTGTTGGTGACATAAACATAAATATCTGATTGGATGAAGTCCTATACATGTAGCACATACGGTGGTAAATGGACAGGAACGTAGACGATGCTCAAGTTTGCTACAGCGTGATTGTACGTTGGTAGTCCTAAACGTACAGGCTGACACCCGGTTACATATGTCAAAATAACCTGAAATACTGGCGTTGTCCCCCAACCAAGTAATTAATATCGACGGATTCTTTACCTCGTAATGTCGCACTTCAAGTACGACAACGACATCGACATAAGTCGTACGACATGCGCATAGAACACTGAGTATATGTGTGTACGCAATCATTTCATAGACGTTTATATTTTGACAGTAGAACTAATATAAAACATTATGACTATACTTAAATACTGGGCTGCCGATACAGTCCCTTCCGTATAGTCTATTTAAATACCGAGATATCACAGTAGTCTACTTTTCTAATATACCTAAGCACTGGGTTACCCCATCATTCCATTCTCCAGTTTATTTAAGTACTTCGGTACCACCAGTCCCATACCTAGTCTACATAACTACTGGGGTAAATCTCCAAGTAATTCCCCAGCATCTTAAAGAAATGTGCTAACCCAATAGGGCAGTCCCTACGTCTATTTAAGCTCCTCACCGCTGTAGCTACAAATCCCACCAGAGGTGTCGAATTCTTTAATGCGAGGAAGCTATCCAGCTGACTTGCGGCAGGTCGGTGGTTCTGTGCGGGTGCCCTCACTGGGGCACATGGGGTCTTCCTACACCACTTAAAACGGAAAGTCGCTGAATAACCTTAGCTGTTGCTGCGACTCTAAATACAAAAACAAACTACAAACAAACAAACGTCTATTTAAGCAATGGGCTATCAAACCAGGCCATTCCTTAATCTATTTAAGCACCGGTGTAACCCCATCGGGACCTTCCATGGTACAGTCAAACATGTGTTAGTGATCACCTCTATTAAGCAGCCAACCTGTATTAAGCAGCCAGCCTCCAGATTCCCATACTGACATCTTATTATATATTTGACCTCTATTAAACAGTCACCTGTGCCAAGTGTTGCTATTATTGTTGTTAGTATATTGTATAATGTTTGTGATGATTATATTCAGATATCGGTAAAAATATTAAAGATAGCCCTGTGGATATGGCAAAAGACAACTTCAAAGACAATCCCTATCTAAACAACTTTCTAGACGAACATAGTCGACCAAAGGTATACTGGAATAAGCCACACTTTCACATGAACATCGACAGTCGATACGATTTTAAACCGCCAATACAGAAAGCGCCATTTTCTTCAACCGGAGAACCTTGGCCATTACCCAAACACTACAAGTCCGAGAGAGACAATGTGCTCAAACTTAACAAAGCGACGTTTAAAATGTTAGTGCACAACAACCATTCCTGTGATATTTTAAGAGAAGCGATTAACAGGTATAATAATATCATACATAATCACATTATTGAGGAACATTATGATTTCCTATACAATTTTAATGCTAAAACATTTGACGATAATGAGAAAGGAGAGGCAGTCAAATACAGCCACGTCGCCCCGATGATGAACCTAGAGGTGCGAGTGATAGAGGATGGTTGTGGGTATCCACATGTGGACATGGATGAATCATGTAAGTGTTTTTTTTTCAAAGTTCTTGGAAAAATACATAAATTATTAAGTATGTTTATACCGTGACGTCCAATTCTTCGCATATCGTCTACACTATTAGTGTTTCCATGTCGGGTAAACCGTATACAGCATTTACTATTGGATATTCCAAGTTTGATGAACCACACACATAATTAACTAGTACATCTTCCAAGTCGGGTACAACATATACAGAATTAACTAGTACATCTTCCAAGTCGGGTACACCATATACAGAATTAACTAGTACATCTTCCAAGTCGGGTACAACATATACAGTGTTAACTATTACATCTTCCAAGTCGGGTACACCATTATATAGTATTTACTATTAGATCTTCCAAGTCGGGTACACCATATACAGAATTAACTATTAGATCTTCCAAGTCGGGTACACCATATACAGAATTAACTATTAGATCTTCCAAGTCCGGTAAACCATACATATTATTTACTATTACATCTTCCAAGTCGGGTAGACCATTATATAGTATTTACTATTACATCTTCCAAGTCAGGTACACCATATATAGTATTTAATATTACATCTTCCAAGTCGGTTGAATCGTATACAGTGTTTATTACGTTGGGTTAGAAAGTTCAAGTTGGACGAACCTGTATAACGTTTTTACTATTAATTAGATCGTCCAAGTCTCGTGAATCGTATGTAATAGTTACTATTAGATCTTCCACATCGAACCAATCGTGTATATTGTTTATTATCAATGATTGGACAAGCGAGTTTGGTCGCGTGGGGCTTTCGGGGTTGTTCTTCATACCTTAGTTTTATTTAGTTTATATCAATTTAGTATAGCTCGATTGCGAAACAAATTCCTACAACAATAGTTTAATCGCTCTCGAGACCTCGTTCCTGATGGAATACATCGCCATGAGGGAGGCAGAAGAGGCAATGTGGAATTTAAGTGCCTTGTCTACGGGCATACTCATAACCGTTACAACTGGGAGCGAACTCTGGACCTCTCACACCTGAAACGTATGCGCTTCCACTACGCTATCACGACGTCCGCTTAGTTTCGAATGTTCACTTACTTATATATGTTGTATTGTTAATTTTTAGATAAGCTCATTATCAGGCCAAATGAATCAAAGCTTACTGCTAATCAAGTGTGGGGAGCCCTTCGTGGTCTGGAGACCTTCAGTCAATTATTGTTCAGGAGAAGAAACACTAACGAGGTAATATATTGGGTATTGCGGCCAGCTGATCTTTTCACCACGCTTACGGTTCGTTTATTTTGCTCGTTTTAGGTAGCAAGTGTGCTGAGGCCATCCCACATGTACCTTATAAAAAACAAACTAATATAGTGTGTACAAAACAGTTAAAGTAGGCTGTCCGATTAGCACAGTCATTAGCGAGCTCGCTTCTCACCAATACAACCCGGGTTTGATCCTCGGACCGGGAAATATGTGAGATTGTACGATGGTCGCCAGATCGGACAGGTGGGTTTTCTCCGGGTACTCCTGTATCCTCCCACACGAATGACCACAGTTACGCTTTCGTCCGCGCCAACGATAGTGATTAATATAAGTTGTTCAAGCTTGTTTCACAATCGTTGTAAATTAAACAAAGTTTTTAAAACAAGTACATCATTATACACTCAATATACATTTCAATATACATGCATAGGAATATTATAAAAATAAACGATTGAAAAAAAAGAAAGAATATAATAGTTAATATATCTACAAATAGCTATGGAAAAAAGTAATTACCGCCATATTATATAATGGCACATTTCAATGTTTTCCTATTCATTCCTTGTAGTAACCATCGTTATATATTATTATACTGTTCATTAGCCAAAGTCATGTATTATGTCGATTTGCTAAATAAGCTTTGTTGTCGTCGTCGTCGTCGCCGTCGCCGTCGTCGTTGTTGTCGTCGTAGTTTTTGTCGTTGTCGTCATTGTTGTCGTCGTCGTCGCCGCCGTCGTTGTCGTCGTCGTTGTTGTCGTTGTTGTTGTCGTTGTTGTCGTCGTTGTTGTTGTGCACTCACTATCTAGTTCCGAAAAAAGGAAGCCCCTTGCTCTCCAATCATGTCCTTCTAATTGTAAATATACTATAGACTAGGACAATTTTCAGGAAGTGTGAATGTTGGAGGCGTTTTTGAGGAAAAGTTGGCAAACAACTTTTTCCAATGGATTTGGGTATGCTAAAAATGAATATTTTGTTTGCCAAGCGCAATTTTGACTTTTTGGTACCCAAATTACTAAAAACAAAAATGGCCGCCATGGAAAACTTAAAACGTCCATAACTTTTGAATGAAGGGTGATAAAGCAAAGCTTTTTTGCACCAAATATCATGTTTATGATGCCTACCAACACACTGAACATACCATAATGGAGCTATGAAAACTAGAATCCCACACAAGATCCAGGGTTCTTAGCATTGCACAAGATCTTGTCTACAGTGTCAGCGGGGGAAAGAAAATGACTCCAAAGCATGTTGGCCTTGGATCAACTCTGCACCAGGCAACTAGATCCAAACAACTGGTGGAGTTATTTCACAGTGCTGGCCACATTGTTAGCTACAGAGATATTCTCCGGATTGACACAGCATTAGCCGAGAGCACATTGGAAAACATGAACTGTGATAATGGAGCTGTAGTCCCACCTAACTTAGTGCAGGGAAGGTTTGTTCACTTCTCAGCAGACAACATAGATATAAATGATTCAACTTTAGATGGCAAGGACACTTTCCATGCCACCCAAGTTGCAGCTTGGCAGAGAGGGCCAGCTCCTGGCGACTTGTTGAAGAACATAGGAACCCTCCAAACATATGTCTTTGAGTGTTCCAGAAGCAATGGAAGCTATCATCCCAGTCAACATCAATGAAGGCACCACCGAACCACAGTTTGGGGAATTGAAAGCGTGGAGTGGTTTGAGAAATCCAATGATATTCCCACATCGGCATTGAAAGCTAAAGCTACAGACAAAGCATTTATGTTTATACGTCAACACGAAGAACCTAAATCCACCTGGACATCTTTTAACAGAAGGCACAGTCAAATGGATCCAGAAAAAACCACTGTTGGATACATGCCTATCATTCAGGCACCAGCACGTGAGATCCAAACTTTAAACACAATTGTTCAAAGAGTTCTACATGTAGCAGCCTCTTTACAGCAAAAGCATGCCGTGATTACAGTAGACCAGGCTCTCTTCCCTGCACTGCTGGAGCTGAACTGGACAATACCACAGTACAATGATCTTCTGATACCCAGATTAGGAGGCCTACACACGGCGATGAACTTTCTGAAGGTCTTGGGACAACACACTGCAGATTTTGGTTTGGCAGACGTCTGGATAGATAGTGGAATTTTGGGACCAAATTCAACAGAGAAAGCAATGACTGGAAAATCATATGCTAAGGGAGTGCGTGCACACAAACTAACCATGCAAGCTATGTGGCAACTTGTGCTTCCACAACTCCTGCCGTATATAGAGAAGAAAGACCATGAGCTGAAAGAAGATATATTGAAAGCAGCAAGGTCAGATGCTCCACAAGATTATGATGCACTGGTGACAACACTGGCATCCATACGATTTTGCAATCACATGGCTGAATTTGTTCTTAGCAAAGAGCAAGATGTCAACTTCCAGTACTGGTGGCAGTATATGAACATGGTATGTATACTACTCCTGTTCATCAGGGCCCAGCGTGATGGTCTCTGGGAGCTTCACCTCTATGCTTTTAAACAAATGCTTCCATACTTCCACCGCTATGACCACATAAACTATGCCAGGTGGAGTACTGTGTACTTAGCCGAGATGAACCAGCTACCTGATGAAGTCAAAGAGGAATTCTACAAAGGCAACTTTGTTGTGAAGGGATCAGACCAGAGATTCAACCAGATTGACCCAGACCACAACCAAGAGTGGCTAAATGGCACAGGGGAAAGGGTGGTGGTATCATTGGAATTACCAAAACCACAGCAGCATTGAGCCGCTGGGCCTTGTCATATAAACTCAGGGCCTGCATTGCAACCAAGACAGGGGCACTGTTTATGGTTGGACATGAAGACCAAATTATTCACAATGAAACCACTCCTGCTAGAATGAAACGGGACACCGAGGATGAAGACAAAATCATGTCAGTTCTACAAAGAATGAAAGTTTTTGCACTAGACACATCCCGTGATGTGCTCCAGAATATTTCTACCAAGGATTTAGCAACTACTGATATACGCAGAGAGACTCCAAGGGTAAAGAATCCACCATGAAGGCAGACAGGAATATACTTCAGCGCCTCATCATTGCCTACCAGGCTGGCAGGAAGGTGGATCTTCATAATGTATTACAGCATGAACTGATGACTGTGCCAGTTGCAATTGCAAACACAAATGGCAGTCTGCGGGTTGGTAATAAAGCTATCCTAACTGATGTGATGACCAAAGATGTGACCTGTCCACCAGAGATTACCCTTGACAGAACATCCTGTCTGGTAATAGATGGCCAAGCTCTAGTAGTGGCACTTGGGAAACCAATTTCAGCATACCCAAATCCCTTGGGAAAAGTTGTTTGCCAACTTTTCCTCAAAAATGCCTCATAAACTCTAAGCGCCAACATTTCGCTGAAATTGTCCCAGTCTACTATGGTTTATGGCTACACAATTATCTACTGTATCTTGACTCCTGCACTTACATTATGTTCTATGTTTATTTGTTCAACTGTTATTTAGCATGTTCCCTCTAATTAATACATTTATTGTTATTTAGCATGTTCCCTCTAATTAATACAGCTATTGTTATTTAGCATGTCCCCTCTAATTAATACATTTATTGTTATTTAGCATGTTCCCTCTGATTAATACATTTATTGTTATTTAGCATGTTCCCTCTAATTAATACAGCTATTGTTAGTTAGCATGTTCCCTCTAATTAATACATTTATTGTTATTTAGCATGTTCCCTCTAATTAATATATTTATTGTTATTTAGCATGTTCCCTTTAATTAATACATTTATTGTTATTTAGCATGTTCCCTCTGATTAATACGTTCATTGTTATTTAGCATGTTCCCTCTAATTAATACATTTATTGTTATTTAGCAGGTTCCCTCTAATTAATGCATGTATTGTTATTTAGCATGTTCCCTCTAATTAATACATTTATTGTTATTTAGCAGGTTCCCTCTAATTAATACATGTATTGTTATTTAGCATGTTCCCTCTAATTAATACATTTATTGTTATTTAGCAGGTTCCCTCTAATTAATACATTTATTGTTATTTAGCATGTTCCCTCTAATTAATACATTTATTGTTATTTAGCAGGTTCCCTCTAATTAATACAGTTATTGTTATTTAGCATGTTCACTCTAATTAATACATTTATTGTTATTCAGCATGTTCCCTCTAATTAATACATTTATTGTTATTTAGCATGTTCCCTCTAATTAATACATTTATTGTTATTTAGCATGTTCCCTCTGATTAATACATGTATTGTTATTTAGCATGTTCCCTCTAATTAATATATTTATTATTATTTAGCATGTTCCCTCTAATTAATACATTTATTATTATTTAGCATGTTCCCTCTAATTAATACATTTATATGTGCAGCTCGCAAATAGTGCAATCGTAATGTATAATAATTATTAGAGCATGACTTGATATTTTGTTCGTATAATCAAAGAACAAATCTAAACAAACTTCGGCTACGGCTATTGAATTTTTCTCCCCATGTGTAAAACACTTATTTATGGACATACACTTTTAACAATTTTCCATTTGCCTCGAATATGGTTCATCGATTGGGCAGTATTTGTAATGTTAATAATGAACCCTACAGAAAACTTAGTGTTGATAACTGGAAGAAGATTTTCAGTGCCACTGGAATACAGGTGTTTTACGGGGAGGTATTTTGTAAAGCCATCGGCCAAATAAGAGACAAGGAGACAAAATAACACACACACACACACACATTTATTTGTTTATAGCGTACTATTGGGTCATATTAGAATGGAACTACTAGTTGTATTGCCGTTCGTTATCGGCGAATAAACCGCTATGCGTCGTTCGTGTGCATAGGAATAACCACATGGGCATTTCCTAATTAACAAATCTTTTATATTCGTTTTAGAAAATAATGTTTGACATACTAGGATCCCAAGATCAGTTACTGTTTGTAGTTTGGCAAATTTTTTGTTTCTATTGCCCTCGGCTAAAAAGCCCACGTTTTTAAAAAACATTTACGTTTGTTTATCGTCGCTACCGGTTGCCCATATGAGCGACGCCTCCTGAAGAGATTAGTCATTTTAGATTTTGGAGGATAGTGCATGATACAAACAGAGACCCATTCCAGAGTCTCCTCTGGTTCTTTTGCGTGCACGGTGTACAGCAATGACACGAGTTCCCGGTTTAACGTCCCATCTTAAAGACTGTTAATTTTATTATGGTCAGACGGGGGATCGAACCTGCGATCTCTGGATTACCAGTCCAGCGTGCTACCACTGGACTACAGATCCGTCTGTATAAAGCACACCGTGGTGCCAAGCTCTACCTAAATGTGATTTCTATGGTATATACAGAATGGTTCCCAGCCAAAAAATGTTTTTTAGTGTTGTGGTTTTGAAACCGAAAACATTTGTCCAGAACCCAAGCGTAATTGCCTGTCTACACAATCTGTTACATGCCACTCCATTAACTCTTTGTATATTGGGGATCATAGTATTTACCTAGTTCGCACCAGCTGATGAAAATCAATTAATTCTTCGGTTTATACATTTATTTAATGTTAATAGCACATGCCGTATATTATTTTCTTAAATCGTGCAGAGGGGCGTTCCGATAGTATGCCTGGCGTTGTGAGCCGATTAAGGAAAGTATGGCGTGCTGTAGTTTGTTACATTGCAAAAATCATTGTTTACTGACTGAACATAGAGTGGCGGAACCTATGCTCGGCGTAAATCCCACGTATAAAATGTTAATTGCACTTGCTGTATATTATTAATTTCTTAAGTTGTGAAAACAACTTTCAAAACACTCTTATTGACAGATTTAGATTCATCACGTAAACTTGCTGCTCAATACAGCTATCGCAACGCTCTCGGTCGGCACCCGTTTATATGGTGAACTGAAGACTTCGGGCCACCTATGCATGGGGTAATTGTTATTTTTTATTTATCCACCATAACTTGTTGAATATCTTATTTTGATAGTGTACATCATTGAATAAAAACACGTACTGATCTTATTCAGAAATAGTATAGAAACTATGTTTCTGGTTAGTTGTAGATTTTTTAAATTCGGATATCTACCTGAACTGTTCATACACCGTATCACCAGTCACGTGACAGTTGTATCAGCCTACCGATACACTCAACAGAATGCTATTGAACCATACTTCAGCTCTGTCAACGAAATTAGCCTAAAACTATATAAATATTTTAAATACGGATGCAAATTGAAAATACGCCGATCATAGGAATACGCCGAGCATAGGAATACGCCGAACATAGGAATACGCCGAGCATAGGAATACGCCGAACATAGGAATACGCCGAGCATCGGTTCCACCACTCTATATTAGTATGTATGTAAGTTCCATTAATGTCAAACCCCTTGCGGTGTCCAGTTTCCTGCACACACATTGCATGGGTAGTACTGCCGATGTCCAGTTTCCTACACTCATTGCATGGGTAGTACTGCCGATGTCCAGTTTCCTGTACACACATTGCATGGGTAGTACTGCCGATGTCCAGTTTCCTGCACGCATTGCATGGGTAGTACTGCCGATGTCCAGTTTGCTGTACACACATTGCATGGGCAGTACTGCCGATGTCCAGTTTCCTGCACTCATTGCATGGGTAGTACTGCCGATGTCCAGTTTCCTGCACACCTTGCATGGGTAGTACTGCCGATGTCCAATTTCCTGTACACACATTGCATAGGTAGTACTGCCGATGTCCAGTTTCCTACACTCATTGCATAGGTTGTACTGCCGATGCCAGTTTCATATACTCATTGCATGGGTAGTACTGCCGATGTCCAGTTTCCTACACTCATTGCATGGGTAGTACTGCCGATGTCCAGTTTCCTGCACTCATTGCATGGGTAGTACTGCCGATGTCCAGTTTCCTGTACACTCATTGCATGGGTAGTACTGCCGATGTCCAGTTTCCTGCACACTCATTGCATGGGTAGTACTGCCGATGTCCAGTTTCCTACACTCATTGCATGGGTAGTAATGTCGATGTCCAGTTTCCTACACTCATTGCATGGGTAGTACTGCCGATGTCCAGTTTCCTGTACACACATTGCATGGGTAGTACTGCCGATGTCCAGTTTCCTGTACACACATTGCATGGGTAGTACTGCCGATGTCCAGTTTCCTACACTCATTGCATAGGTAGTACTGCCGATGTCCAGTTTCCTGTACACACATTGCATGGGTAGTACTGCCGATGTCCAGTTTCCTGTACACACATTGCATGGGTAGTACTGCCGATGTCCAGTTTCCTGTACACACATTGCATGGGTAGTACTGCCGATGTCCAGTTTCCTAAACTCATTGCATGGGTAGTACTGCCGATGTCCAGTTTCCTGCACTCATTGCATGGGTAGTACTGCCGATGTCCAGTTTCCTACACTCAGTGCATAGGTGGTACTGCCGATGTCCAGTTTCCTGTACACACATTGCATAGGTAGTACTGCCGATGTCCAGTTTCCTACACTCATTGCATAGGTTGTACTGCCGATGTCCAGTTTCCTGTACTCATTGCATGGGTAGTACTGCCGATGTCCAGTTTCCTACACTCATTGCATGGGTAGTACTGCCGATGTCCAGTTTCCTGCACTCATTGCATGGGTAGTACTGCCGATGTCCAGTTTCCTGCACTCATTGCATGGGTAGTACTGCCGATGTCCAGTTTCCTGCACTCATTGCATGGGTAGTACTGCCGATGTCCAGTTTCCTACACTCATTGCATGGGTAGTACTGCCGATGTCCAGTTTCCTGCACACTCATTGCATGGGTAGTACTGCCGATGTCCAGTTTCCTACATTCATTGCATAGGTAGTACTGCCGATGTCCAGTTTCCTGCACACATTGCATGGATAGTACTGCCGATGTCCAGTTTCCTGTACACACATTGCATAGGTAGTACTGTCGATGTCCAGTTTCATGTACTCATTGCGTAGGTAGTACTGTCGATGTCCAGTTTCCTGTACACATTGCATAGGTAGTACAGCCGATGTCCAGTTTCCTGTACACACATTGCATGGGTAGTACTGCCGATGTTCAGTTTCCTACACTCATTGCATGGGTAGTACTGCCGATGTCCAGTTTTATGTACACATTGCATAGGGAGTACTGTCGATGTCCAGTGTCCTGTACTCATTGCGTAGGTAGTACTGTCGATGTCCAGTTTCCTGTACACATTGCATAGATAGTACTGTCAATGTCCAGTTTCCTGTACTCATTGCTTAGGTAGTACTGTCGATGTCCAGTTTCCTGTACACATTGCATAGATAGTACTGTCGATGTCCAGTTTCCTGTACTCATTGCGTTGGTAGTACTGTCGATGTCCAGTTTCCTGTACTCATTGCGTTGGTAGTACTGTCGATGTCCAGTTTCCTGTACACTCATTGCATGGGTAGTACTGCCGATGTCCAGTTTCCTACACTCATTGCATGGGTAGTACTGCCGATGTCCAGTTTCATGTACACACATTGCATAGGTAGTACTGCTGATGTCCAGTTTCCTGTACTCATTGCATGGGTAGTACTGCCGATGTCCAGTTTCCTACACTCATTGCATGGGTAGTACTGCCGATGTCCAGTTTCCTGCACTCATTGCATGGGTAGTACTGCCGATGTCCAGTTTCCTACATTCATTGCATGGGTAGTACTGCCGATGTCCAGTTTCCTACACTCATTGCATAGGTAGTACTGCCGATGTCCAGTTTCCTGCACACATTGCATGGGTAGTACTGCCGATGTCCAGTTTCCTGTACACACATTGCATGGGTAGTACTGCCGATGTCCAGTTTCCTGCACTCATTGCATGGGTAGTACTGCCGATGTCCAGTTTCCTGCACTCATTGCATGGGTAGTACTGCCGATGTCCAATTTCCTACACTCATTGCATAGGTAGTACTGCCGATGTCCAGTTTCCTGTACACACATTGCATAGGTAGTACTGCCGATGTCCAGTTTCCTGCACTCATTGCATAGGTTGTACTGCCGATGTCCAGTTTCCTGTACTCATTGCATGGGTAGTACTGCCGATGTCCAGTTTCCTACACTCATTGCATGGGTAGTACTGACGATGTCCAGTTTCCTGCACTCATTGCATGGGTAGTACTGCCGATGTCCAGCTTCCTGCACACTCATTGCATGGGTAGTACTGCCGATGTCCAGTTTCCTACATTCATTGCATGGGTAGTACTGCCGATGTCCAGTTTCCTACACTCATTGCATAGGTAGTACTGCTGATGTCCAGTTTCCTGCACACATTGCATGGGTAGTACTGCCGATGTCCAGTTTCCTGTACACACATTGCATGGGTAGTACTGCCGATGTCCAGTTTCCTGCACTCATTGCATGGGTAGTACTGCCGATGTCCAGTTTCCTGCACTCATTGCATGGGTAGTACTGCCGATGTCCAGTTTCCTGCACTCATTGCATGGGTAGTACTGCCGATGTCCAATTTCCTACACTCATTGCATAGGTAGTACTGCCGATGTCCAGTTTCCTGTACACACATTGCATAGGTAGTACTGCCGATGTCCAGTTTCCTGCACTCATTGCATAGGTTGTACTGCCGATGTCCAGTTTCCTGTACTCATTGCATGGGTAGTACTGCCGATGTCCAGTTTCCTACACTCATTGCATGGGTAGTACTGACGATGTCCAGTTTCCTGCACTCATTGCATGGGTAGTACTGCCGATGTCCAGTTTCCTGCACACTCATTGCATGGGTAGTACTGTCGATGTCCAGTTTCCTGCACACATTGGATGGGTAGTACTGTCGTTGTCCAGTTTCCTGTACACTCATTGCGTAGGTAGTACTGTCGATGTCCAGTTTCCGGTACATTCATTGCGTAGGTAGTACTGTCGATGTCCAGTTTCCGGTACATTCATTGCGTAGGTAGTACTGCCGATGTCCAGTTTCCTACACTCATTGCATGGGTAGTACTGCCGATGTCCAGTTTCCTGTACACTCATTGCATAGGTAGTACTGCCGATGTCAAGTTTCCTACACTCATTGCATGGGTAGTACTGTCGATATCCAGTTTCCTACACTCATTGCATGGGTAGTACTGTCAATGTCCAGTTTCCTGCACTCATTGCATAGGTAGTACTGCCGATGTCCAGTTTCCTACACTCATTGCATAGGTAGTACTGCCGATGTCCAGATTCCTACACTCATTGCATAGGTAGTACTGCCGATGTCCAGTTTCCTACACTCATTGCATAGGTAGTACTGCCGATGTCCATATTCCTGTACACTCATTGCATAGGTAGTACTGCCGATGTCCAGTTTCCTACACTCATTGCATGGGTAGTACTGTCGATGTCCAGTTTCCGGCACTCATTGCATGGGTAGTACTGCCGATGTACAGTTTCCGGCACTCATTGCATTGGTAGTAAGTGTGAGACCGAATAGCCGAAGCATTCGAAAACGGATAGAAAAAATAATCAACTTTATATTACTTTGTACTGATGATTACATTTTCTTTACTTCTTTACTGTTCGGGTTTGACGCCTGCATCAGTACCATTGTTGGCTATTTTGCCGTCGGTCAGTTTACTTAACAATACCTTTCCTTGGCAGGTTCCAGCGGTTAACCAGTAATTGGTGCACCAACCTCCGTTAGAAACTACCAACTGTTTCATATAACCTATGTGTGTGTGTATTAAGTTTATTTATCGTCGCTACCAGTGGCCAATATGAGCGACGCCTCCTGAAGAGATTAGTCATTTTAGATGTTTGGAGGATAGTGCAATGATACAGACAGAGACCCATCCCACTCCTCTGGTTCTTTTACGTGCACGGTGTAAAGCACCGACACGAAACCTCGGATTAAAGTCCCATCTGAAAGACTATTAATTGTATTAGGGTCAGACGGGGGTCGAACCTGCGATCCCTGGATTATCAGTCCAGCGTGTTACCACTGGATTACAGATCCGTCTATAACCTATGTATTATAAGATGATTTATCTTTGTATTTGTGTCCCATTCTGTTGCTATTATTCTATGCTAGAGCTGTTGTCCCGATCATTATGAATCAATGAAGCATCTAGCGAAATCAATATTTAAGTTCACGCACATATAATATTCATACACTATTTAAAGCAGCATTACATCGTAATAAAGGATGTTTTGGGTAAAATATAAATACTAATGTGTGTGTGTTTACAAAAATCGAAATAATCGCTCAGAAACGATAATATTCCAATAAATTTAAACCGTCGTATACGCGAATTTGTTTATCAACACACGAAATAAACACGCACTGCGCGCATGCGTGAAACAACAGAGGACGTAAGAAAACAACGTATATATGTTGAACATTAAACACTATATATCTATCTTCCTCTACATTCGAATGTAGAAATGTCCCTAAAAGACGCTAACAGATATATGAATAAACATATCAAGTCATTTAAGTAAAAACGACAACGTGGGACAAATGGGGTCGATGCATTCTGAATGTAAACAAGTGCGAACGATGCGTTCCGGTTGTAAACAAGTGCGTGACCGATCGACTCGGAAAGTTCTACTTTCGGTTTCGAGTTTGTTTTATCGCAAAACAACACTGTTTACCAAATGAGCATAAGCATACAAAGTATAATGTTAGAATGTGTAGCAGCATTGCTACCCATACGTAAAAATTGAATTTTTCAAATATATTTTATTTCGTAGGATGTAATGCTGCTTTAAAGTTAAGAGTTATTTACCTATGCATGAGAATACACTGTTCGACTGGGATAAAAAATATTTTATTTAGTGTTTTTTATTCATCATAATTTCATACTATTATTAACATAATATATATACAGATAAATACATACCATGACAGTATCAACGTTATACATTACATATATTATATACATAGTCATTATTATAAACAAATAATATTTTTATATATGGTGTGGTGGAGTGTATATATATGTTTAGGTGATCAGTGTAGACATTAAAATTAATGTCGGCAAAACGGGGTTATATAAGGTGTTTATGTAAACCATTATGATTGAACAGGCGGATCTGTAGTCCAGTGGTAACATGCTGGACTGGTAATCCAGGGATCTCAGGTTCGATCTCCCGCCTGACCCTAATAAAGATGGGACGTTAAACCGAGGTCTCGTGTCGATGCTTTACACCATGCACGTAAAAGAACCAGAGGAGATTCTGGAATGGGTCTCTGTCTGTATCATTGCCCTATCCTCCAACATCTAAAATAACTAATCTCTTCAGGAGGCGTCGCTCATATGGGCAACCGGTAGCGACGATAAATAAACGTAAAAAAAGCAAAATTATGATTGACATATATAACTATATGGGTAGGTATCGCTGGGGATTGGTGTAGGGAACACTGATAGAGAATGATAAAGATGGATAGTGGAATGGAGAATAGGAGGGATCCTTGTATATTATATTGTATATTCTGTGTTCATTAAAGTATTTTTAGATTTCAAAAGGCCAATGAGGGGAATATATGTTGCATAATTGACAGTGTGTTATATATATCCATACCCTTATGAATGTGTTTATATTTGACGGTTTTTATGCACATAAATGGCTTGATTCGCTATGTTTCCGGCCTCTCACCCGGAACTACTGTATGTATGCGCAACTGGAATTAGCATATCTATTTCTTTGATTGAAAAAATACTTTAGCCATGTATCACCACCTCCTACATTCCCTTACTGTCACCTCGCCGATACACCTCGCATATCCCCACCTCCTACATTCCCTTAGTGTTACCTCGCCGATACACCTCACATATCCCCACCTCCTACATTCCCTTACTGTTACCTCGCCGATACACCTCACATATCCCCACCTCCTACATTCCCTTACTGTTACCTCGCCGATACACCTCACATATCCCCACCTCCTACATTCCCTTACTGTTACCTCGCCGATACACCTCGCATACCCCCACCTCCTACATTCCCTTACTGTTATCTCGCCGATACACCTCACATATCCCCACCTCCTACATTCCCTTACTGTTACCTCGCCGATACACCTCGCATACCCCCACCTCCTACATTCCCTTACTGTTATCTCGCCGATACACCTCACAATCCCCACCTCCTACATTCCCATACTGTTACCTCCTACATTCCCTTACTGTTACCTCGCCGATACACCTCACATATCCCCACCTCCTACATTCCCATACTGTTATCTCGCCGATACACCTCACATATCCCCACCTCCTACATTCCCTTAGTGTTACCTCGCCGATACACCTCACATATCCCCACCTCCTACATTCCCTTAGTGTTACCTCGCCGATACACCTCACATATCCCCACCTCCTACATTCCCTTACTGTTACCTCGCCGATACACCTCACATATCCCCACCTCCTACATTCCCTTACTGTTACCTCGCCGATACACCTCACATATCCCCACCTCCTACATTCCCTTACTGTTACCTCGCCGATACACCTCACATATCCCCACCTCCTACATTCCCTTACTGTTACCTCGCCGATACACCTCGCATACCCCCACCTCCTACATTCCCTTACTGTTATCTCGCCGATACACCTCACATATCCCCACCTCCTACATTCCCTTACTGTTACCTCGCCGATACACCTCGCATACCCCCACTCCTACATTCCCTTACTGTTACCTCGCCGATACACCTCACATATCCCCACCTCCTACATTCCCTTACTGTTACCTCGCCGATACACCTCACATACCCCCACCTCCTACATTCCCTTACTGTTACCTCGCCGATACACCTCACATACCCCCCACCTCCTACATTCCCTTACTGTCACCTCGCCGATACACCTCACATACCCCCACCTCCTACATTCCCTTACTGTCCCTCGCCGATACACCTCACATATCCCCACCTCCTACATTCCCTTACTGTTACCTCGCCTATACACCTCACATACCCCCACACCTCCTACATTCCCTTACTATTACCTCGCCGATACACCTCACATACCCCCACCTCCTACATTCCCTTAATGTTACCTCGCCTCGCCGTATACATATCCCCACCTCACATATCCTCCCATCTCCTACATTCCCTTACTGTTACCTCGCCGATATACCTCACATACCCCCACCTCCTACATTCCCTTACTGTTACCTCGCCGATACACCTCACATACCCCCCTCGCCGATACACCTCCTACATTCCCTTACTGCTATCTCGCCGATACACCTCACATACCCCCACACCTCCTACATTCCCTTACTGTTACCTCGCCGATACACCTCACATACCCCCACCTCCTACATTCCCTTACTGTTACCTAAACCTCGCCGATACACCTCGCATATCCCCACCTCCTACATTCCCTTACTGTTACCTCGCCGTTACACCTCACATATCCCCACCTCACATACCCCCACCTCCTACATCCCTTACTGTTATCTCGCCGATACACCTCGCATATCCCCACCTCCTACATTCCCTTACTGTCACCTCGCCGACACCTCACATACACCCCCACCTCCTACATTCCCTTAGTGTCACCTCACCGTTACACCTACATATCCCCCACCTCCTACATTCCCTTACTGTTACCTCGCCCCCACCTCCTACATCCCTTACTGTTATCACCCACATATCCCCCACCTCCTACATTCCCTTACTGTTACCTCGCCGTTACCTCACCGTTACACCTCACATATCCCCCACCTCCTACATTCCCTTACTGTGTCACCTCACCGTTACACCTCACATATCCCCCACCTCCTACATCCTACATTCCCTTACTGTTATCTCGCCGATACACCTCACATAACCCCACCTCCTACATCCCTTACTGTTACCTCACCGTTACACCTACATATCCACACCTCCTACATTCACTTACTGTTACCTCACCGTTACACCTCACATATCCACACCTCCTACATTCACTTACTGTTACCTCGCCGATACACCTCACATACCCCCCCACCTCCTACATTCCCTTACTGTTACCTCGCCGTTAGACCTCACATACCCCCACCTCCTACATTCCCTTACTGTTATCTCGCCGATACACCTCACCCCCACCTCCTACATTCCCTTACTGTTATCTCGCCGATAAACCTCGCATATCCCCACCTCCTACATTCCCTTAGTGTCACCTCGTTACATATCCCCACCTCCTACATTCCCTTACTGTTATCTCGCCGATACACCTCACATACCCCCACCTCCTACATTCCTACACTGTTACCTCGCCGATACACCTCACATACACCCCATATCCTATTCCTACATTCCCTTACTGTTATCTCGCCGATACACCTCACATATCCCCACCTCCTACATTCCCTTACTGTTATCTCGCCGATACACCTCACATACCCCCACCTCCTATACACCTCACATATCCCCCCTCCTACACCGTTATCTCGCCGATACACCTCACATATCCCCACCTCCTACATTCCCTTACTGTTACTACATTCCCTTACTGTTATCACCTCACATACCCCCCCACTCCTACATTCCCTTACCGTTACTCCACCTCACATACCCCACCTCCTACATTCCCTTACTGTTATCTCGCCGATACACCTCACATACCCCCTGTTATCTCCTCCTACATTCCCTTACTGTTACCTCGCCGATACACCTCACATACCCCACCTCCCCCCACCTCCTACATTCCCTTACTGTTACCTCGCCGATACACCTCACATCGCCTATCCATTCCTACATTCCCTTACTGTTACCTCACCTCGCCGATACACCTCACATACCCCCCACCTCCTACATTCCCTTACTGTTATCTCGTCCGATACACCTCACATACCCCCCCACCTCCTACATTCCCTTACTGTTATCTCGCCGATACGCCCTCACATACCCCCACACCTCACATACCCCCACCCTTACTGTTATCTCGCCGATACACCCACATACCCCCACCTCCTACATTCCCTTTACTGTCGCCGATACACCTCACATATCCCCCCTCCTACATTCCCTTACTGTTATCTCGCCGATACACCTCGCATATCCCAACCTCCTACATTCCCTTACTGTCACACCTCACATACCCCCCCACCTCCCTCACCGTACACCTGTTATCTCGCCGATACACCTCGCATATCCCCACCCCTCACATTCCCTTACTGTTATCTCGCCGATACACCTCGCATATACCCACCTCCTACATTCCCTTACTGTTACCTCCGATACACCTCACATCCCCCACCTCCTACAACTGTCACCTCACCGTTACCCCTCGCCGATACACCTCGCATATCCCCCACCTCCTACATTCCCTTACTGTTATCTCGCCGATACACCTCACATACCCCCACCTCCTACATTCCCTTACTGTTACCCTCGTTACCTCGCCGATACACCTCACATACCCCCCCCATCCTTCCCTTACTGTTATTCCCTCCTACATACTCACATATCCCCACCTCCTACATTCCCTTACTGTTATCTCGCCGATCGCACCTCACATACCCCCACCTCCTACATTCCCTTACTGTTATCTCGCCGATACACCTCACATATCCCCACCTCCTACATTCCTTAGTGTCACCTCGCCGATACACCTCACATACCCCCACCTCCTATACACCTCACATACCCCCACCTCCTACATTTACCTTACACCTCACATACCCCCCACCTCCTACATTCCCTTACTGTTACCTCGCCGATACACCTCACATACCCCCACCTCCTACATCCCTTACTACCCCCATACACCTCACATACCCCCCCACCTCCTACATTCCCTTCACCTCACATACCCCCACCTTACTGTTACCTCGCCGATACACCTCACATACCCCCACCTCCTACATTCCCTTACTGTTACCTCGCCGATACACCTCACATACCCCCACCTCCTACAATCCCTACTGTTACCGCCGATACACATACCCCCCCCCACCTCCTACATTCCCTTACTGTTACACTCCCCATACACCTCACATACCCCCACCTCCTACATTCCCTTCACCTCACATACCCCCCCACCTTACTGTTACCTCGCCGATACACCTCACATACCCCCACCTCCTACATTCCCGTACTGTTACCTTGCCGATACACCTCACATATCCCCCACCTCCTACATTCCCTTACTGTTACCTCGCCGATACACCTCACATACCCCCCACCTCCTACATTCCCTTACTGTTACCTCGCCGATACACCTCGCATATCCCCACCTCCTACATTCCCTTACTGTTATCTCGCCGATACACCTCGCATATCCCCACCTCCTACATTCCCTTACTGTTATCTCGCCGATACACCTCGCATATCCCCACCTCCTACATTCCCTTACTGTTATCTCGCCGATACAACTCGCATATCCCCACCTCCTACATTCCCTTACTGTTATCTCGCCGATACACCTCGCATATCCCCACCTCCTACATTCCCTTACTGTTATCTCGCCGATACACCTCGCATATCCCCACCTCTTACTTCCCTTACTGTTATCTCGCCGATACACCTCGCATATCCCCACCTCCTACATTCCCTTACTGTTATCTCGCCGATACACCTCGCATATCCCCACCTCCTACATTCCCTTACTGTTACCTCGCCGATACACCTCACATATCCCCACCTCCTACATTCCCTTACTGTTACCTCGCCGATACACCTCACATATCCCCACCTCCTACATTCCCTTACTGTTACCTCGCCGATACACCTCGCATACCCCCACCTCCTACATTCCCTTACTGTTATCTCGCCGATACACCTCACATATCCCCACCTCCTACATTCCCTTACTGTTACCTCGCCGATACACCTCACATAACATTCCCTTACTGTTACCTCGCCGATACACCTCACATACCCCCACCTCCTACATTCCCTTACTGTTACCTCGCCGATACACCTCACATACCCCCACCTCCTACATTCCCTTACTGTTACCTCGCCGATACACCTCACATATCCCCACCTCACTATTCAATCACATAACTATGGGTTAGTGCCCCCTCACACGACTGTGGTTTAATGTCCCCCTCACACAACTGTGGTTTAATGTCCCCACTCTCTCACACAACTATGCGTTAGTGTCCCCCCTCACACGACTGTGGATTAATGCCCTCCCACCTTACACATGGAGAAATGATTGTCAACATCGTTCTAATTAACAAAATGCAGAGAACATGTTTAAACATGTATCAATCGAAGTTTATATCCCAATTCGTTACAAGTAAGTGACCTTAATCATTCGACCACGAAAGTTGCTGATGTCACAAAACAGTTCTAGTTGGGACATGTAGTGAATACTTATATTTATCACACTGAGTGCTATCGGTTTGAAGAGTTATGGAGTCAAAAAAGAAACGATACCAAACTAAAAATGACGTAAAACGGATAAAACCATAGAAAGGTTTAACATATTATTACGTATCAGTACCGGGTATCTTATTGCAACGTCAGCCAACCATAAACACAGGTAAATAAATACCCGATAATCCTGGAACGCCGAATTTCCGATTTGCATGTGCTCCTCAACAAAGACAACTTCCTACACATGTACAAATCGGAAAACCGGTTTATTGTACTGGTATTGCATTATCATCGAGGAAAAACACCTTACATACCCATTGTTACCTCTAACAAAATGCCTAGGCTAAACCGCAATCAGAGAATGCGTGCCATTGGCATGATTGACGGCGGTTTACGTCAGCGTGACGTCGCAAATCGACTCGGGGTTACGCGGATCACGATAACACGTCTACTTCGACGTTATCGAACACATGGATCGGTGGACGACCGTCCAAGATCTGGTTGACCACGTGTGACGACGCGTGAACAGGACCGTCACATTCGGACGTCACATTTACGTGACCGGTTCCTACCTGCAACGCACACAGCTGCCGTTACTCCTGGGATGACCAACAATCGCATCAGTGCACAAACAGTCAGGAACCGGCTCGGTGAACGTGGCATTCGTGCCTATCGGCCATACGTTGGACCCATCCTGACACGACGTCACCGTGACGTACGGCGGGAATGGACGACGGAACGTGCTCGCTGGACTCGGTTACAGTGGAATTCGGTGATGTTTAGCGATGAATCGCGGTTCTGTTTGCGTCGAGCGGATGGCAGAGAGCGGGTATATCGCAGACGCGGTGAACGTTACGCCGACGCATGTGTACGTCATGTCGATCTGTTCGGGGGCGGAAGCGTTATGGCGTGGGGCGGTATCACCTTCGGCAGTCGCACTGAACTGTTAGTGGTGGACGGGAACCTAAACGCCCAGCGGTACTGTGATGAGATCCTTGCGCCAGTTGTTGTGCCGTTCTTTAACGCCAACAGAAACGTCACACTGTTCCAACAGGACAACGCCAGGTGTCATACTGCTCGGATTTCCACCACATTGTTGGAGCAGAACAATATTAAAACCCTGCCGTGGCCTGCTTTGTCACCAGACTTGTCACCCATAGAACATTTGTGGGATACGTTAGACCGCCGCGTCAGACGACGTCAGCCGGTAACGTTAAACCAACTGAGGGATGTTTTGCGTCAGGAGTGGACAAATATTGACCAGCAAGAGATTCAGACACTCTTCCGTTCGATGCGACGGCGGTGCATTGCAGTGAGAGACGCAAATGGTGCCCATACTCGGTATTGACGTCTGTGTGAAAACTCCATTAGACCACTGTCCGACGAATTACGTCATCACGCAGCAGACAGTTTCGGAGGCTCATTATGCTTTATGTGCTCCTCTTTCAAACATGTTGGACTATCATCTTATGAATTTTCAAAGAATTTTCTTAATAAATGTTGAAATTATAGACACATAAACACCAGGTATCGTTTCTTTTTTGACTCAGTATAGTTAGTGTAGGGCCTACATTAACGTTATGTTCTCAATCACATGACCGGTGAAGCGAGTTAGTTCAATCAATTTAAGATCCCCATAGAAACGACACGGATCGATGAGACTTTTACAATTTTGTTTTGAATAATGGACAAAAGGTCATATGCGTATCTTTTATAATACAATAAAATGAATAGAAGGAAAACAGGAGGGCGGACTGTGCGTGCTCATAATCGACCTGTGAATACCGTTATGCCAGGCTCGTAAATTTGTTAAGATTCCCCAACACGATAATACACGCTCAAATACAAGTAGAGATGTATATTAAATGGCAACATTGAACTGATACATTTGCATATTCCGTGAACTTACTTCGTTAATAATCGATATCCGAAGTAAAATATGAGCTTTCGATTATTTTACACTTACTTGATTCAAATATTAACGGTAAAACCCTAACGTATGTCCTGGTCGTAGTTCACGAAAACTCACGAAGGCTTTGGCGGATATTAATTAGTCTCAGTTTAATGTTGCCAAACAATACGTGGGATTTGTAAATATTTAGTTTAATTTATACACATTTCTTTTAGCTCGATTACGAAACAAGTTTTTACTTATATTAATCACTCTCGAGACCTCATTCCTGATGGAATCCATCGCCACGAGGGAGAGAGAAGAGGGGCAACGTTGCATTTAAATGCCTTGTTCTTGCCTAAGGGCACACTCGCAACGGCTCCAGCGGGGCTCGAACTCCGGGCATTTCGCACATGAAGCGAGCGCGCTATCACGACTACCAACTATTTCGAATGTATTCGAGTCCGTCTTGAAACGTCTTCTATATTGTAGTCTTAACATTTCGCTAATTATTATTATTATTATATACCAAACTTATATAGCGCTCTTTTCATTTAAAAATAAAACGTTCAAAAGCGCTTTACAGCCTAAAATATCACAAATATTGATAAAAACTTCCACATACAATGAGATAAAACAAGACAAAATTAGCAAACACATTTACAATGGATTCTAAATATGCTATAAAATATTAGGATCTAAAATTACAACAATTAAAATATAGGTAATAATTAAATAAAATGTGTTCATTTGCAGTCTTAATCCTGATTGAGCACAGACATAGTTCGATATTTATGTTCCATATGAACATTTAAAAAGGTGTGTCTTCAAAGCCTTTTTGAAAGAACACAATGTTGTTGCACTTCTAAGATTTGATGGAAGAGAATTCCAAAGTTTTGGGGCAGCAGTCATGAAACTTCTATCTCCGTATGTGACAGTCCGAATTCTTGGTAACACAAGAGTAGCTGCTTCATATTTAGACCGTAAGTCTCTCCTTGGTATATAAACCTCAAGCAAGTTTCTCATATAAATCGGTGCTTCTCCATTCAATGCTTTATATGTGTGAGTCAGTATTTTATACTTTATTCTTTCTTGAACTGGTAGCCCATGAAGTTCTTTTAGAATGGGCGTTACATGACTGAAACGGGATGTTCTGGTTATGATGCGAGCTGCTGTGTTTTGAACAGTGTGTAATTTATTGGAAGTGTATTTTGGCACGCCGTACAACAGTGAATTACAGTAGTCGAGCCTGGATGTAATGAGTGAGTTTATGAGAGTTTTCGTGGCGTCTGTTGTTAAATACTGCCGAATGTGTCCAATCCGCCGGATCTGCGCATAACATGATTTTGTCACAGAATTTACATGTTTGTCCATATCCATTCTTGAGTCTAGGAAAGCTCCTAGATTTCTCACACATGTTGATGGTTCTGTATTTGAGTCTCCTACTTTCACATTTATGTTTTCAATGTGTTGCAAATTTCGCTGACTAGAAAACATAATCATTTCAGTTTTATCAGTATTGAGTTTTAACATATTGGCATGCATCCAAGCAACAATGTCTTATAGACAGTTTTCCACTCGAAGTAGTGTCTCTGCTTGTGAAGCTTGAACGCTTGGTTTGAATGAAAGGTAAAGCTGGGAATCGTCAGTATAAAAGTGATGGTTCAGTCCATGGTGTTTACAAATGGCTCCTACAGGCTTGGTATACATAGTGTAAAATTTCGGGCCTAAAACAGACCCCTGTGGAACACTGAAATTCATGAGCACTGAGTTGGATAGTTTTCCATCAATACATACTGCTTGATAACGGTCGGTAAGATAAGATGATATCCATTGGAGAGGTTTTCCAGTAATTCCAAAATGAAATTCGAGACGCTGTAAAAGTGTTCTATGGTCGATGGTATCAAATGCAGCAGATAGGTCCAAAAGCACAAGGATTTAAGCATTGTTCTGGTCCAGAGATTGGAGTATATCGTTTTGGACTTTCAGTAAGGCAGTTTCTGTGGAATGAAACTTCCTGTACGCAGACTGATGTACCTCGTGTAAGTTATTACTTGTCAAATGTTCATCAATTCGACTATTTACTACTTTCTCCAGAATCTTCGAGACATAAGGCAGGTTTGACACGGGCATGTAGTTCTTCAAAGTGTTTTGATCAAGGCTTGGTTTTTTCAGCAAAGGTCTTACCCGGGAGATTTTGAATGACTGGTACATTGCCTGTTTCCAATGAAATATTTACAATTTGTGTCACTATTGGTAGGATTTCACTAAGATAAGATTTCAGTAGCCATGTCGGAATTGGATCAATTTCACAGGATTTATTTGGCCCTTTTTTAATGAACTGTTCGACTTCTTTCTCATGTGATGGACAGAAATTGTTCAAGCAGCTTATGTGAGGGAGTTTCTCTGTTTCAATGTTCAATGGACCCAGTTCCGACTGGGAGTTTGAAGATATGTCATTTCTAATGCCTTCCACCTTGGAAATGAAGAAGTCACTGAATTCCTGTGCTAGTTCATTGGGATTTTTGCCTGATGGAAGCGCTATTTCACTATCGCCTTCAAGCAGGTGTTTAGTGATTTTGAACATGCTTTTTTGATCACGACCGCAAGATATTACTTTATCAGAAAAGTAGTCAAGCCGTGCTTGTTTCAACATTTTATTAACCTTGGCACACTGACTCCTGTATATTTCATGGTCGACAGTTAATCTTGATTTTTTCCACTTGCGTTCAAATTTACGCTTTATATGTTTGGCATCGTGGAGTTCCTCTGTACACCAGGGACATGAAGGCCTTAATAAAATCGTTTTTTGTACGTAAAGGGGCGTGTTTATCAACCAATGCAGAAAGTTCACTGTTGTATATGCTGACAAGATCGTCAGCATCCGTGCATTGCAAACTATTACGAAGTTTTTCTGATGCCATGATGTCACTTTTGAAAGTATCTATATCTATTGAACGGAATTTTCTATACGACACTGTTTTTCGTACAGGAGCCGGTTTCGCCGCTCTTGCATGAAATATGACTGCGAAGTGGTCTCTTGTCACTTTGCCCGAGTTATCTGAAAAACCTGGGTCAGTGACCACTACTTCTAACACAGTTTTGTCATTTTCCCTAGTAATGACCACATCCAGGATGTGACCACGGACGTGGGTAGGCTCTTTCACATGTTGTGTCATGTCACAGGATTGTGGACTACTGTTAAATTTTATTGCATCACGGTCAGAGTAGTTATCCAAATGAAAGTTTAAATCTCCAGTGATTATGATATTTTTGTCAATGGTGGCGTATTTGGACAAGAACAGTGGCCATTCGTCTTCAAGAAATACTTTAGTTTTCAAACCATTTTCTTTATTTGGGGGTGGTCTGTACATTACTGATAAGCGTACTGAATAGGACTTAAATATTTACATTACAATCTAAATACTCAAAAGTTGAAAATTCATTGTCACGTGTAGAGGACACAATGTTGACATATATTCCAGTTTTATATATCAGAGCCACACCCCCGCCACGTCGACTACCAGGGCGAGGGACATGTTTAATCTGGTACCCTTCTGGCAGCAGTTCACTTAAACACGTTTTATCAATTGAAGTGCCTAGCCATGTTTCAGTAACAGCAATCATATCTAGGTCATTTGAGAATATAAAATCACAAAACGCTAGGGTTTTGTTCTTCAAAGATCTTGGATTTATACAACACAGTTTAATGTTTTTTTGGCCTTTAACAACAGTTTGAGATTCATATTTTATGCGGTATATATTTAAGCTTCTTGTAGAATTCAATACCTCTTTATCAAGTTTTGAAAAACGTTCTGTTCTGGCTGTTGATATTACAGTAGGAATTGTTTCTGGAAATATTTTGATATTGTTAAAGTTGATTCCTTGATTTGTGTCCCAATTTCGCCTGCATTGATACAGACCGCCTCTGGCAGATCTGTATTTCAAAAGACCATAATCCTTTAGAACATTTAAAGTTGCTTTGTTCGGGCGTGAAAGCCTTCTAGCTACACCTGCTAATAATCAACGTTCATTGAACGTTCATAATATAGCAATCATAATATACTCGGTAATAGATTCTGTGCCATATTAGATACATAACAATAATAAAATATGATTAAATTTAAACTAATTTAATATTTCGTCATGTGTGTATTCTGTCTACTAACCGACTGTCGTTGAATGCATTGGATGTGTGTTTTCTGTCTATACTAACCGACTGTCGTTGAATGCATTGCATGTGTGTTTTCTGTATATATTACTCTATACTAACCGACTGTCGTTGAATTCATTGCATGTGTGTTTTCTGTCTATACTAACCGACTGTCGTTGAATGCATTGCATGTGTGTATTATGTCTACTAACCGACTGTCGTTGAATGCATTGCATGTGTGTTTTCTGTATATAGTACTATATACTAACCGACTGTCGTTGAATGCATTGGATGTGTGTTTTCTGTCTATACTAACCGACTGTCGATGAATGCATTGCATGTGTGTTTTCTGTATATATTACTATATACTAACCGACTGTCGTTGAATTCATTGCATGTGTGTTTTCTGTCTATACTAACCGACTGTCGTTGAATGCATTGGATGTGTGTATTCTGTCTATACTAACCGACTGTCGTTGAATGCATTGCATGTGTGTTTTCTGTTTATAGTACTATATACTAACCGACTGTCGTTGAATGCATTGCATGTGTGTTTTCTGTCTATACTAACCGACTGTCGTTGAATGCATTGCATGTGTGTTTTCTGTGTATAGTACTATATACTAACCGACTGTCGTTGAATGCATTGGATGTGTATTTTCTGTCTATACTAACCGACTGTCGTTGAATGCATTGCATGTGTGTTTTCTGTATATATTACTATATACTAACCAACTGTCGTTGAATTCATTGCATGTGTGTTTTCTGTCTATACTAACCGACTGTCGTTGAATGCATTGCATGTGTGTATTCTGTCTACTAACCGACTGTCGTTGAATGCATTGCATGTGTGTTTTCTGTCTATACTAACCGACTGTCGTTGAATGCATTGGATGTGTGTATTCTGTCTATACTAACCGACTGTCGTTGAATGCATTGCATGTGTGTTTTCTGTTTATAGTACTATATACTAACCGACTGTCGTTGAATGCATTGCATGTGTGTTTTCTGTCTATACTAACCGACTGTCGTTGAATGCATTGCATGTGTGTTTTCTGTGTATAGTACTATATACTAACCGACTGTCGTTGAATGCATTGGATGTGTATTTTCTGTCTATACTAACCGACTGTCGTTGAATGCATTGCATGTGTGTTTTCTGTATATATTACTATATACTAACCAACTGTCGTTGAATTCATTGCATGTGTGTTTTCTGTCTATACTAACCGACTGTCGTTGAATGCATTGCATGTGTGTATTCTGTCTACTAACCGACTGTCGTTGAATGCATTGCATGTGTGTGTTCTGCCTATACTAACCGACTGTCGTTGAATGCATTGGATGTGTGTTTTCTGTCTATACTAACCGACTGTCGTTGAATGCATTGCATGTGTGTTTTCTGTATATACTAACCGACTGTCGTTGAATGCATTGCATGTGTGTTTTCTGTATATACTAACCGACTGTCGTTGAATGCATTGCATGTGTGTATTCTGTCTATACTAACCGACTGTCGTTGAATGCATTGCATGTGTGTTTTCTGTATATACTAACCGACTGTCGTTGAATGCATTGCATGTGGGTATTCTGTCTATACTAACAGACTGTCGTTGAATGCATTGCATGTGTGTTTTCTGTATATACTAACCGACCGTCGTTGAATGCATTGCACGTGTGATTTCTGTATATACTAACCGACTGTCGTTGAATGCATTGCATATGTGTTTTCTGTATATACTAACCGACTGTCGTTGAATGCATTGCACGTGTGATTTCTGTATATACTAACCGACTGTCGTTGAATGCATTGCATGTGTGTTTTCTGTTTATACTAACCGAATGTCGTTAAATGCATTGCGTTCATAGAACAAACATAATTTAGTGTTATAAATGCATGTCGTATATGTCGTAAGTCTTATGACCATATCGTACTTGTCATAAGTTTTGTGTCGATATCGTACTTGTCATCAGTCTTGTGTCGATATCGTACTTGTCGTCAGTCTTGTGTCGATATCGTACTTGTCGTCAGTCTTGTGACGATATTGTACTTGTCGTAAGAATGTTGTCGATATCGTACCTGTCGTGAGTATTGTGTCGATATCGTACTGGTCGTAAGTATTGTGTCCATATCTTACTTGTCGTACGTTTTGTGACTGTATCGTACTTGTCGTAAGTTTAGTGTCGATATCGTGCTTGTCGTAAGTCTTGTGTCGATATCGTACTTGTCGTCCGTCTTGTGTCGATATCGTACTTGTCGTAAGTTTTGTCTCGATATCGTACTTGTCGCATATTCCATGATGAATGTCGCTATATTGATAGGCTTCGTATATCCCTGACTCCCTAACTACTCCCTAACATATTGTATTATACTTCTGACAGGTATACGCCAAGGTGACAGAGGTTGATGATGAGCCACGTTTTCCACATCGAGGTATCCTGCTGGACACATCGAGACACTACATCAGCAACTACGCCATCAGAAATGTCCTGGTACGCACACGTCATGTCATATTGTTATCTACATGAGCAATATGAATCATTTGCTAAGCTTACACCTGTGTGTGTATTTTTACGTTTATTTATCGTCGTTACCGGTTGCCCATATGAGCGACGCCTCCTGTCGAGCTTGTCATTTTAGATTTTTGGAGAATAGTGCAATGATACAGACAGAGACCCATTCCAGAGTCTGATCTGGTTCTTGTACGTGCACTGTGTAAAGCACCGCCACGATACCTCAGTTTAAAGTCACATGTGAAGGACTGTTAATGTTATTAGGGTCAGACAGGGGGTCGAACCTGCGATCCCTGGATTACCAGTCCAACGTGTTAACCACTGGACTACAGATCCGTCTGTATAAAGCACACCGTGCTGCCAAGCTCTACGTAAATGTGATTTCTATGGTATATACAGAATGGTTCCCAGCCTCAAGTGGAGTACTGATTTACCACTGGCAGCGTCACGTGCGACATATACATGTATATTGCACAATTATGTTACTGTTTTCCAGCGTCACGTGCGACAGATACCTGTATATTGCACAATTATGTTACTGTTTTCCAGTGTCACGTGCGACAGATACATGTATATTGCACAATTATGTTACTGTTTTCCAGCGTCACGTGCGACAGATACCTGTATATTGCACAATTATGTTACTGTTTTCCAGCGTCACGTGCGACAGATACATGTATATTGCACAATTATGTTACTGTTTTCCAGCGTCACGTGCGACAGATACATGTATATTGCACCATTATGTTACTGTTTTCCAGCGTCACGTGCGACAGATACCTGTATATTGCACAATTATGTTACTGTTTTCCAGTGTCACGTGCGACAGATACATGTATATTGCACAATTATGTTACTGTTTTCCAGCGTCACGTGCGACAGATACCTGTATATTGCACAATTATGTTACTGTTTTCCAGCGTCACGTGCGACAGATACATGTATATTGCACAATTATGTTACTGTTTTCCAGCGTCACGTGCGACAGATACATGTATATTGCACCATTATGTTACTGTTTTCCAGCGTCACGTGCGACAGATACATGTATATTGCACAATTATGTTACTGTCTTCAGGACGGCATGGCCTACAATAAAATGAATGTACTACACTGGCATATAGTGGATGATAATTCCTTCCCCTACAAAAGTGAAGTGTTTCCAAAGCTCAGTGAAAAGGTATGTTACATCAGTAGAAGAGTTCCCAAACCTATGTACGTTCCAGAAGTGTTCACAGAACGCAGTGAATGTGTATGTTATGTTCACAGAAGTGTTCACAGAACGCAGTGAATGTGTATGTTACGTTCACAGAACGCAGTGAATATGTATGTTATGTTCACAGAACGCAGTGAATATGTATGTTATGTTCACAGAACGCAGTGAATATGTATGTTATGTTCACAGAAGGTTTTACAGAACGCAGTGAATATGTATGTTACGTTCACAGAACTCGGTGAATATGTATGTTATGTTCACAGAACGCAGTGAATATGTATGTTATGTTCACAGAAGGTTTTACAGAACGCAGTGAATGTGTATGTTACGTGCACAGAAGTGTTCCCAGAACTAAGTGAATGTGTACGGTACGTTCACAGAAATGATCACATAACTCAGTGAACTGGTACGTTCACGGGCACGTTGCGTTCACAGAATTGTTCACAGAACTCGGTGAACCGGTACGCTACGTTCACAAACATGTTCACATAACTCAGTGCCGGATACGTTACTTTCGCAAACTGCTACGTTACGTTCACAGAATGTTCCCAGAACTCAATGAATGTGTACGTTACATTCACAGAAGTGTGCCCACAACTTGTAATGACGCAAAATATTTTACAAAACTCCATTATGTAAAGGTCATATTGCTGATATGTTTACAAAACTAGATGGAATAATTCACGCTATGTTGGGCGACGTGTTTACAAAACTAGATGGAATAATTCACGCAATGTTGGGCGACGTGTTTCCAAAACTAGATGGAATAATTCACGCTATGTTGGGCGACGTGTTTACAAAACTAGATTGAATAACGCAATGTTGGGCGACGTGTTTACAAAACTAGATGAAATAATTCACGCTATGTTGGGCGACGTGTTTACAAAACTAGATGGAATAATTCACGCAATGTTGGGCGACGTGTTTACAAAACTAAATGGAATATTTCACGCTAAAAATTGCGACGTGTTTACAAAACTAAATGGAATATTTCACGCTAAAAATTGCGACGTGTTTACAAAACTAGATGGAATCATTCACGCTATGTTGGGCGACGTGTTTACAAAACTAGATTGAATAACGCAATGTTGGGCGACGTGTTTACAAAACTAGATGAAATAATTCACGCTATGTTGGGCGACGTGTTTACAAAACTAGATGGAATAATTCACGCAATGTTGGGCGACGTGTTTACAAAACTAAATGGAATATTTCACGCTAAAAATTGCGACGTGTTTACAAAACTAAATGGAATATTTCACGCTAAAAATTGCGACGTGTTTACAAAACTAGATGGAATCATTCACGCTATGTTGGGCGACGGGTTTACAAAACTAGATGGAATATTTCACGCTATGTTGGGCGACGGGTTTACAAAACACAATGAAAAGTTATATTGCTCTAACATTAGTGTTCTCAAACCTCAGTGAAGTAAGTTTATTTATTGTTTTAGTTGATTCAAATTTATTTTAGCTCGATTGCGAAACAAGTTCTTACAACAATTAATAACTCTCGAGACCTCATTCCTGGTAGAATCCATCGCCACGAGGGATAGAGAAGAGGCAATGCCTTGCCTAAGGGCACAATTGTAACGGCTACAGCTGGTCGCGAACTCCGGACATTTCGCACGTGAAGCGAATGCACTACCACAGCGCTATCATTATTGTTTTATGACATATGTAGGTTTCTCCAGTGTTTCATAGCTCAGTGAAATTGTACAATACTCTAGCAGAAATGTTCATGTGTGCCTCCGACATCCGGTGAACATGGATGTTACATCCACACAACCAATCGAGTACATTTCAAAGCAATGAACACACAGCCGAAGTGATTCGTCGGTTCAACACGAGTATCTCAAGCACTGTAGAAATACAGTGTAGATCTTTATACATAACCGTTCTGTTTTTAATTTAACTAAAATAAATACCCCAAGTACTGGTTAACCGTTGGAGCCTGCCCAGGAAAGGTGTTGTTAGGTAAACTGCCAACCGGCGATATAGCCCAAAATGGTGCTGATGCAGGCGTAAACCCCGAAATATAACATGACATAGCTAAAATAAATATACTTGTTTGCAAATATTTTGATAGGGTGCGGTTTTTTCCCCTCTCATTATTGTTGAAACTTCAAACTCGTGTGTTGATGGGTTGCTACTTCCATTGGCATGTCGACAAAACACTGTGGTAGGGTGCCTTCGTGACCGACTGGTTACGGTCTTTGACGTCAAATAAATTGCCACTCACCGCTGCTTGTTCGAATCCCACCGGGGTGTAGACTTATTCGTTGTGAGGAAGCTACCCAGCTTGCTTGTGGAAGGTCGGTGGTTCTACCCGAGTATGCTCGCCCGCGCCTGGAATACTACTCGAAGGGGCACCCGGGGTCGCCATCCACCAATGGTAGCTTGAACGTCGACCTATGACCTAAGCTGTTTGTGCGACTTTAAGTCTAAACGACAACATTGCGTTCGCTTCAGGTGCGAAAGGTCCGGAGTTCGAGCCCCACTGGAGCCGTTACGATTGTGCCCTTAGGCAAGGCATTTAAATTCCACGTTGCCTCTTCTCTCTCCCTCATGACGATGGATTCCATCAGGAATGAGGTCTCGAGAGTGATTTATATAAGTTGAAATAACTTGTTTCGCAATCGAGCTAAAATAAATTTGTATAAACGAAGTCTAAACGATCAATCCACGGTAGCAAAAGATTGTTGCCAACGTCATCACCCGTAGGCACCAGCATCAACGCCGAACCGTGTCAACAACCATCCTCTCACAGACGGATCTGTAGTCCAGTGGTAACACGCTGGACTGGTAATCCAGGGATCGCAGGTTCGATCCCCCGTCTAACCCTAATACAATTAACAGTCTTTCAGATGGGACGTTAAACCGAGGTCTCGTGTCGGTGCTGTACGCCGTGCACGTAAAGGAACCAGAGGAGGCTCTGGAATGGGTCTCTGTCTGTATCATTGCACTATCCTCCAACAATCAAAATTGACTAACCTCTTCAGGAGGCAACGCTCAAATGGACAACCGGTAGCGACGATAAATAAACGTAAAACACACAACCATCCTCTCAGGTGAACAAGGAAATATACTATCGCGAATTGACCGGAAACTTTATAATTAATCAGTTTATAAATTATCTTGTATTAGCTGTCGTGACGTGTATTTGCTTTTTATATTGTAGGGCGCCTACCATCCAACCCTAGTCTATACATTAACAGACATCAAAAAGCTCGTGCAGTATGCCAGGTATAGAGGGATTCGAGTTGTGCCAGAATTTGATTCACCAGGTGCGTCTACCTCTCATGGGGGATAACTGCATACAGATATGTGTTATTCGGGATTGGGCAGCGCTATATGCACCTGTATGTTAGATGATAATGTTCGAATATATTTAGCGTCGCCACCGACGAACCATATGGGCGAACACCAGTTGCCTGCTACACTGAGAGATAACTGTATATACAGTTGTTGCTACAAGGGGAGATAACTGTATATACAATTGGTGTTACACGGGGAGATAACTAATATATATAGTTGTTTTACAAGGGGAGATAACTGTATATATAGTTGTTATTACAAGGTGAGATAACTGTATATATAATTGTTGTTACAAGGGGATATAACTGTATATGCAGTTGTTGTTACAAGGGGGGACAACTGTGTATACAGTTGTTGTTACAAGGGGAGATAACTGTATATATGGTTGTTGTTACAAGGGGAGATAACTGTATATACAACAGTTGTTGTTACAAGGGGAGATAACTGTATATACAGTTGTTGTTACAAGGGGAGATAACTGTATATATATAATTGTTGTTACAAGGGGAGATAACTGTATATATAATTATTGTTACAAGAGGAGATAACTGTATATATAATTGTTGTTACAAGGGGAGATATAGCTGTATATATAATTGTTGTTACAAGGGGAGATAACTGTATATATAATTGTTGTTACAAGGGGAGATAACTGTATATACAGTTGGTGTTACAAGGGGAGATAACTGTATATATAATTGTTGTTACAGGGGGAGATAACTGTATATATAATTATTGTTACAAGGGGAGATAACTGTATATACAGTTGTTGTTACAAGGGGAGATAACTGTACATACAGTTATTGTTGCAAGGAAAGATAACTGTATATATAATTGTTGTTACAAGGGGAGACATAGCTGTTTATATAATTGTTGTTACAAGGGGAGATAAATGTATATACAGTTGTTGTTACAAGGGGAGATAACTGTATATACAATTGTTATCTAACACTCTAATGTCTAACTGTGTATACATAGAGTTTCAAAAATACATTATTAATGTGATAGCTTACGTTATTGGCAAAGTTTTGTAAAACCTCGACAATAAATAAAGTTTGAATTGAATTGAATTAAATTGAGTATATACACCATACAGATCAATGTGTAAGAAAAGTATGACATGTAGATAGCATTAGAACGTACAGTCAAACCTGTGTTAAGCAGCGAGCCAAGGGAATCACAGAAAGTGGCTGATTAGCCCAGGTGGCTGCTTTATAAAGTTCAAACGTATAATAAAACAACATGTTGAGAATCTGAAAACTGGCTGCTTAACACAGGTTGGCTGCTTAACACATGTGTTTAAAGTATTCAATATCAGCTCCTGTTGTTTCTATTTTTAGGACATACGTTTTCTTGGTTCGGTTATCCGGAAATCAAAAGCACGTGCTACGTTGGAAGCAAACCTGTAAATGGACCAATGGGACCGATCAACCCAGCCCAAGATGAAACTTATACCTTCATGTCAAAATTATTCGCTGAAATCTTTGACGTTTTTCCTGATACATTCGTGCACCTGGGTGGAGACGAGTTGCATAGCACTTGTTGGTAAGTAACTTCAATGTGATTGGCAGGTTAAGATAGCCTGGGTTCCAGTCTGTCGATTTTTCACTTTTTAACTTCTGGCAAATGATACCCCAGATTTCCCATGCAGACGTTGATATTATCAGAAATTCAATACGACCCAATTAATGGTCTCGGTGTTAAAATATATTTATTTGACTGACCATGCTATATCAACGCCTGTTCCCAGGCGACTGCGTCCCTAATAATGAAGAGAAACACTCGTATATATATACTGATTCCACCCATGATCAATAATTACACCGAATACTGTTTCCCCAGACGTTGGTATGATCAGAAACTCAATACGGCCCAATTAATGGTCTCGGAGTTAAAATATATTTATTTGACTGACCATGCAATCTATATCGACGCCTGTTCCCAGGCGACTGCGTCCCTAATAATAAAGAGAAACACTCGTATCTATATACCGTATTTACTCGCCTATAAGACGATCTCGACTATAAGACATCCCCCCCCAACATTGGTCTGAAATCAGTGGCATAGACCCACATATAAGATCGGTTGAGAAAATGGAAACTCCAGTAAAGAGCAAGCACTGATTCTGCCCATGATATGATCAGAAACTCAATACGGCCAAAAAATTAATAGTCTCGGTGTTACAATATATTTATTTGACTGACCAGGCAAACTATATCGACGCCTGTTCCCAGGCTAGGGTTTGTTTATACACATTTATTTTAGCTCGATTGCGAAACAAGTTCTTAAAACTTATATTAATCACTCTCGAGACCTCATTCCTGGTGGAATCCACCGCCACGATGGAGAGAGAAGAGACAACGTGGAATTTAAATGCCTTGCCTAAGGGCACAATCGTAACGGCTCCAGCGGGGATCGAACTCCAGGCCTTTCGCACATGAAGCGAACGCGCTACCATTGCGCAATCACGACTTCCACTAGGCTAGGGTTACGGGCTAACTACCGATATATCGTCCAGTTGAGTATTCGGTCCTCCCCCGTGGTCGCGTGGTTACGGTCGCTGACTTGTATACTACTGTAACCTATCATCACTGACGGTAACGGGTTCGAGTCCCGCTCAGACAATGTCTCTCTATATGAAAAAGTTGGCAGTTTCTTACGGAGGGTGGTGCATCAAGTACTGGTTAACCACTGGAGCCTGCCCAGGAAAGTTGTAGTTAGGTAAACTGCCCGTCGCTCAAATAGGTAACGTGTAGCGACGTTAAATAAACATAATTAAGAAAAAGTTGAGTATTTTCCTTTACACTTGCATGTGACTATTCTTGTTATCTATGTGTATCGTGCTTACAGGGCGACCAATCCTACAATAACGATTCTTGTTATCTATGTGTATCGTGCTTACAGGGCGACCAATCCTACAATAACGATTCTTGTTATCTATGTGTATCGTGCTTACAGGGCGACCAATCCTACAATAACGATTCTTGTTATCTATGTGTATCGTGCTTACAGGGCGACCAATCCTACAATAACGATTCTTGTTATCTATGTGTATCGTGCTTACAGGGCGACCAATCCTACAATAACGATTCTTGTTATCTATGTGTATCGTGCTTACAGGGCGACCAATCCTACAATAACGATTCTTGTTATCTATGTGTATCGTGCTTACAGGGCGACCAATCCTACAATAACGATTCTTGTTATCTATGTGTATCGTGCTTACAGGGCGACCAATCCTACAATAACGATTCTTGTTATCTATGTGTATCGTGCTTACAGGGCGACCAATCCTACAATAACGATTCTTGTTATCTATGTGTATCGTGCTTACAGGGCGACCAATCCTACAATAACGATTCTTGTTATCTATGTGTATCGTGCTTACAGGGCGACCAATCCTACAATAACGATTCTTGTTATCTATGTGTATCGTGCTTACAGGGCGACCAATCCTACAATAACGATTCTTGTTATCTATGTGTATCGTGCTTACAGGGCGACCAATCCTACAATAACGATTCTTGTTATCTATGTGTATCGTGCTTACAGGGCGACCAATCCTACAATAACGATTCTTGTTATCTATGTGTATCGTGCTTACAGGGCGACCAATCCTACAATAACGATTCTTGTTATCTATGTGTATCGTGCTTACAGGGCGACCAATCCTACAATAACGATTCTTGTTATCTATGTGTATCGTGCTTACAGGGCGACCAATCCTACAATAACGATTCTTGTTATCTGTGTGTATCGTGTTTACAGGGCGACCAATCCTACAATAACGATTCTTGTTATCTGTGTGTATCGTGCTTACAGGGCGACCAATCCTACAATAACGATTCTTGTTATCTATGTGCATCGTGCTTACAGGGCGACCAATCCTACAATAACGATTCTTGTTATCTATGTGTATCGTGCTTACAGGGCGACCAATCCTACAATAACGATTCTTGTTATCTATGTGTATCGTGCTTACAGGGCGACCAATCCTACAATAACGATTCTTGTTATCTATGTGTATCGTGCTTACAGGGCGACCAATCCTACAATAACGATTCTTGTTATCTATGTGTATCGTGCTTACAGGGCGACCAATCCTACAATAACGATTCTTGTTATCTATGTGTATCGTGCTTACAGGGCGACCAATCCTACAATAACGATTCTTGTTATCTATGTGTATCGTGCTTACAGGGCGACCAATCCTACAATAACGATTCTTGTTATCTATGTGTATCGTGCTTACAGGGCGACCAATCCTACAATAACGATTCTTGTTATCTATGTGTATCGTGCTTACAGGGCGACCAATCCTACAATAACGATTCTTGTTATCTATGTGTATCGTGCTTACAGGGCGACCAATCCTACAATAACGATTCTTGTTATCTATGTGTATCGTGCTTACAGGGCGACCAATCCTACAATAACGGCATATCTCGAGGAACATGCGAACATTCCTGCGTCAGCGGCGAAATCTAACGTGGCCACCTATATCAATAAAGCTATAGGATATTATTTCAAAAGGTTTGTTCGTTTCTTTATTTGTTCGTTCGTTTGTTCGTTCGTTCGATCGTTCGCTCGTTCGTTCGCACCATTTTTGGGTTATATCGCCGGCGGGCAGTTTACCTAACAGGCAGACTCCAGCGGTTAACCAGTACTTGGTGCAACAACCTCCGTAAGAAACTGCCAACTTTTTCATATAAATGAGACACGGCCTGTGTGGGGCTGGGACCCAATTATTTCAAACGTTACAATACAAAGCTGTGGCTCACATGGTAATATAATACATTCCTATATTCTGCATTACTTATCTTCGCTCCTCCACCATGGACAAGACAATTCGCAAGAACGCACATTTGGAAACACAGGCACAAGACACATTTGGCCCTATGGTCATATAGTAAGTAATGTGTACGGTGAAACAATGCGCCATTCTGGTGTTATTTGACCGATCTCCATGAAATAAAAAGTATTTGCTGATAGAATAAGGTCTTCAAGTCGGGATCACAGGATATATCAGTGATCTGGTCGTTTTGACCTAGTTTCTCGTCGATGTATCTGCATGTTTGTTTTATTTCCGTCGGTTGCCTTCAGTACCGGTAGCGACGATAAATAAACGTAAAACACACACACTGTATTTTGCTGATTATGGCAATAAACTTGAATTGAATTGCTATTTAAAAAAATACTGTTATGCTACTAAAAGTGCCCCTGCCTGAACAGTATACCAAGGGGCTACTTTGCATCATTTAAGCCATGGCTAGCAATACTTAACCCATTCAACACCAAGTAACTCACATGGACTGGTCCATGATATTCATAAACCAATAAATGAATCAGAAAATCACATTTGGACAAGTTCATTTATCAAAATGGGTAATTATGTCTAAAAATAGTCATATCACTGACAAAAAGTGCAGATCCTGATGAGACGGCTCGTCACGAGCCGGCTCATCTGGATCTACACTTTTTGTAAGCCTATTTAGAGGTATGTGGTGTTGAAAGGGTTAAACAACGTTCATCTGAGCGAGGAGTTACTTTGAACAGTTTGTCTTAAAAAATCTCGTTTTTGTGAAAATCTTAAAATTGAAGCACCATATTGACTTTCTTTAAAATGATTCATTCTCTGTCCGTTAACTTCTACCTTTTGTTATTGCTCTTTAATCATGCTTGGAGAACACTACCTGTGTGTGTGTTTTACGTTTATTTATCGTCGCTACCGATTGCCCATATGAGCTACTCCTCCTGAAGAGATTAGTCATTTTAGATTGTTGGAGGATAGTGCAATGATACAGACAGAGAGAGAGAGAGAGAAAACACGGCTATATATATTATGATATATATGTCACGGTATTAGAACAGAACAGAAGTTTATTTTGGAAGATTTGTACACGATATATCGTCTTAACAAAACTAGTATTAACATATACAATTAATGATCACGTGACACTTGAATTTGATGTACTTGTTGAACCCTAAAAATGACAGGCCATACTAATTGCATGCATTCATATTTCGAATATCTCGTCTATAAACGTGTGAAAAACGATGATTTTAAAAGCATAAGAATGCAAGCAATTCCTCATCCACAAAAACGTACACTGTGCACCATTCAATTAAACTAAACAAACGGACATACTTATTCAAGTTGTGATTTTGTGTCGGTATAATGTTTTGTTGTTGGATGGATTGTGTGTGTGTTTTACGTTTATTTATCGTCGCTACCGGTGCCCATATGAGCGACGCCTCCTGAAGAGATTAGTCATTTTAGATTGTTGGATGGATTGTGTGTGTGTTTTACGTTTATTTATCGTCGCTACCGGTTGCCCATATGAGCGACGCCTCCTGAAGAGATTAGTCATTTTAGAATTGTGGAGGATAGTGCGATGATACAGACAGAGACCCATTCCAGAGCCTCCTCTGGTTCTTTTGGACACGATACCTCGGTTTAACGTACCATCAGACGGGGGGTCGAACATGCGATCCTTGGATTACCAGTCCAGCGAGTTAACCACTGGACTACAGATCCGTCTGTATCATATATCATCATATTCCATAACATATTATATATAGTTTCTCTATACTGTTCAGTTTTAACATTACTATATAATTCCAATATGCGGTTTTCACTTACAGTTCTATCATTTGATTGGTATATATGTTGAGGGCCTCATGGTAGATTAACTTTTGTTAAAATGAGTTATCTCGTAAGACTTTATTATTATTATTATTATTATTATTATTATTATTATTATTATTATTGTATAATAAAGCAATGTATATACCGGATCTATACTCTGTGTATAGTAATCTGGCCACATGGGCGCGGCGTCTTATAGTTATCGCGTTACATAAAGTCTTTATTATTATTAATTAATTAATTAATGCATTCCATTGTGTCTCTCTAGATTGATAGAAACACTGAAGACAACAGCGCGAGAGAAGCAGCGCACGAAATCCTTTATTATGTGGATGGATGTTCTCAAAAACACAAAAGAAGTAAGTGTCTTCTCCCTTTTTTTCTTTTTTTTAAACTTTATTTATTTTACAACGATTGCGGCGCAAGTTTTAACAACTTATATTACTCACTCTTGTTGGCGTGGATGAAAGCGTAAATGTGGTCATTCGTGTGGGAGGAAACCGGAGTACCCGGAGAAAACCCCACCTGTCCGATCTGGCGACCACCGTACCATCTCACATACTTCCCGGTCACATGTCTTCTTTTAAAGAGTTGACGATGGACTCGTAATGTGTTGTTGTTAATCTTTCAAGCTAAAGTAATGTGGATCCATCGTGACTACCTGCAACATAAATAATAAAGACGTAATGTCCATCGTGACTTCCTGTTAAATAGGTCACAATGTCGGACGTCACAATCACGTAAGGAGCATCGATACTCCCTGTACCACAGGTCACAATAAATTAAGGCCAATCGTGACTCCCTGTTACATAAGTCACACTAAATTAAGGTCAATCGTGACTCCCTGTTACATAAGTCACAATAAATTAAGGTCAATCGTGACTCCCTGTTACATAGGTCACAATAAATTACGGTCAATCCTGACTCCCTGTTACATAGGTCACTATAAATTAAGGTCAATCGTAACTCCCTGTTACATAGGTCACAATAAATTAAGACCAATCGTGACTCCCTGTTACATAAGTCTCAATAAATTAAGGCCAATCGTGACTCCCTGTTACATAAGTCACAATAAATTAAGGCCAATCGTGACTCCCTGTTACATAAGTCACAATAAATTAAGGTCAATCGTGACTCCCTGTTACATAGGTCACAATAAATAACGGTCAATCGTGACTCCCTGTTACATAGGTCACTATAAAGTAAGGTCAATCGTAACTCCCTGTTACATAGGTCATAATAAATTAAGGCCAATCGTGACTCCCTGTTACTTAAGTCACAATAAATTAAGGCCAATCGTGACTCCCTGTTACATAAGTCACTATAAATTAAGGTAAATCGTGACTCCCTGTTACATAGGTCACTATAAATTAAGATCGATCGTGACTCCCTGTTACATAGGTCATAATAAAGTAAGGCCAATCGTGACCCCCTGTTACTTAAGTCACAATAAATTAAGGCAAATCGTGACTCCCTGTTACATAAGTCACAATAAATTAAGACCAATCGTGACTCCCTGTTATATAAGTCACAATAAATTAAGACCAATCGTGACTCCCTGTTAAGTCACAATAAATTAAGGTCAATCGTGACTCCCTGTTACACAGGTCACACTAAATTAAGACCAACCAGTTAGCTTCTGGTGCGAAAGGCCCGGTGTTCTAGCCCCACTGGAGCCGTTACAATTGTGCCCTTATGCAAGCCATTTAATTCCACATGCCTCTTCTCTCTCCCTCGTGGCGATGGATTCCATATAAGTTGTAAGAACTTGTTTTGCAATCGAGCTCAAATAAATTTGTATAAACTAAACTAGTATAATAATAATAATAATAATAAAGACTGTATTTAACGAGAGAACTCATTTGAACAATTAAGTCAATGAGGCCCTCAACAAATTAAAACATGAAATAGCATAATGAAACATGTAAACAGTAACCAGTAAATCTTTCATAGGAAATAAGATATAAGCTGCAAGAACTAACACTTATATTCATGTATAATTGTATATTACCAGTTTATTAGGTTATTGGTCTCTTCTTTGCACCACCTGATACATAAAGCTTTGAAGTGTGGAACAGAATGTGTTGTTTTGGTGTGATAAGGGAGGGAATTCCACAAATGTGACTGAATATAAGAAATATTTTCTAAAAACTTCAGTAGTTGGCTTAGGTGGGTAAAGTTGGAGATTGGCGGATGATCGCAAGGTTTGATTTCGAACATCGGAAGTAGATCTGAATGACTCTTGTAGATAGACAGGTGCTAGGCCATCGAGTGTTTTAAACAGTAAGACTGCTCTTTGAAAGCTAACCCTTTCTGGGAAAGTCATCCAATTGAGAGTTGAGAAAAGTTCGGAAGAAGGAGTGTACAAATCTGTGTCAAGAATTAGTCTTGCAGCTCGTTTTTGGAATCTAACAATTTTATCTTCTAAATATGCATTAGAGTTCCCCCAAATGACACAACAGTAGACTAGATGGGGTACAATGTAGGATAATGAAGTTCCTTTACACGTGAATGGTATTCGGTTGTCGATTATTACTGTGCCGGTAGCTACACATGTTCGTTCTCTCCGAGCAGGTTCCGAAAGATTCCATATTACAAGTGTGGATGAGCAAACCGGCTGAGGTGCAATCCTTGAATCAGCGTGGTTACCGGGCGCTCTTCTCGTCTTGCTGGTACCTGGATAACTATAAGACACCGCCCATGTGGCCCGATTACTACAAGTGTGAGCCCTCACCATATAAATCCGGTATATACATTGCTGTATAGATGAGTCATGTTTGTAATACATCTAGTCCTTAGTCCTTGTGGATCTAGAGAGCTAGGCAAGTGGAGATTTCCAGGAAGTAAGCTCAACTTCGAACTATATATATTACGTAATCATGAAATGAGCTGTCCGATTAGCGCAGTGGTTAGCGCGCTCGCTTCTCACCAATGCAACCCGTGTGCGATCCTCGGACCGGGAAGTGTGCGAGATGGTACGGTGGTCGCCATATCGGACAGGTTGGTTTTCTCCTGGTACTCCTGTTTCCTCCCACACGAATGACCACTATTACGCTTTCATCCGCGCCAACGAGAGTGGTTAATGTAAGTTGTTAATACTTGCTTCGCAATCGTTGTAAAATAAATAAAGTTTAAAAAAAAGTAAGCTCAGCTTCGAACTGTTAAGTAATTATGTGTCATATGCTGGCTTTATGTAAACAATATATACTGAAACCAAAAAGAAACGATGCACTTGCGTTAGAGGTATACTACAGGCCATAGAAAACGCGCACTTCGGATAAGTGTGTTTTTACATGAAAAACAATAACTGTATAAATACATAGTTTTAAACATTTTGGAATATTTTTAGTTGTTCAGTTTGTGTTTTGTAATAAAGATGTGATATATCTTTGATGGAATCCTTCGTATTTCGTTTTCAATGATAATAATCATATACTGTAGGTGTGCGTTTTTATGTCCTTTAGTATATAATTCTTTAAAGCGATACTACATCAGTGAAAACACAAATTTCTACAGAATGTTCTTTCCTGTTATATGGTATAATTATTTTCCAAATATTTGCCTCAAATACTGAGTATTTCAACTAATAAACAAACGTCGTATACGCGGTTTGTTAACAACAAAATAATGTAAACATCCATGCGTAATACAATAGTGTATACTGAATAACACGATTCGTGGTACATATTTACCATTATATCTCATATTTGTGCCTATTTATTTGTAGACTAGTCTTAGTTAAATTATCTCTAAACGATATTATGTCACGTTTAGTATCGACTCCCGATGACAAACAAACGTCAAGTCAGGAGAGTGGATGATCGTTATATGAAATCATACTTTCACTCCACAAAAACGCTTTTCATTGATTCAATGTTAGTGTTCGAATGTATTCGGAAAAATTTGTAGTAGCAATGCATACGTGCAAAAATGCATTTTATTTCCTTTTTGCGATGTAATGTCGCTTTAAAGTTATTTTAAAACAAAATATAATCAAATTTGGTATTCCGTAAACGATAACGATAGAATATTAATAATCAACGCTACTGATGTTGCATTGTTTTACCGGAATACAAAATGTGCCTATATTTCTACCGCAAGTGTACCGTTTCTATTTGGTGTTAGTATGGTTATCTCAAGTCGGGATGATGTCGTCGGTTGTCGGCACTAGGATCAAAATGGCTATTGATTGATGTTGGTGCCGACGATTGACAACAGTGTACAGTGTGTACCTTGTAAATCAATGTGAAAACAAGATGATAAGATTCTACTTTAAATGTAAATGTGTGCTCTTATAGAATACTATTGTAATAGCTTTTTATTTGAATTATGCCCGTTATGATATCGCATCATTTTATTGGTGACGTATAGAGTGGTGGAACCTATGCTCGGCGTATTTCTATCCTCGGCGTATTTTCCATTTTCATCCGTATTTAAAATATTTATATAGTTCTAGGCTAATTTCGCCGACAGAGCTGAAGCATGGTTCAATAGCATTCCGTTGAGAGTATCGGTAGGCTGATGCAACTGCCACGTGACTTGTCCAGCAGACGAATATAAACAAGCAAATCATTGGGAGAATATTTCTACCGAAACTGTTACGGTGTATGAGCAATTCGGGTAGCTATCCGAATTTAAAAAATCTACACCTAACCCGAAAAAGAGTTTCTATACCATTTCTGATTAAGACCAATACATGTTTTTACTCAATGATATAGTACAGTACTATATCAAAATAAGATATTCAACAAGTTATGGTGGATAAATATAAAAAAAACAAGTACGCCGTGCATAGGTGCCCTGAAGTCTTCAGTTCCCCATATAAACCGGTGCCGACCGACACCTTTGCGATAGCTGTATTGAGCAGCAAGGTCACGTGATGAAGCTAAAACTGTCAACACGAGTGTTTTTAAAGTTGTTTTCACAACTTAAGAAAATAATAATATACGGCAAGTGCAATTAACATTTTATACTGTCATTATATGTGGCATTTATGCCGAGCATAGGTTCCGCCACTCTATGTTCAGTCAGTAAACAGTGATTTTTGCAATGTACCAAACTACAGCACGCCATACTTTCCTTAATCGGCTCACCACCAGGCGTGGCTCACCACATCAGGCGTACTTTCGGAACGCATCGCTCTTTATCGGCAATCCGAACACACATCTAAGGCAGCTGTTTCAACTATCCTTGTTGCGTCACGCAGGCGCATTTTAAGCTTTATTGACATACATATGCTAACAAACAATTCTAAGTATATTCCAAGAGCAATGGAACGTACTAGTATATTATCTTATGTTAGATTAAGGGCGTGGACATGCGAGCAACAAAATCATATCTTTCTTTTTTATGAAAATATTTTCTTTCTTTTTTTTGGACTTTCCGTTTTTCCTCTTTACATTTTTTACATTGTTATTAATAAATCAATTGATTTAAAAATTTCCAAAACTATGCACGCTACTTCTTAAGAATCGTAGAAAAAGTCTGCCCATTCTGTTACATATGTTTGATCTAAGGGGAGGGTCGTCACTAATGTTGGTAAAACTTGTGACCATTTGCTTCTTATAAATTATAACAGTTTCACTAATATAATATTCGTTACATTTCATTTGTTGTATATTGTGCATTTTGTGTATATGTATGTTATTCGAAAGCAATACAATATGTTTAAACTAACAAACAATTCGCCTATACGACGATGCAATAATTCGCGTATACGACGATGCAATAATTCGTGTATACGACGATGCAATAATTCGTGTATACGACGATGCAATAATTCGCGTATACGACGATGCAATAATTCGCGTATACGACGATGCAATAATTCGCCTATACGACGATGCAATAATTCGTGTATACGACGATGCAATAATTCGTGTATACGACGATGCAATAATTCGTGTATACGACGATGCAATAATTCGCCTATACGACGATGCAATAATTCGCGTATACGACGATGCAATAATTCGCCTATACGACGATGCAATAATTCGCCTATACGACGATGCAATAATTCGCCTATACGACGATGTAATAATTCTCGTATACGACGATGCAATAATTCGCGTATACGACGATGCAATAATTCGCCTATACGACGATGCAATAATTCGCCTATACGACGATGCAATAATTCGTGTATACGACGATGCAATAATTCGCGTATACGACGATGCAATAATTCGCCTATACGACGATGCAATAATTCGCCTATACGACGATGCAATAATTCTCGTATACGACGATGCAATAATTCTCGTATACGACGATGCAATAATTCGCCTATACGACGATGCAATAATTCGTGTATACGACGATGCAATAATTCTCGTATACGACGATGCAATAATTATCGTATACGACGATGCAATAATTCGTGTATACGACGATGCAATAATTCGCGTATACGACGATGCAATAATTCGTGTATACGACGATGCAATAATTCGTGTATACGACGATGCAATAATTCGCCTATACGACGATGCAATAATTCTCGTATACGACGATGCAATAATTCGCCTATACGACGATGCAATAATTCGCGTATACGACGATGTAATAATTCGCGTATACGACGATGCAATAATTCGCGTATACGACGATGTAATCATTCTCGTATACGACGATGCAATAATTCTCGTATACGACGATGCAATAATTCGCCTATACGACGATGCAATAATTCGCGTATACGACGATGCAATAATTCGTGTATACGACGATGCAATAATTCTCGTATACGACGATGCAATAATTCGCCTATACGACGATGCAACAATTCGCCTATACGACGATGCAATAATTCGCCTATACGACGATGCAATAATTCGCCTATACGACGATGCAATAATTCGCGTATACGACGATGCAATAATTCGCCTATACGACGATGCAATAATTCTCGTATACGACGATGCAATAATTCGCGTATACGACGATGCAATAATTCGCGTATACGACGATGCAATAATTCGCGTATACGACGATGCAATAATTCGCGTATACGACGATGCAATAATTCGTGTATACGACGATGCTATAATTCGTGTATACGACTATGCTATAATATTATATTTTTGATTTGTAGTTTCTGTTGGAATATTTGAATTATTTTGAAAACACACAGTCACTTTAAATATCTGATGCTGTTTATCAAACAATATCCTTTATACCTGTTATAATGTCGCTTTTATATGACTTAGTATTTACTGACTTGTACTCTGTTTCATTGCTTAGAAGCGGAAGAGAAGGGTAAACTACTGGGCGGAGAAGCGTGTCTGTGGGCGGAGTCTATTACAACCGACACCATTATGACGTGCATGTGGTCAGTTTAGTCTTATATTCAAATCGCAACATATTTGGTTTATACACATTTATTTTAGCTCGATTGTGAAACAAGTTCTTACAACTTATATTAATCACTCTCGAGACCTCATTCCTGATGGAATCCATCGCCACGAGGGAGAGAGAAGAGGCAACGTGGAATTTAAATGCCTTGCCTAAGGGCACAATCGTAACGGCTCCAGCGGGGCTCGAACTCCGGACCTGTCGCATCTGAAGCGAACGCGCACTGTGGGTGTCGAATGATTTCAAGTGAGGAAGCTATCCAGCTGGCTTGCTGTAGGCTGGTAGTTCTAGTGTGTCAGGCCGTGCCGGAACTACTGATCGGAGGGTCATCCAGGGGTCTTCCTCAACTAATAATAGCTGAAGAGTCGCCATATGACAAACGTTGTTGTTGAAACGTTATGCACCAACTACAAACAAACTACATGTAATAATATCTACAACAAAACATGTCCGCCACCGTGGTCGAGTGGTTAAGGTCGCTGACTTGTATACAACTGTAACCTATCATCACTGATGGTCACGGGTTCGAGCCCCGCTCAGGCCGTGTCTCATTTATATGAAAAAGTTGGCAGTTTCTTACGGAGATTGGTGCACCCAAGTACTGGTTAACCGCGGGAGCCTGCCCAGGAAAGGTGTTGTTAGGTAAACTGCCCGCCGGCGATATAGCCCAACATGGTGCTGATGCAGGCCTAAAACCAGAACTATAACATATAAATACAACAAAACACAACATATCGATAACGTACTGAAATCAGTTGATAATGCATGTTGGTTATATTCGATGATTTCAGGCCGCGAGCCTCCGCTCCAGCTGAACGCCTGTGGAGTCCCCGGTCGACAACAGATATGACAAGTGCTCAGAGCCGTATACAAGAACAAAGATGCCGGATGATCTAGTACGCAAACACAGTGTATAGCCTATCATACAAGAACATTGAACGTGCTGAAATAATATTATTATAATTGTGTTATTTTGACTTCAGTATGGGTTGTCTACTTCAGTAAGGTTATTTTGTCTACTTCCGAGTAGGATTTGTCTACTGCAGTATGATGTTCTTGTCTACTTCAGTATGATTTTCTTGTCTACTTCAGTATGATTTTCTTGTCTACTTCAGTAAGATTTTCTTGTTTACTGCAGTAAAATTGTCTTGTCTACTTCAGTAAGATTGCCTTGTCTACTTCAGTAAGATTTTCTTGTCTACTTCAGTAAGATTGCCTTGTCTACTTCAGTAAGATTTTCTTGTCTACTTCAGTAAGATTGTCTTGTCTACTTCAGTAAGATTTTCTTGTCTACTTCAGTAAGATTGCCTTATCTACTTCAGTAAGGTTGTCTTGTCTACTTCAGTAAGATTGTCTTGTCTACTTCAGTAAGATTGCCTTGTCTACTTCAGTAAGATTTTCTTGTCTACTTCAGTAAGATTGCCTTGTCTACTTCAGTAAGATTTTCTTGTCTACTTCAGTAAGATTGCCTTGTCTACTTCAGTAAGATTTTCTTGTCTACTTCAGTAAGATTGCCTTATCTACTTCAGTAAGGTTGTCTTGTCTACTTCAGTAAGATTGTCTTGTCTACTTCAGTAAGATTGTCTTGTCTACTTCAGTAGGATTGTCTTGTCTACTTCAGTAAGATTTTCTTGTCTACTTCAGTAAGGTTGTCTTGTTTACTACAGTAAGGATTGCCTTGTCTACTTCAGTAAGGTTGTCTTGTCTACTTCAGTACGATTGTCTTGTCTACTTCAGTAAGATTGCCTTGTCTACTGCAGTAAGGTTGTATTTTCTACTTCAGTAAGATTGCCTTGTCTACTTCAGTAAGATTGCATTGTCTACTTCAGTAAGATTGCCTTGTCTACTTCAGTAAGATTGCCTTGTCTACTTCAGTAAGATTGTCTTGTCTACTTCAGTAAGATTGTCTTGTCTACTTCAGTAAGATTGCATTGTCTACTTCAGTAAGATTGTCTTGTCTACTTCAGTAAGATTGTCTTGTCTACTTCAGTACGGTTTGCATTGTCTACTTCAGTAAGTTTGCCTTGTCTACTTCAGTAAGGTTGTCTTGTCTACTTCAGTACGGTTGTCTTGTCTACTTCAGTAAGGTTGCCTTGTCTACTGCAGTAAGGTTTGCCTTGTCTACTGCAGTAAGGTTGTCTTGTCTACTGCAGTAAGGTTGTCTTGTCTACTTCAGTAAGGTTGCCTTGTCTACTGCAGTAATGTTCTCTTGTCTACTTCAGTAAGGTTGCCTTGTCTACTTCAGTAAGGTTGTCCTGTCTACTGCAGTATGGTTGCCTTGTCTACTGCAGTATGGTTGTCTTGTCTACTTCAGTAAGGTTGTCTTGTCTAGTGCAGTAAGGTTGTCTTATCTACTTCAGTAAGATTGTCTTGTCTACTTCAGTAAGGTTGTCTTGTTTACTACAGTAAGGATTGCCTTGTCTACTTCAGTAAGGTTGTCTTGTCTACTTCAGTCCGATTGTCTTGTCTACTTCAGTAAGATTGCCTTGTCTACTGCAGTAAGGTTGTCTTGTCTACTTCAGTAAGATTGCCTTGTCTACTTCAGTAAGATTGCATTGTCTACTTCAGTAAGATTGCCTTGTCTACTTCAGTAAGATTGCCTTGTCTACTTCAGTAATATTGTCTTGTCTACTTCAGTAAGGTTGTCTTGTCTACTGCAGTAAGGTTGTCTTGTCTACTGCAGTATGGTTGTCTTGTCTACTGCAGTAAGGTTGTCTTGTTTACTGCAGTAAGGTTGTCTTGTTTACTGCAGTAAGGTTTGTCTTGTCTACTTCAGTACGGTTTGCCTTGTCTACTGCAGTACGGTTGTCTTGTCTACTGCAGTCAGGTTTGTCTTGTCTACTTCAGTACGGTTTGCCTTGTCTACTGCAGTACGGTTGTCTTGTTTACTGCAGTAAGGTTTGTCTTGTCTACTTCAGTACGGTTTGTCTTGTTTACTGCAGTAAGGTTTGTCTTGTCTACTTCAGTACGGTTTGCCTTGTCTACTTCAGTACGGTTTGCCTTGTCTACTGCAGTACGGTTGTCTTGTCTACTGCATTAAGGTTGTCTTGTCTACTGCAGTAAGGTTGTCTTATCTACTGCAGTAAGGTTGTCTTGTTTACTGCAGTAAGGTTGTCATGTTTACTGCAGTAAGTTTGTCTTGTTTACTGCAGTAAGGTTGTTTTGTTTACTGCAGTAATGTTGTCTTGTTTACTGCAGTAAGGTTGTCTTGTGTACTGCAGTAAGGTTGTCTTGTTTACTGCAGTAAGGTTGTCTTGTTTACTGCAGTAAAGGTGTCTTGTTTACTGCAGTAATGTTGTCTTGTTTACTGCAGTAAGGTTTGTCTTGTCTACTTCTGTACGGTTTGCCTTGTCTACTGCAGTACGGTTGTCTTATCTACTGCAGTAAGGTTGTCTTATCTACTGCAGTAAGGTTGTCTTGTTTACTGCAGTAAGGGTGTCTTGTTTACTGCAGTAAGGTTGTCATGTTTACTGCAGTAAGGTTGTCTTGTTTACTGCAGTAAGGTTGTTTTGTTTACTGCAGTAATGTTGTCTTGTTTACTGCAGTAAGGTTGTCTTGTGTACTGCAGTAAGGTTGTCTTGTGTACTGCAGTAAGGTTGTCTTGTTTACTGCAGTAAGGTTGTCTTGTCTACTACAGTACGGTTGTCTTGTTTACTGCAGTAAAGTTTGTCTTGTCTACTTCAGTACGGTTTGCCTTGTCTACTGCAGTACGGTTGTCTTATCTACTGCAGTAAGGTTGTCTTATCTACTGCAGTAAGGTTGTCTTGTTTACTGCAGTAAGGTTGTCTTGTTTACTGCAGTAAGGTTGTCTTGTTTACTGCAGTAAGGTTGTCTTGTTTACTGCAGTAAGGTTGTCTTATCTACTGCAGTAAGGTTGTCTTATCTACTGCAGTAAGGTTGTCTTGTTTACTGCAGTAAGGTTGTCTTGTTTACTGCAGTAAGGTTTGTGATATACATGTACGTAGAATAGCTGTTATATTACTTATTCTGCTTTCAATACAATATATGAAATACAGGCACATTCACAAGATAATCATATGCACACGTTTCAGCCGTGGCCTTCCTACTGGCCATATATCCGGTCCAGACTACTGCCTACGACATAAAGACGGCTCACTCGGTGGTAGCGATCCACTCGGTGGTAGCGACCCACTCGGTGGTAGCGACGACGCAACCGGTCAGAAAGAAGTTGATGGTGGACAGGATGCCAAGCTTGATGCGCAGTATGCCGTAGAGGAACCGACAGACAACCAGCAGATATCGGTATACGTGCTGTCACAGTATCATAATGTAAGTCCAATAACAATCGCACTCACGTCTCGTTGACTTCAAACTCACTTGGACCTCTTCACCGTTGTATGTTCGAATCCCACTGGGGGTGTCGATTTCGTTCAAGTGAGAAAGCTATCCAGCTGGCTTGGAGTAGGTCGGTGGTTCTACCCTGATGCCTGTCCGTGCCTGCAATACCCGGAGTCTTCCTCCATCAATACTAGATGGAGAATAACCATATGATCTAAGCTGTTGGTGCGGCGTTAAACCACAAAACTCTAATCTAAGACTATCGCCATCGTCATGTAAGTCCAGGAGTGTCGCACAATCATAATGTAAGTCGATGATTGTCGCACAATCATAATGTAAGTCCAGGATTGTCCCACAATCATAATGTAAGCCCAGGATTGACGTACAATCATAATGTAAGTCCAGGATTGACGTACAATCATAATGTAAGTCCAGGATTGTCGTACAATCATAATGTAAGTCCAGGATTGTCGTACAATCATAATGTAAGTCCAGGATTGTCGCACAATCATAATGTAAGCCCAGGATTGACGTACACTCATAATGTAAGTCCAGGATTGACGTACAATCATAATGTAAGCCCATGATTGTCGTAAAATCATAATGTAAGTCCAGGATTGTCGTACAATCATAATGTAAGCCCAGGATTGTCGTACAATCATAATGTAAGTCCAGGATTGTCGTACAATCATAATGTAAGTCCAGGATTGTCGTACAATCATAATGTAAGTCCAGGATTGTCGCACAATCATAATGTAAGTCCAGGATTGACGTACAATCATAATGTAAGTCCAGGATTGTCGTACAATCATAATGTAAGTCCAGGATTGACGTACAATCATAATGTAAGTCCAGGATTGTCGTACAATCATAATGTAAGTCCAGGATTGTCGCACAATTATAATGTAAGTCCAGGATTGTCGTACAATCATAATGTAAGTCCAGGATTGTCGCACAATCATAATGTAAGCCCAGGATTGACGTACAATCATAATGTAAGTCCAGGATTGACGTACAATCATAATGTAAGTCCAGGATTGTCGTACAATCATAATGTAAGTCCAGGATTGACGTACAATCATAATGTAAGTCCAGGATTGTCGTACAATCATAATGTAAGTCCAGGATTGTCGTACAATCATAATGTAAGCCCAGGAATGTCGTACAATCATAATGTAAGTCCAGGATTGTCGCACAATCATAATGTAAGTCCAGAATTGACGTACAATCATAATGTAAGTCCAGGATTGTCGCACAATCATAATGTAAGTCCAGAATTGACGTACAATCATAATGTAAGTCCAGGATTGTCGTACAATCATAATGTAAGTCCAGGATTGACGTACAATCATAATGTAAGTCCAGGATTGTCGTACAATCATAATGTAAGTCCAGGATTGTCGTACAATCATAATGTAAGTCCAGGATTGTCGCACAATTATAATGTAAGTCCAGGATTGTCGTACAATCATAATGTAAGTCCAGGATTGTCGCACAATCATAATGTAAGCCCAGGATTGACGTACAATCATAATGTAAGTCCAGGATTGACGTACAATCATAATGTAAGCCCATGATTGTCGTACAATCATAATGTAAGTCCAGGATTGTCGTACACTCATAATGTAAGCCCAGGATTGTCGTACAATCATAATGTAAGTCCAGGATTGTCGTACAATCATAATGTAAGTCCAGGATTGTCGCACAATTATAATGTAAGTCCAGGATTGTCGTACAATCATAATGTAAGTCCAGGATTGTCGCACAATCATAATGTAAGCCCAGGATTGACGTACAATCATAATGTAAGTCCAGGATTGACGTACAATCATAATGTAAGTCCAGGATTGACGTACAATCATAATGTAAGTCCAGGATTGTCGTACAATCATAATGTAAGTCCAGGATTGTCGTACAATCATAATGTAAGCCCAGGATTGTCGTACAATCATAATGTAAGTCCAGGATTGTCGCACAATCATAATGCAAGTCCAGAATTGACGTACAATCATAATGTAAGTCCAGAATTGTCGCACAATCATAATGTAAGTCCAGAATTGCCGTACAATCATAATGTAAGTCCAGGATTGTCGTACAATCATAATGTAAGTCCATGATTGACGTACAATCATAATGTAAGTCCAGGATTGTCGTACAATCATAATGCAAGTCCAGGATTGTCGTACAATCATAATGTAAGTCCAGGATTGTCGCACAATTATAATGTAAGTCCAGGATTGTCGTACAATCATAATGTAAGTCCAGGATTGTCGCACAATCATAATGTAAGCCCAGGATTGACGTACAATCATAATGTAAGTCCAGGATTGACGTACAATCATAATGTAAGCCCAGGATTGTCGTACAATCATAATGTAAGTCCAGGATTGTCGTACACTCATAATGTAAGCCCAGGATTGTCGTACAATCATAATGTAAGTCCAGGATTGTCGTACAATCATAATGTAAGTCCAGGATTGTCGCACAATCATAATGTAAGTCCAGGATTGACGTACAATCATAATGTAAGTCCAGGATTGTCGTACAATCATAATGTAAGTCCAGGATTGACGTACAATCATAATGTAAGTCCAGGATTGTCGTACAATCATAATGTAAGTCCAGGATTGTCGCACAATCATAACGTAAGTCCAGTATTGTCGTACAATCATAACGTAAGTCCAAGATTGTCTCATTATTATCATGTATGTCCAAGATTGTCTCATTATCATCATGTACGTCATAAATTGTCTCATTATCATCAAATCAAAGATTGATAATTAATATATGTATTTTACCTTTTTATACTAATTTGAATTGTATTTCTCCTTTCCAGTATTTACCAGTGGTGAACATTGTACTGTCGCTAACAGGGGTCTATTGTGTCATAGTAGCATCCATGTGCTGGCGGAACAAATTACGAAAGTTCAGGATATGCCCGAAATCAACTGGAAAACCAATGTTAACATAAATAGAGTCATCCTCATCTAGTCCCATCCGATACTCGACATATTAAACAGGAAAGAACACAATAAAAGTATAGTGTAATTACGAATAATCGTGACGAGCCGTCTCATCAGGATCTGCACTTTTTGTCAGTAATATTACTATTTTTTTACACAAAATTACCTATTTTGATAAATGAACTGGTCCAAATGTAATTTTCTTATTAATTTATTGGTCTAAAAACATCATGGACCAGTCCATGTCAGTTACTTGGTGGTGAATGGGTTAAGAAGCATCACTGTTGGAGACGTTAATTGAAACATTGCAGGCAAATACTAGATTAATTGAAATATAATAATAAGTGAATATAATCAGCTGGAAAGGGTAATGTACCCTGGCTTGTTCCTGGCGTGACATAGCTGTATGGAGCCTGAACGGGCGGAATGTGTAATGTACCCTGGCTTGTTCCTGGCGTGACATAGCTGTATGGAGCATGAGCGGGCGGAATGTGTACTGTACCATGGCTTGTTCCTGGCATGACATAGCTGTATGGAGCCTGAACGGGCGGAATGTGTAATGTACCCTGGCTTGTTCCTGGCGTGACATAACTGTATGGAGCATGAGCGGGCGGAATGTGTACTGTACCCTGGCTTGTTCCTGGCGTGACATAGCTGTATGGAGCCTGGATGGGCGGAATGTGTGATGTACCCTGGCTTGTTCCTGGCGTGACATAGCTGTATTGAGCATGAGCGGGCGGAATGTGTACTGTACCCTGACTTGTTCATGGTGTGACATAGCTGTATGGAGCCTGGACGGGCGGAACGTGTGATGTACCCTGGCTTGTTCCTGGCGTGACATAGCTGTATGGAGCATGAGCGGGCGGAATGTGTACTGTACCCTGGCTTGTTCCTGGCGTTACATAGCTGTATGGAGCCTGGACGGGCGGAACGTGTGATGTACCCTGGCTTGTTCCTGGCGTGACATAGCTGTATGGAGCATGAGCGGGCGGAATGTGTACTGTACCCTGGCTTGTTCCTGGCGTGACATAGCTGTATGGAGCATGAGCGGGCGGAATGTGTGATGTACCCTGGCTTGTTCCTGGCGTGACATAGCTGTATGGAGCATGAGCGGGCGGAATGTGTACTGTACCCTGGCTTGTTCCTGGCGTGACATAGCTGTATGGAGCATGAGCGGGCGGAATGTGTGATGTACCCTGGCTTGTTCCTGGCGTGACATAGCTGTATGGAGCCTGGACGGGCGGAACGTGTGATGTACCCTGGCTTGTTCCTGGCGATACATAGCTGTATCCGGCTGTTCTGGATTAGTGAGTGGATCCGAATATGAAGAAGGCGGGGTGTTCACCGGCATGTCATTGACTAGATGTGTTGAGGCGGGTACTTGGAGAGGAACCATGCCTCCAAATATATAGAGGGCGACTGTCGTTATTACCAAAACGTACATTAACTGATCGTAAGTGCTGATATACAGATCGTGTGTTTTGCTTATGAATTCCATGTCAACTTTGAAATCCATATCATATGTGTGTGTATATATACACAGCTGTTTCACATTTACATAAATTGTGTTGATTAATGAGCACACATGCCATTTTAGCTTAGTATTCTGGTACCGTTATGTCAAAGTCGGTTATGTCGAATCATCCGGTTATCTCGAAGTCGCATCAAAATCAAAGTCCCGTTTCAGACACTATCATTTAACATATTACTGGCTCCGTTTGTATAGAATTTCGTTAAGTCAAACTTCGGTTATGTCGAAGTATTTTTGTTAGGTCCGACGGAATTCGACATAACAGATGTAGACTGTATAGGCAAATTTGGTATCAAAATGTGCGAACTATTGGGTAAATTAGTGTAATGTGTGACTGATTATTATCTTCCATAATTCTAAAATTTGTAACGAAAATGTAACGCTCAATATAAAATTGCACCTTTTTATGATGTCATATATATATATTGCTTGTAGCATAGAGGATACAAATTTGTTATCTACTGTATAAATGGGGATGAAGTCAGTTGCTATATGTGGTGATAATTGCCATATGTGATGATAATTGCCATATGTGATGATAATTGCCATATGTGATGATAATTGCTAATTGTGGTGATAATTGCTATGTGTGATGATAATTACTATATGTGATAATTGAATTGCTATATGTGATGATAATTGCTATATGTGATGATAATTACTATATGTGATGATAATTGCTATGTGGTATGATAATTGCTATGTGTGATGATAATTACTATATGTGATGATAATTGCTATATGTGATGATAATTGCTATGTGGTATGATAATTGCTATGTGTGATGATAATTGCTATATGTGATGATAATTGCTATATGTGATGATAATTGCTATGTGGTATGATAATTGCTATGTGTGATGATAATTGCTATATGTGATGATAATTGCTATGTGGTATGATAATTGCTATGTGTGATGATAATTACTATATGTGATGATAATTGCTATATGTGATGATAATTGCTATGTGGTATGATAATTGCTATGTGTGATGATAATTGCTATATGTGATGATAATTGCTATATGTGATGATAATTGCTATGTGGTATGATAATTGCTATGTGTGATGATAATTGCTATATGTGATGATAATTGCTATGTGGTATGATAATTGCTATGTGTGATGATAATTACTATATGTGATGATAATTGCTATATGTGATGATAATTGCTATGTGGTATGATTGTGCTATTAATATAGAACTTTTAATGCAACTTGAATCTCAGGTATTGGGTATAAAATGGAGCACGGTTTTGGAACAGTAACTGCCAAACGATAACCAGCTTTAGTTGACACATACTACGTAGCCGAGTTTGTACGGCCGTTAGACTCCAAATCACTACTGTAGGTTCGAATCCCACTGGGATGTCGAAATTCTTCCATGCTAGGAATCTATCCAGCTGGCTTGCGGAAGATCGGTGGTTTTACCCGGGTTTACGTCCGCGGCTGAAATACTGCTCTTGTGCCGCAATATGACTGTTGATGCGACTTTACCCCCCCCCCCCCCAGATATGTGAGTCTCCATGTTTATGGGTGGGATTAGGTTTATGTAGCGGATTTACAGTTTAACGGCACATATCACGCTTCATTTGCATAAACAATTAAAGGTGCCAAAGGCCTCTAGAGTTCGAGCCCCGCTGGAGCCGATTATGCAATGACATTTCATAGTGTGACCTATTTTTGACAGTACATATCTTTTTGTTATTGTTGATTATTTATTTATATAACAATGTATTTATTTATATAATAATGTATTTATTTATATAATAATGTATTTATTTTGTATATTGGGTTTATATTGGCAACGTTGTTCTGCTTGTGTTTTCTGGAACACTCATTTTGGAGTACATTATTTTATATATATGAAACATCCTATTATCGCGAAAACATGTACCGGGAAAAAGTCTTTTGTAGATTTCACATGGTCTGAACACGTGATTTTGTACATTTCACATGGTCTGAACACGTGGTTTTGTACATTTCACATGGTCTGAACACGTGATTTTGTACATTTCACATGGTCTGAACACGTGGTTTTGTTGATCTCACATGGTCTGAACACTTGGTTTTGTACATTTCACATGGTCTGAACACTTGGTTTTGTACATTTCACATGGTCTGAACACTTGGTTTTGTACATTTCACATGGTCTGAACACTTGGTTTTGTACATTTCACATGGTCTGAACACTTGGTTTTGTTGATTTCACATGGTCTGAACACTTGGTTTTGTACATTTCACATGGTCTGAACACTTGGTTTTGTACATTTCACATGGTCTGAACACTTGGTTTTGTACATTTCACATGGTCTGAACACTTGGTTTTGTACATTTCACATGGTCTGAACACTTGGTTTTGTACATTTCACATGGTCTGAACACGTGATTTTGTACATTTCACATGGTCTGAACACGTTGTTTTGTACATTTCACATGGTCTGAACACTTGGTTTTGTACATTTCACATGGTCTGAACACTTGGTTTTGTACATTTCACATGGTCTGAACACTTGGTTTTGTACATTTCACATGGTCTGAACACTTGGTTTTGTACATTTCACATGGTCTGAACACGTGGTTTTGTACATTTCACATGGTCTGAACACGTGGTATTGTAGATTTCACATGGTCTGAACACGTGCCTTTGTTGATCTCACATGGTCTGAACATGTGCCTTTGTTGATCTCACATGGTCTGAACATGTGGTTTTGTAGATTTCATATGGTCTGAACATGTGGTTTTGTAGATTTCACATGGTCTAAACACTTGATGGTATATTTGTCATACACATACAGATCAATACATAGCATGAACATGCAAATGGTTTGGGCCACACGTTCTAACAACATTAGACAACGTGCCGCACAAGAAAGTCAAGCTAATGTATGATTAACCTAAACGACGGAGTTTCTTTCCTGAAAAGAGTACACACAATGGAATGGAAATAAAAATGACTCGACGGATTAGAGAAAAGACAAACCTATAAAAGATAAGAAAAGGGAGCTTAGATTGATACATGTATCTCACGATTCCACATGTTGTTCACCCACACCACGCCAATACCTGAGCCCACGATCCCGTCTCACAAGCAAATACCCGATCCCACGATCCCGTCTCACAAGCAAATAACGTATATTTAACCAAGAGAGGAATGCCTAAAAACGATACAAATGTTTTATGTAAGTGTGCACCTCCAAACATATATTTAGTTCCGTTTACATGTACATTAGATACACGGCTACGAATAGTTCAATACAAATATTTAATGCGTATAATACCAACAAACAGGTACCTTCTAAAATGTAAAATTGCTCCATCTACTTTATGTGATTTTTGCAACATGCATGATGAAACTTTGGACCATTTGTTCTGGGATTGCCATGCCTGTCAACATTTTTGGTCAAGATTGCGATCCTTTCTTGCTACAAATAATATTAACATTAACATTTGCCGGCAAACAATATCTTTTGGGATTCCACAATCTAATTTGAAAGATACATTGATCAACTTTATTATTTTTCTAGCTAAATATTTCATTTTCAAATGCAAACTTGATAAAACTCCTTCTTTTATGTTTTTTAAAAAATATTTGAAGACCAGAAGAGACATTGAATATCAAATAGCATTTATGAAAAACAAGATAAACCAACATAACCGTAAATGGGCCCATTTGAGCATATGAGTTACTCTTTCTTTTAATTTAAATATTATTTATAATCATTTATAAAACAGCATTTGCATATATATCAGGGATTGTTTTCTTGTTTGAGTGTCTGTGTTCAACTGCTGAATACAGAGACTATTGAAAAATAATATATATGTATCCATTTTCCTCTTCCTTCTGTGGACATCTTCTTAAGACTATCTCTATTATATATATGTCTCTTTCAAATGCATGGCGCATATCAATGTACGATATCCAATAATATATGCATACATACTGTTTCTGAACATAGTAACTTTGAAAACATGTTATATTGATATTGTATTTTGAGATGCACTTGAGAAAATAAATGATAAAAAAAAAAGAAAAAAAGGTTTGCACCTCCAAAAATAAAGTTTCGTTCTTCTCATTTGTTAACGACTCTATATCGTCAATAATTGAATGCCACTTAGTGAATGGAATCTACGAGTATCTACGAAAGGTGAAGGACGTTCAATACTATATATATTACACATGATACGAGATTGCATTGCAGTATTGTATCGGTCGCCAGTTAACCCTTTCCTTCATATAGATTTAGGTTAATACACTATTATATATCAATACAAATTACAGCCACTTAGCTATCATGCAGTTGATAAGTAGTCGCCATATCTATCCCACCTCCATAGATATTACTGGGACTCTGGCAGTTATTATAATCATTGGTTTGGCTACCACATTGTCAATGTATGTCGTATTGGTAATGGCATCAAGAGGTGCTTCTATGAGGGAAAGGGTTTATGAACATTGGTTTGGCTACCACATTGTCAATGTATGTCGTATTGGTAATGGCGTCAAGAGGTGCTTCTATGAGGGAAAGGGTTTATGAACATTGGTTTGGCTACCACATTGTCAATGTATGTCGTATTGGTAATGGCGTCAAGAGGTGCTTCTATGAGGGAAAGGGTTTATGAACATTGGTTTGGCTACCACATTGTCAATGTATGTCGTATTGGTAATGGCGTCAAGAGGTGCTTCTATGAGGGAAAGGGTATATGAACATTGGTTTTGACAACACCTAGTGACTATAAACCTGTTGATCATTCTATCTGTTCAGTGATCTATTCCGTTCTGATGGCGGCTCCTTTGATGAGTTGGAGGGTACACGGATCTACATTTTGAACGGCGCACGCTCGTGGAACTAATCGCTGAACCGTTGTTGTAATGGAGCGCACCGATTGTTAAACGGATTTTTATACAGTTATGATTGGCTAATATGGACACACCTACAGGGCGAAACGGAATTCATACGCCCCCAACGTCTATATATAGGAGGACAACACTCATTCGAGAACTTCCAAATCTATAAAGAAATAGATCCGTTTTAACAACGAAATTAATCCGCTAATGATTCTATATAAATGGGAAATTCGTAAATTCACTCTGTCAATAAATTGAATAATATTAAATGAAGTGTTGAAATGTCTATCATTGTTTTTGGTCTGCGTTCCCGTCCTTGTATGCAAAGGCCGTAGGTAACAATATTAAGTAAGATCTCCAATAGTAGGAGGGAAAAGATCATGTAAATAACTATGGAGATATGCGTTCTTCTCTTTGTATCTCTATCTATAATAATTTATTTTACAACGATTGCGAAGCAAGTTCTAACAACTTATATTAATCCCTCTCGTTGGTGCAGATGAAAGCGTAAATGTGGTCATTCGTGTGGGAGGAAACCGGAGTACCCGGCGAAAACCCACCTGTCCGATCTGGCGATCATCGAACCATCTCATACTTCCCGGTCAGAGGATCGAACCCGGGTTGCATAGGTGAGAAGTGAGCGCGCTAACCACTGCGCTAATCTCTTTGTAGACTAATATTAATTAAGAAATAATAAGTATCAACCGTGGTATATCGCAGAATAACCCGAGTTTGAAGTTCTTATGCGTAGAAATATATCACGAAGGCCGAATTCTAACACGACTTACTTCTAATAATATTAGACGAGAATCAGAGTATTTTATTCAAACGCCGTGCATTTGGCTTTCGAAATTTCCTCCCGCGTAAGGGGTGATGACGTTATTTTTTATGGAGAATATCAATCTAGTGCATAAATGAACAAAGTTGTAACTGATAAATAATTTTATTTATTTTGTCTGATAAAACTGTACAGAATAGTAACTGAAACGTTACTTAACAGAAAAGAGATTATCTGATTCTAAAAATAGCTCACTTCCGCGAATTCCCACAGTTGTATTTACAAACATCACGTGACTTTCATTCATAAAACTTTACACGCATTGTATAAATGGAATAGCCAAAACACGGTGCGCGCGCAGCATAGTTCAAGGTAGGTATATCGCAGAATAACCCGAGGTAGATTTTACTCTACAAGTATGTATGTTATTAGATGGGTCGTGTTAGAATTATTAGTAATATCAGTAGTAGTTAATTCGACATGAATGTACCGCCACACTACTCATATAAACCAGCTGTTACAACATTTATATCACTGGAATAATAATACCCATATGTATGAAGCACATGGTGATTACATAGTAAATAGGAGCCAGGCGTGTCCGTCCGTCAATCTGGGAAATCTGTTGGGGGTCATGGGCTAACTTTTCAGCCGAAAACGGTTGCAAAGCCCCTAATTCTTTTAGTTAAGTTTATTTAACGTCGCTAATTGTTGCCCATTTGAGCGTTTACCTAACAACACATTGCCTGGACCGGCTCCAGTGGTTAACCAGTCACCAACCTCCGTGAGAAACTGCTACCGTTTCCATATAGAGAGACACGGTCTGAGCGGGGTTCGAACCCATGAGCATCAGTGATGATAGGTTACAATGGTATACAAGTCAGCGACCTTAAGGGAAAGAGAATGTACAATGTGAAATTTAAATGCCTTGCTTAAGGGCATAATCGCAACGGCTCCAGCAGGGCGCGAACTCCAGGCCTTTCGCAAGGTTCTTGGCAATGAATATTTCGTAACCAATATAATACTGTACGTGTAATAAGCCGGGTCCGCTATGACGCTGGGTCCATAGAACAAAATATCGACCTCATTGAAACTCCATAATTGTATACGGCACATGTACCAAATATCACCCAGTCCAGCGTATCGCGTACACAGTAGTGGCTTTCAATTGTAAGCATCGCTTGTAATAAAAACACACGGACGTATCATATCGTACAAAGGTCATTAGTAAAATCAATTACGCATCCCGTGATGACAGCAGCCATTTTCAATTAACTACAAACACTGCTTACCATTCAGATTGACCGGGCGAATAGATTGTGGAGTAAAAAAAAGCAACAGCGAAAGCAAGCTATTCATCATTTTATTATTTAATTATCTGCGAATTATGACCAGATTAATTGCACGACAGTTGTCCGTCACATCGGGTTATATACGAATCACAACATATTAAGTACAAATATACTGTTGCAGATGTTTGGAACTTTTACTCCGACAGCCGACGTTGTGTGGACGCAGATAACTAAACGATTAAAAAAAATCATATATGTTAATTATACAGAATGAGACCTCCGCCATGGACGGTCCTAAGCCCGACTGAGAAAGGAGGAAGGTTGTGCGTAGGGCCAGCACCCCTACCACGTAAAACAACAACACGCTACAGAAACCAACACCACAGCAACTACTACGGAGGATTAAAGTCCAAGTGGAGAGCAGTGGTGAAGGCCCTATACCCCAACCGGGGTGAAGAGGATTGATGATGATGATGATGATGATGATGATGATGATGATGATACAGAATAAGAGACATCGGTGAGTTACTGTCGCTGAATACTCCCTAGAAGTATGTATGTCCTCTTAAGTGGTTTCCTCTGTTTTTATCGTTGTTTCCTTTGCGCAACATGCTATCAATTTTATTCCACTTTCTCATATTATAATTATCATGTTTTCTGTAGTCATGGGTAAACAATATGTAAATTATGTTTATCAATTAACTAACATGATTTGGATAAAATCACATTAATCATAACGCACCTTCTGGTTAGGGAACAACTGTAAAAACAAAGGATTCCAACTAAAAGGACCGCTATGCATTTAGCGATAAATCGGACTGTATCTGCCAAGGGAGGTAATAGCAAAGCCAGCGAGGTCCCTCATAATCATTGCTGTGTCGCGTGCATCATTAACATGGTTTATTCGCAAGATAAAATATATACATACACTTATTGTAATGCAACCATCGCTGTGATCAAAGGTGATTAACGAAACAAAAGTGATATTAAAGTATTCCGGAAATTATCTAATACAGTGGCATCGATTCGTACATAGAACAGCATGCAAACATTGTTTTATATTTGAGCAACACTTTAAATGACTGAAATAGAATGTTAGAAACATAACGTAGTTGGCTCTTGTATAGGTTACAGTTTTACAAATAACCAACTTTTCTTTTATCATTTTTGTTAACTGTTTTAAGAAATGTCCACCGGACTAAGCAGATTAACATAGTTTAATAAGATATTATTTTCTATCTTGCACAAATAGAAAAATGAGCCTCTGTGGCCGAGTTATCTAACGTGCCGTCGTTAGAACACGCCCTTCACATGGTCTCATCACGGCTGCAGGTTCGATCCATAGAAGGGACAAGTGATACATTGTAATATGTGAGAACGTTGTCAGTCGCTTACATATGTTGGATAGTTAAGTATTGGTTTGTATCCAGGAAATGCGGGTGGTCTACTAATGATATGCAGCTGACATGCGCACTCGAAGTTACGGGCATGCGCATTCGCAGTGTTGGGCAACATTCCGCGCAAGAAAAGGCGTGTCTTACAATGTACGCTCTTCCAATGATGATCGACTTACCATGTCATGACACGATAAGTCGCAAATCTAGCCTAAGTACATTTTAGATGCAAACGAATTATTAATGTAAATATAAGTAATGAATCGTTGTTAATAGTTTCCATCGGGGTATGAAGTACATCGGGCGTGCTTATATCTACGTAAAGGCCTTCACTCACTTTAAACACCCCCAATGAACCCTAAACATCCTAAGAACCATCGTGTCGTGTTGTTCATTCATCCTTTACAATTCTTTTCCCTTTCTCTATATCCTATTTTTGTCTTTTTTATCATCTTCCATTTGTTGGTTTTCTTTCTTTTAATTTTTTTTCTCCACAACTTTTCAAGCTCTGTACTCTTATGTATCACAAAATTAATTTAGACATCATGAATTAACCTGTGTAAGCATTACATCTTCACTATACATAACAGAACGTATTATTGAACTTGTAAATAGTCATGCCATGACATGTTTTGTAAATTATTTAGGAAGGAGAGGACAACCATAAGCTGTATAGCTTTCTGTCCAATTCCTTATTTCAATTGTTGTAAATAACCATGTATGGTACATGATAGAAAATGAATATGTATAAACCAAACATATATGAAAAAGATGGCAGTTTCTTGCGGAGGTTGGTGCACCCAAGTACTGGTTAGCCGCTGGAGCCTGCCCAGAAAAGGTGTTGTTAGGTAAACTGCCCGCCGGCGATATAGCGCAAAATGGTGCTGATGCAGGCGTAAAACCCGAAATATATATATATATTAAACCAAACACCCCCAATGTAATTCTCACCCCGATGAAAACTATTAACATGAGATTCATTCCTTAAGAAGAAGAAGAAGAATGGCTTATTAAGACACAAACTTATACAGTTTATGGTCTAGTTTATACACATTTATTTGAGCTCGATTGCGTAACAAGTTCATACAACTTATATTAATCACTCTCGAGACCTCATTCCTGATGGAATCCATCGCCACGAGGGAGAGAGAAGAGGCAACGTGGAATTTAAATGCCTTACCTAAGGGCATCATCGTAACGGCTCCAGTGGGGTTCGAACTCCGGACCTTTCTCACCTGACGCGTACGCGCATCAACTGCGCTATCACGATATTTATGGTCTACAAACAAATGAATATTAATACATGTAATAATAAGTATTAATCAAGCAATCGTGAATTCAACATCCGAAGTGGGAATCAAGCTAACACTGTGTAAGAGGGGAGTGATTTGAAGTCGACTACCGTAACTACCCGGCCACGGAGGCCCCTAATTAAAGATTTACTTGCTATGAAAGAACGAGTACATTAGCCAGCATTTTATTATTTCTTATACAAGTTCAATGTATTGTAATACATGTAATGTGTATATTACTCTTCTCTATTAAATATGTTAAATTTATAGCATATTAATGATTAATACATTATAAAGTATTATCACAAAGCAACACATTATTTCAGTTTACATAGAGCTAGAGTAATTTATACTGTTATTTCTTGCAATCTCCATACATCTGTAATATATACTGTTGTTTCTTGCAGTTTACATAGAGCTAGAGTAATTTATACTGTTATTTCTTGCAATCTCCATACATCTGTAATATATACTGTTATTTCTTGCAATCTCCATACATCTGTAATATATACTGTTGTTTCTTGCAGTTTACATAGAGCTAGAGTAATTTATACTGTTATTTCTTGCAATCTCCATAAATCTGTAATATATACTGTTATTTCTTGCAGTCTCCATACATCTGTAATATATACTGTTATATCGTTTACCCTTCTCTGACTTGCACTACTCCTATGTGGTATTATTAACGTGTGCTGACTATTTGAAGCTGATTTATCGTCGCTACCGGTTGCCCATATGAGCGACGCCTCCTGAAGAGATTAGTCATTTTAGATTTTGGAGGATAGTGCAATGATGCAGACAGAGACCCATTCCAGAGTCTCCTCTGGTTCTTTTACGTGCACGGTGTAAAGCACCGACACGAGACCCCGGTTTAAAGTCCCAT
>CM026395.1:14212653-14254529 GCA_014843695.1 Archivesica marissinica | reverse complement strand
TGCCAATATACAATGTCATTTGTACGTCATGTAATTGGCACTGATTTCATTGTTAGTAGATCAAATTCTATTTCACAAATTCATCTCTCTATGCCAATATACAATGTCATTTGTACGTCATGTAATTGGCACTGATTTCATTGTTAGTAGATCAAATTCTATTTCACAAATTCATCTCTCTATGCCAATATACGATGTCATTTGTACGTCATGTAATTGGCACTGATTTCATTGTTAGTAGATCAAATTCTATTTCACAAATTCATCTCTCTATGCCAATATACAATGTCATTTGTACGTCATGTAATTGGCACTGATTTCATTGTTAGTAGATCAAATTCTATTTCACAAATTCATCTCTCTATGCCAATATACAATGTCATTTGTACGTCATGTAATTGGCACTGATTTCATTGTTAGTAGATCAAATTCTATTTCACAAATTCATCTTCTATGCCAATATACGATGTCATTTGTACGTCATGTAATTGGCACTGTTTCTTGTTAGTAGATCAATTCTATTTCACAAATTCATCTCTCTATGCCAATATACAATGTCATTTGTACGTCATGTAATTGGCACTGATTTCATTGTTAGTAGATCAAATTCTATTTCACAAATTCATCTCTCTATGCCAATATACAATGTCATTTGTACGTCATGTAATTGGCACTGATTTCATTGTTAGTAGATCAAATTCTATTTCACAAATTCATCTCTCTATGCCAATATACAATGTCATTTGTACGTCATGTAATTGGCACTGATTTCATTGTTAGTAGATCAAATTCTATTTCACAAATTCATCTCTCTATGCCAATATACGATGTCATTTGTACGTCATGTAATTGGCACTGATTTCATTGTTAGTAGATCAAATTCTATTTCACAAATTCATCTCTCTATGCCAATATACGATGTCATTTGTACGTCATGTAATTGGCACTGATTTCATTGTTAGTAGATCAAATTCTATTTCACAAATTCATCTCTCTATGCCAATATACAATGTCATTTGTACGTCATGTAATTGGCACTGATTTCATTGTTAGTAGATCAAATTCTATTTCACAAATTCATCTCTCTATGCCAATATACAATGTCATTTGTACGTCATGTAATTGGCACTGATTTCATTGTTAGTAGATCAAATTCTATTTCACAAATTCATCTCTCTATGCCAATATACAATGTCATTTGTACGTCATGTAATTGGCACTGATTTCATTGTTAGTAGATCAAATTCTATTTCACAAATTCATCTCTCTATGCCAATATACAATGTCATTTGTACGTCATGTAATTGGCACTGATTTCATTGTTAGTAGATCAAATTCTATTTCACAAATTCATCTCTCTATGCCAATATACAATGTCATTTGTACGTCATGTAATTGGCACTGATTTCATTGTTAGTAGATCAAATTCTATTTCACAAATTCATCTCTCTATGCCAATATACGATGTCATTTGTACGTCATGTAATTGGCACTGATTTCATTGTTAGTAGATCAAATTCTATTTCACAAATTCATCTCTCTATGCCAATATACGATGTCATTTGTACGTCATGTAATTGGCACTGATTTCATTGTTAGTAGATCAAATTCTATTTCACAAATTCATCTCTCTATGCCAATATACATGTCATTTGTACGTCATGTAATTGGCACTGATTTCATTGTTAGTAGATCAAATTCTATTTCACAAATTCATCTCTCTATGCCAATATACAATGTCATTTGTACGTCATGTAATTGGCACTGATTTCATTGTTAGTAGATCAAATTCTATTTCACAAATTCATCTCTCTATGCCAATATACAATGTCATTTGTACGTCATGTAATTGGCACTGATTTCATTGTTAGTAGATCAAATTCTATTTCACAAATTCATCTCTCTATGCCAATATACGATGTCATTTGTACGTCATGTAATTGGCACTGATTTCATTGTTAGTAGATCAAATTCTATTTCACAAATTCATCTCTCTATGCCAATATACGATGTCATTTGTACGTCATGTAATTGGCACTGATTTCATTGTTAGTAGATCAAATTCTATTTCACAAATTCATCTCTCTATGCCAATATACAATGTCATTTGTACGTCATGTAATTGGCACTGATTTCATTGTTAGTAGATCAAATTCTATTTCACAAATTCATCTCTCTATGCCAATATACAATGTCATTTGTACGTCATGTAATTGGCACTGATTTCATTGTTAGTAGATCAAATTCTATTTCACAAATTCATCTCTCTATGCCAATATACAATGTCATTTGTACGTCATGTAATTGGCACTGATTTCATTGTTAGTAGATCAAATTCTATTTCACAAATTCATCTCTCTATGCCAATATACAATGTCATTTGTACGTCATGTAATTGGCACTGATTTCATTGTTAGTAGATCAAATTCTATTTCACAAATTCATCTCTCTATGCCAATATACAATGTCATTTGTACGTCATGTAATTGGCACTGATTTCATTGTTAGTAGATCAAATTCTATTTCACAAATTCATCTCTCTATGCCAATATACGATGTCATTTGTACGTCATGTAATTGGCACTGATTTCATTGTTAGTAGATCAAATTCTATTTCACAAATTCATCTCTCTATGCCAATATACATGTCATTTGTACGTCATGTAATTGGCACTGATTTCATTGTTAGTAGATCAAATTCTATTTCACAAATTCATCTCTCTATGCCAATATACAATGTCATTTGTACGTCATGTAATTGGCACTGATTTCATTGTTAGTAGATCAAATTCTATTTCACAAATTCATCTCTCTATGCCAATATACAATGTCATTTGTACGTCATGTAATTGGCACTGATTTCATTGTTAGTAGATCAAATTCTATTTCACAAATTCATCTCTCTATGCCAATATACAATGTCATTTGTACTTCATAAAGTTGTAAATATTAATGTCTTACTCGTGTTAATGAATGTATTTGCTCCAATACATGTGTAATATTCACTAACTTGACCATTTCCGTCCTATTTGTACAAATAATTAATATGCTTCACTTGTAATTGCACAGCTGTACATGCCAATGAGAAACAATTTGAATCATTTGTATATTACTTCCCTTTATAGATGAATTAATCCCGAAACGTATATTGGTCTTTTTAGTAGTTTAACACCTTGTTTTTACCTCTGTTACATTAATAATTGTCTGTGAATTGATGAAAGATTACAGCTTCATCTTTCGTGAATTATTGACAATGTCTTTTTTTGCCTTCGTGAAAATCGATTTTTGTAAAGTTTGAAGTTTTCACATTTTGATACAAAGAGCGCATATTATGAGATATTCTCAACGAGTGTACATACTTTGTTTTTATTGCAACAAAATGTGTTTTTATTGCAACAAAATGTCACACCTTAAACACATGTTGGCCTGCGAAGGCTGCGATATACTAAATGCATACAATTAAGATATATATTTCACAAGGAACCTTGCAACACATTGCATAAATAGTTGACAATGCGGTTAACCAGTACTTGGTGCACCAAACTCCGTAAGAAACTGCCAACTTGTTCTTATAAAAGAGATACAGTCTGAGTGGGGCTGATAGTTACAATAGTATACAACTCCACAACCATAACCTCTTGACCATGGAGGCACCCAAATCCATGACACAGTCCTGAAGTTATTTTCTACATATAAAACAAACTGATCAGGGATGTAGGACCCCCCCCTCCCCCTAATAATATTAATAGTCAATAGGTCGCACGTAAAAGAACCAAGGAGTAATCAACTGGATTGGTGCACGATATTTCTAGACCAATAAATTAATAAGAAAATTACATTTGGACCAGTTCATTTATCAAAATGGGTAATTTTGTCTAAAAATAGTAATATTACTGGCAAAAAGTGCCGGCGCATGACAAGCCATCTCATCTGGATCTACACTTTTTGTAAGCCTATTTAGAGGTATGTAGTGTTTGTTCAAAGGGCTAAACAAGATAAAGTTACAGCCATTAGTAATTTAAAATATCTTTATTTCTGCAAATTGGTTTAAATAAAAATGGTCGCAAAGCTATGTCCGATAGTAAATTAGGACTTTTCGTATAGCTTGGACAATTATTGTTCAATTTGATACACCAAAAGTTGCTTGGTTTTATCTGCAACTTTGACTAAACAGTCGTTGCCGAGTGCATGAACTATGACACATGGATTATAATGCACTACTTTATACAATGCATCAATAAAATATTTACGAGGGGCATGCCCCTCAGCCCTTTTCAAGCGTTTTCTTCTTTCATTTAGCCCCGTTTGATTTTTTCCACGGAGAAGTCGGAGTATACGATATTTTTCAACAAGAGCACGAATGACAAAGATTTCTTGACAGACCTTTTTTTATTTCTTGAACAACTACAAGGTATCATGAAACACGACAATAAACTAAATGACTAAAATAAAACAAAGAAAACAAACAATAATACATAAAAAATTACTACATAGAAATTGGATTTCCTTGGAAATATCTTTACATCACATAGTTAACATAGAGACAACAAACAATTCCAAGCAACACTCGAACATGTACACTTGATCTTTCTGGTACATTCTCGTTATGAATGTACCAGAAAGATGTAAATACATGCAAGTGGGTGTATTTTATTTATCCGTGCATGAATATTTATACTCCCAACAGTACAACATACTGAATGGCGTAAAAATGTAGCCATTGTAACAACAACCTCGCAGCTATATACCGTATTTACCGATGTATAACGCGCTATCATGTATAACGCGCACCCACTTTTTGGCACAAAAATCGGTGAAAAACTTGGTTCTGGTGTATAACCGTGTAATTTTCTGGGTTCAATTTAATCATGTCTTTCTGAAATCAAGAGACAGTCTGAAAGGTATTCAATCTCAAATTTGGTGAAGTGAAGTTAACATACTGAATGGCATAAAAATGTAGCCATTGTTACAACAACACTTTCCATGATTTTGAACCGGACGCAGCCAATGGGAGTCGGCACGTTGTGATAAAATGTCTTTATTTTAGTGGTTATTGTTTCATTAACCCATTTCATTCTGGATACATTTAAAGGCTTTTGCAAACAACATAGATCCAGATCAGCCGCAGCGCAACGCTGCGTGCTGATCAGGATCTATGTTGTTTGCTACATAGCCAAGTGTCTTAGCATGATCATCTGAATAGCAAACAGCATAGAGCTTGATCAGACGGCACATTCTGTGGCGGCTGATCTTGCTCTATGTTCTTTGCAAATACTGTTTGAACGGTATCCAGAATGAAATTGGTTAAAAAGATGTAACAACCTTGCATCTATAAACCATGTAATTTTCTGGGTTAAATTTAAATATGTCTCTCTGAAATCAAGAGACAGCTTGAAAATATTCAATCTCAAATTTGGTGGCATGTGCTAACATGTATTAAATATTATTTTGCCTTTTTCGATCGTCAAACCAAGATCGACGTTACCATTTCACAAAAATAGTCCCTTATTTAATAGCCACTTACACACATATATAGGGATCTTGGGTAACACACTCCCGATTTCAATTTTGGGAAGAGCCGTCTCTAATGTTATAAGAGCTTGTGGCTCGACCCATTTTTGCTGCCTTTGCATATATTGTATGTAGATTCTGTGTCATAATAGAGGAAAATAAAATATGATTAAACGAAATTTCAATTTTCACTTGCATCCTGCGAGTTCTTCGTCTTGCACAATGGACCAGACTCTGCTATTAGTGTAAAATTAATGTATACCGTATATTCCCAGCTAAAAGTCAACCGTTTTCTCATACAGAGATGGGATGAAAGTACAGTACTAGGTCGACTTATGAACAAAAAAGTACCAAACAAATTTTTACCATTTTTTTTTTATTTGTTAAACTTTATTTATGTCTTGTTTTATTTGAATTAATATAACAATTTGCTTAGACAATTATTTACATTATAAAACATAGAAACACTTCAACCAAAAAAAAAAAGGGTTCTTAATTTTTGTGGTTTTGAACCCGAAACATTTGTCCAGACCCCAAGCATCTGTGAATGGAACAGTCAACCAGATATCTCAAAATTGAGCTCAGTTTTATTAAATAAATCAGACAAAATACTATTGTTAACGAGAGAAAAAACCATTGCCGTAATGAATGTCCACAGGTTCATGAAGTACCGTAGACTTATGGAAGAACCCAGCTTATCCTCAGCATTTTCAAGCCAAAAGTTGACCCTCGACTTATGACCGAGTTATGGTCGGGAATATACGGTACAAACTATACAAAGCTACAACCAAATGTTTATCAAACTTTTCCCCTTCTCAAACTGAAGTCCGATTGATAGTTGTACAAATGTATATGTTTACTTTATATTTATATTATATTTCGGGTTTTACGCCTGCATCAGCACCATTTTGGGCTATATTGCCGGCGGGCAGTTTACCTAACAACACCTTTCCTGGGCAGGCTCCAGCGGTTAACCAGTACTTGGGTGCACCAACCTCCGTAAGAAACTGCCAACTTTTTTATATAAATGATACACGGTCTGAGCGGGGCTCGAACCCGTGACCATCAGTGATGATAGGTTACAGTGGTATACAAGTCAGCGACCTTAACCACTCGACCACGGAGGCGGACTTACATGTTTACATATATATGCAACAGAACAAATAAATACTGTTAAACTCATGCCTCAAGTTTCCGATTGGATCAGCCGAGAGTACATGTAGATTCCTGGAATCGACCAATCAAATCACTAGAGTTTGAGATCTGAGAAAAGTTTTAAAACCTATTGGCCTGTACATGTATATCATACATCCTTGCATATGTACATTGAATGTATACACAGATACGAAGGTATTCGCGATAAATCATCGATATACTATGTACTATAAGACAGATCGCTGTAAGTCATGTATATAAGCACATTAACAAGTTTCTTATTACGATATTTTCTACAGAATTATGACGAATTTTATTTGTAACGGATTTCTGAATGTACAAATACAATAAATATACACTAACTTGTGACCTTTGCACAGCCGTAAGAAATATTGACTCATCGCCATGGCAACCCCAAAAAAGATCAGAAACAATGCTTATAATGTGATCTCCATTGCATCACACTGATGACTGGATTGTTAAGTTTATACAAATTTATTTTGGCTTGATTGCGAAACAAGTTCTTTCAACTTATATTAATCACTCTCGAGCCCTCATTCCTGATGGAATCCATCGCCACGAGGGAGAGAGAAGAGGCAACGTGGAATTTAAATGCCTTACCTAAGGGCACAATCGTAACGGCTCCAGCGGGGCTGGGACTGGATTGTTACGAAACTAACGCCGACGATATATTTGCAAAAGAGACATTTTATGGTCACCATTCCGCACAAGATGGTACGGTGGTCTCCAGATCGGACAGGTGGGTTTTCTCCGGGTACTCGGTTTCCTCCCACACGAATGACTATATATACGCTTTCATCCGCACCAACGAGAGTGATTAATATAAGTTGTTACAACTTGCTTCGCAATCGTTGTAAAATAAATAAAATTTTAAACTTAAACAACAAGCCAGAATTCAACCCTCATTGCCATAACAATAGTGAATACATGTAGCAAGGACAAATCTCAATTCTTGTCCACTAATAAAGTTTATAGTAATAATACTTGTCATTGTGTATAATTGTCATTTCATAGAAACCTAATACAGCTGTAATCACTGAGCTGGCCTGTAGTTTATTTAATACAAATGCAAACACTTGGATTTCTTGTTTGTGTATAATTGTCATTTCATAGAAACCTAATACAGCTGTAATCACTGAGCTGGCCTGTAGTTTATTTAATACAAATGCAAACACTTGGATTTCTTGTTTGTGTATAATTGTCATTTCATAGAAACCTAATACAGTTGTAATCACTGAGCTGGCCTGTAGTTTATTTAATACAAGTGCAAAATCTTGGATTTCTTGTTTGTGTATAATTGTCATTTCATAGAAACCTAATACAGCTGTAATCACTGAGCTGGCCTGTAGTTTATTTAATACAAATGCAAACACTTGGATTTCTTGTTTGTGTATAATTGTCATTTCATAGAAACCTAATACAGCTGTAATCACTGAGCTGGCCTGTAGTTTATTTAATACAAATGCAAACACTTGGATTTCTTGTTTGTGTATAATTGTCATTTCATAGAAACCTAATACAGTTGTAATCACTGAGCTGGCCTGTAGTTTATTTAATACAAATGCAAACACTTGGATTTCTTGTTTGTGTATAATTGGAATTTCATAGAAACCTAATACAGCTGTACTTACTATATGACCATAGGGCAAAAAAAATAATTGTGCCTGTTCTTACGATGTTATGTTATATTTTGGGTTTTACGCCTGCATCAGCACCATTTTTGGGCTATATCGCCGCCGGGCAGTTTACCTAACAACACCTTTCCTGGGCAGGCTCCAGCGGTTAACCAGTACTTGGGGGTGCACCAACCTCCGTAAGAAACTGCCAACTTTTTCATATAAATGAAACATGCTCTGAGCGGGGCTTGAACCCGTGACCATCAGTGATGATAGGTTGCAGTGGTATACAAGTCAGCGACTGTAACCACTCGACCACGGAGGCAGACTTGCTTACAATGTACATGTGCTTACAATGTACATATGCTTACAATGTACATGTGCTTACAATGTACATATGCTTACAATGTACATGTGCTTACAATGTACATGTGCTTACAATGTGCATGTGCTTACAATGTACAAACTTGGCTACACATGTCCACATTATATTTATACCATTATAAATGACTAAGTCAAGAATGTAATCACTATTAAGACTTCCTGCCGAATGTAAGTTAACAGTAATGAGATGCTAACATTGATAATCTATTTTTGTTGAAACAATGTAAGGCCAAAAATGAAAAATCCTGTGTTTAACGTTTCATGCCAAAAAAATTGGTCGGCGGTACGGATTGATTTAAAAAAAAATTTTTTAACCATACTCTTGGTCACAGCAAAATTAAAAATTAAAAAAATGGAATTTGTGTTATAAAAATGGGTCGGTAAACACAGGAATTATTTTTGTTGGCCTGTGTGTACTTATTGCAATAAATTTATATAATAATACATGTAGTATACAGTTAAAGAGAAAACGGTTCATTTTCTCAACCAAAGGTTACCATGAATGTTTTGGTAGGTGTTTTCTTGATTCAACAATAATCTTTTGGCCACGTCTCTTATTATTCTGAATCTCCCGAACGAGCCCTTCAAACGGACACACTCCTGTAAGGGCTGTAACACATGGAACCATCATCATGCATGCACTATGGATATTTCATGCCTCAAAAATCTATTAAAATATATATATGGATTTCAAACAAGTACCTAATCTCATATGAATACATTTATATGCTTTTACATGCTTTTATATGCATATACATGCTTTATACTAAAGAAATAAATTTACAAAAATATTTGAAATTATTAGGGATATACCAATTTTCAATATAATATAATATATATATATATATATATACAAATCTACTCATTGTCAATAGTGAACTGAACATGGCTATATATTTAAACTTGATAATAATAGTTGTATTACCGTATTTACCAGTGTATAACGCGCTGTCGTGTATACCGTATTACCATATTTACCAGTGTATAACGCGCTGTCGTGTATACCGTATTACCATATTTACCATTGTATAACGCGCTGTCGTGTATACCGTATTTACCAGTGTATAACGCGCTGTCATGTATAACGCGCACCTACTTGAATGATACACGTCTATAATACCAGGTTGAAGCACTGGTACCAGATACTGGGTGTAACTCGGTTTAGTGAAAGTGATATTGTCATGGTGATGTCATGTACAAATGTACCTGTAATTCCTATATTGTATCGTAACGGGCATAATGCTACCTGAAACTATATAAAAACTAGATTGTTTCTGAAGAAAATGTACGTCTCCCCACTCGCTGTTGCTTCAGTGAAGTAATAAAACTACAACATATGAATTCATAGCAATAAAAAGCCATATGTAGTATTACGAAGTTTAGGTGATAGAAGCACGGACAAGCTTTGTGTTATAAAAATGCTCTACTGGCATATATCCACAAACAATCATCATACGGGAACAGGGTTACAATATGCAAAACTAGACATAATACTGATGCTTAGTTTAAACTTTATATATTTTACAACGATTGCGAAGCAAGTTTTAACAACTTATACTAATCACTCTCGTTGGCGCGGATGAAAGCGTAAATGTGGTAATTCGTGTGGGAGGAAACCGGAGTACCCGGAGAAAACCCACCTGTCTGATCTGGCGACCATCTCACATACCTCCCGGTCCGAGGATCGAACCCAGGTTGCATTGGTGAGAAGTGATGCTTACTGCCAGGTTTGGTGAAAATCCAACAAGGGGCTTTGGAGATGAAACGCAGACATGCTTTTTGTTATATAAAAATATTCAAATGGCCGTAAATCTGTAAAACATACTTCAACCTGAACGGGGTTACAATATGCAAAACTAGACATCATACCGATGCTTCCCATCATGTTTGGTGAAAATCCAACAAGGGGTTATGGAGATGCGCAGACAGACATCAAAGGCAAAAGCACCATGTCTCCCCCCATTATGTGGAGACATAATAATTGTTATAGTGTTTGCTCTTTAATTAAAAATGCATAATTTAAACGACGACCCAAAATTTCCTGAAATTATTCCCAAATTGTCCGATTACATACCCTATATAAATACCGATTCGTAAGATTATCTGTTTCGCTAGAATATCTGGAGGATATTTTTTAAAATAATTACGGTATATCAAATTAATTTTAAGAAATCAGCCGACCAAAAGCTAAAGTACCAATTTGAGTTGAACAACCATTATTCCAAATTATAAATATACAGTCAAACCTGCCTTAAGCAGCCAGCCAAGGGAATCACAGAAAGTGGCTGCTTAGCACAGGTGGCTGCTTAATAGAGGTCAAATGTATAATAAAACAGCAAATTGGGAATCTGGCAACTGGCTGCTTAATACAGGTTGGCCGCTTAATGGAGGTGACCACTAACACAGGTTTTACTGTATTTATATCATCTAGTATCGACATCACCCATGTACTCCATTCTGCATACATGTAGCCTGGGTTCCAGTCTGTCGATTATTCACTAATTTACTTCTGGCAAAATGACATTATCAGAAACTCAATACGGCACACTTAATGGTCTTGGTGTTAAAATATATTTATATGACTTGACCAGGCAAAATATATCAACGTTTGTTCCCAGGCTACATTCTGCATACTGTACGTTTTAACAAGTAACATCGTACCGTACTTTATGTAATACAGTACACATTCTACAATTTCTACATCGTATACATTTAATACATTAGAATGTTTACAATTTAATGATACAAATTATGCTATAATGTGGCTATTGGACAAACGTCCTAACATCATATCTCAATCTGAATCGTCACGGACATTAATTTTATAACCACATCCACATTGAAAGATGAATTTCTTTTTGAAATCACTGCCACAATTTCTATTAAAGCAGCACTATATCGTAATAAAGGATGCTTTTTGGTAAAATATAAATACTAATTAATGTATGTGTTTACAAAAATCGAAATAGTTGCTCAGAAATGATAAAAATCGAATAAATATATGTTGTATACGCGAATTGTTTATCAACACACAAATTGTAAACATGCACAGTGTGTATGTGTGAAACAATGGCGGATGTAGAAAAGCAGGTTGGAATGTCAACATATTTTGAACAGACATTGAAAGACGATCTATCTATCTATCTATCTATCTATCTATCTATCTATCTATCTATCTATCTATCTATCTATCTATCTATCTATCTATCTATCTATCTATCTATCTATCTATCTATCTATCTATCTATCTATCATCTATCTATCTATCTATCTATCTATCTATCTATCTATCTATCTATCTATCTATCTATCTATCTATCTATCTATCTATCTATCTATCTATCTATCATCTATCTATCTATCTATCTATCTATCTATCTACTACTATCTATCTATCCTATCATCTATCTATCTATCTATCTATTATCTATCTATCTATCTATCTATCTATCTATCTATCTATCTATCTACCTATCTATCTACCTATCTACCTATCTATCTATCTATCTTCCTCTAACGTCGAACCCCTCGCGGGGATGTAGACATATCCCTAAAAGACTTAGATAACAGAGGTATGAATCAACATCTAAAGTAATTCAATTAAAAACGACAATGTGGGACAAATTCCGAATGCAAACAAGTGCGGACGATGCGTTCCGGTTGTAAACAAGTGCGTGACCGATCGACTCGGAAAGTCCTACTTTCGGTTTCGAGTTTGTTTTATCGCAAAAAAAACCACTGTTTACTAAATGAACATAAGCATACAAAGTATAATGTTAGACTGCATAGCAGCATTGCTACCCATACGTAAAAATTGAATTTTTCAAATATCTTTTATTTCATACGATATAATGCTGCTTTAAGGATGTTATAATGTACTTATTCTCATAAACCATTATTACCAAAGTATCTCAATAAATGAAATCACAGACATCTTAAATGTATTCGATACATAAAAATCTTTTTTAACTAACCTAGTCTTTTTTAGGAAAATATTACCCCCCCTCCCCCGAGAATTGTTCAGCTTTTCCCACATCCACTCACATTCTAAACACGTGATTGTAAGTTAAATCAGTTCTAAAAATAGTGCACCGTATGCAAATTAGTATCACTGATCGTTTCTGAGTGGCTCATCAAAAGTGCATTCAAAACTTGGTATTTTTGTATCTATTTCCAACCGCTTAGTAAATACAATAGCGACAAACTGAATGCGCGTACATCACTTCTAGCAGGTCTTATTCACCTTGCAAGTATAACAAATGCGACACTCACTGACCGTGCAAGTTATCATTCATGAACAGGAAGGCATCTTTAACAAATACAATACAAGCATACCGTAATATTCATAAACAAAGAAATGCAAACAATATTTGAATAAATTATAAAATATCCCAGCTGCAAATACATGTAATATACTAAATACGTTGATCCTCAACTTGTGGCCGAGATCGACTTAAGGCTGGGATTATATGGTAGTTGGTTCAAGTCGCGATCGTGGCTTCATTACGATGAAGCATGTGATCTTGCATTCTGTCACGTCTGCATGACAGCCAATAAAGATGATAATCGTCTGTATAAAAACTTACACGTTATGTGGATCATTTCGTACCACAAAATAGGTATTAACCCTTTCAACACCACAGACCTCTAAATAGGCTTTCAAAAAGTGTAGATCCAGATGAGCCGGCTCGTGATGAGCCGTCTCATCAGGATCTGCACTTTTTGCCAGTAATATTACTATTTTTAGACAAAATTACCCATATTGATAAATGAACTGATCCAAATGTAATTTTGTTATTAATTTATTGGTCTAAAAATATCATGGACCAGTCCATGTCAGTTACTTGGTGTTGAATGGGTTAAGATGCAGCTATTATCCACCCTAAAATGGCTTCAGATGTCAGGAAATCGCGGTAACAATCCAATTTCTTCACGAGGGAGCATGCCTAGGGACATACGACCTAAGATAGGTCGGTCACACTTCCAGTGCTTCTATTTGGCTGGACCACTTCCAAAATGCTGACAGCCGTGTGTATGCTAATTATATTGTTAGTACTGTGCCAAAGCTAGAATAATATAAAGCTAAATAAATAATTATAGATAGTACTGAACAATGGTGAAAATGGGAGAACGACAATTTCTTACACACTTCTACAATAAAATTAAACATGATATGAAATAGCAAATACAGAAGATATATTCGAATTGTTAACATTTTACATTGCCTTATTGCGACTTGCTAAATGCAACCACTTCTGACTAGCTGTCTGTAATATCTTGAGCAAGTCTCTCCCCTACAGTTCACCAACTGTTGCTGTATAGAAGTTATTACGTGGCTAGTTTCATATCAACATAGGTATCGACCCGAGGTACATGTAACTTGATATCCGCCTGAGACTGAATAACAATGGACTGCAAAGTACAAAGGTACATGTATGATGTCATGACAGTGTTTTAAATGTAGTTACTGGTCAGTTTGGGGAGGGGGTGGTTAACGGCGCACCAACAGCTTAGGTTATATGGCGACTCTCCAGCTACAATTGTTGGAGGAAGATCCCGGATGCCCCTCTGAGCAGTATTTCAGGTTATTGGTTACTGGTCGGGTGTTGCATCCTGTGCCAGACATGTGAAGTAATTCAACGGTTCTTCCTTCACCACAACTGACTCTGTATACTCTCTCTGCATTAACTCCTTATCAGAGTTCCCACTTATGTTAACCAAGCTATTGTCTGCATTAGCTTCCTCAACACGCGCATGTACTAAGTCGTTCATGTCTCTTTTCAGTTCCAACCTTTCAACTGGAACTGTATCATCAGAATAATCCCCATTTACTGCAACAAAAATATCTTTGTTACTATCGTCTTGTAAAACATTCACTGGATAAACCATAATCACATGGGAGTTCTGTACAGGTAGATGTACAACTGCAGGAAAAACATCAGTCGCTTCTTGTCCATGTGGCATATACTGTTCACTGGTATTCCTTTGTGCTTCTGAACTATTCCTTTGTGCTTCTGAACTACATTTCGGAGAGTTTGAACTAATCTTCACTTTCAATTTTCTTTTCAAGGTACTTTTAATATTCAGTTTGCGTTTTACCACTTTTGGATTTGTCTGCTTATTAACCATTAACTTTTTGCTATTTAATCCTTTTTTCATGTCAAGTTCAGTTATTTTGGTTTTCTTGCCAACCAACTTAATCTCATTATTATCTCCTTTTCTTTTCCTTGGCTGTTTAACTGGAACATACATTTTGTTGTATTTTGGTTTTGCTTGTTCCTTTGTCTTCAATTCCTTTGGTGTTTTAGGTATTGATTTTGAAACCTTTGGAGCTTTTGTCTTGGTTGGAGAACTGTTTTGTTTTGGAAATTTCGGTTTAACAGTAGGCTTACCGTTACTTGTATTTTCAAGTTCTGGCTCAGGTGAACTTGTCGGACAGACATCAGTCAAAATACCTTTAAGTGCTTCGAAACTATTGCGACCCTTTCCTCTATTATCTGCAGTCCCTTCATTGGATTTCTCTAAGAACGTTGGCTTTCTTATTTTCACATTTGTCATTTTAGGCTTCTTTTGTTTCTTTTTTTCTGATGACAACAACAGGCTTGGAGTTTTCGGTTTTGTTCTTTTTACAACTGCTTTCTTTTTCTCATGATACTTTGTTACAGCTTTCTGCTTATCAGTACCTTTAGATGCAGTTGATTTTTTCGGTCTTCCTGCTTTTGTTTTGCCTTTAATTTTAGTAGAATTAGCTAATGACTTGCCTTTCATACATGTATTACTGGATGTTTTCTTTGGTGGAAGTTTCTTTAGATTTTCTTTCTTTACATATCCAATCTTTGAAGCTCGCTCTTGTACTTGGACTATTGACAAGTCCTCCCCATCAATAGTCTCAAACTCTGAATACTTTCCCTGGAATCTTTTGTTTCTGGACTTATTTCTTTTGGAAACTAGCCCTAAATCTTTAACAAATCTTGCTTTCTTGATATTTTCTGCTAACAGCCTTTTCCTTCTATTCACAAAATGCCTGAGCCTTTTATAGCCTTTTGGTGGATGCCCCCTAGGGATGGGAGGGAGAAGACCAAGTCTTCGTCTGTGTTTCTTATGTTTTTCTGCAGTCTGTGTGTCCATGAGAGACACGTCCATAAACCAGGCTTTCATTGGCTTTGTTCCATTCTTATCATAATTGAAGTCGAAACCTCTTGTTGCCAAAGGTAACCTAAAATGACCATATAATGCAACTGTACTAACATCATTTTTTTCAATCAAAAGACTGTCATTATTTTTGCATTTTTCATCTTCATGTGTTTCACCTACATCTGCTACAGAGTCATCAATTGTTATCACCTCTTCTTGAATACCACTGTTGTCAAAATCTTCAACAACCTCTAGCTCTTTTTCAAAACATTTACCATCTCGCTTGTCAGCTACCCTGTTCTCTAATTTATTTCCCGATGTTTGAACTTCAACATCATCACATATTTCATAACAACTTTTATCATTTTTATCTTCTACACTGTCCTTTACTTCCATTTTATTGTTTGTAGATTTTAAACCACCGTTCAAACTGTTACCATCAATATCAGCAGCATCAGGATTCTCTTCACTTAATACATTATCAATTTTTTTACTTTGACATCTTGATCCTGTATTCCTTTTCACAACCTCAATTTCACCAGTATTTTCATTAAGTCTAACATCATGTATGCCTGCTGCTGTTCTATTGGTCTTTATCACATCTCCATATTCTTCATCAATGGGTTCATTCTTAATGTCTACATCGCTTAAAGTATGGCTTTTACTCCTGCTCTTTCTTTGTCTTTTCCTACTTGATTCTGCTTCCTCTAATTCCAATTTCATCTCCATTTTAAGTAAAGCCAAATCTAGTTTAGGTATGTTTGCCAAGTCTTTCACTTCCTTCTGTGTATGCATCCTTTCATAATGAAGTTTTAGCTGCATATACCTCTTAAATGGCTTTTTACATAATTCACAGAAATAAGCATATTGGTTACCATGCACAGTTCCGATATGTGCAAGTAGATGGTCTTGTTCTTTAGAAGCATGTGGACATAGTGGGCATGGGTATGGTCTGACAGATGTGTCATGTGTAACCATATGTTTTTCCATATTATTTCTAGATGAGAATTTCCATTGGCATACTGGACACTCGAATGGTTTGTAACCTGCATGCACATTCATGTGTTTCTTTAAAGAATATCTATTCTTAAACATATTACCACACGTGTCACATTTATATTTTCTTTCTGCCATATGTGTGTATGAAAGATGCTTGTTTATAGACTGTTGATCCTTGTAACATTTCGAACATAACTTACATTTAAACGGCCTTTCAGTCTGATGCACGCGCATGTGCTTCGTTAGATCAGATTTCGTTTTGGTTGCGCTAGTGCATCCTGGGAAGGTGCATTTGAATGGTTTCACATCAGAGTGGACTAGCATATGACTATGTAGTTCAAAGTTGGTTTTCACACGGAATCCACATGTTAAGCACTGGATTGGTTTCTCATCAGTGTGACGATACATGTGTTCTTTTAGATCCGATTTACGCTTGGCTGCAAACTCACAAATTGTGCACTTGAAGTTTCTCTCATCACAGTGTTTCAATGCATGATGGTGCTTCATGTTACGCCTCCAGCGTGTTCGCCATCCACAAAGCGTACAAATGTGTTTCAACTCAGTCTCGTGTTTCGCTTGATGTCTCTCTAGATCTAGTGGGTTTTTTGAAGCATACAGACATCCCTCATGATCGCATATGAATGGTTTTCCACCATCATGCTTGTAGGCATTATGCTCTAGCAATCCGCTGATTGTCCTAAACTTCTTGTTGCATGGTTCGCAAGTAAGGACCTGTCTGTGACTTTTAAAGTGATGTTTATCAATGAGATTTTTCTCATTTGCAGTAAATCCACATATTTTGCATTCAAAATGACCAATGACAGGTGGTCGTCCAATTCTGGTGCCTTTAACTTTCTTACATGTAGATTTGACTGGGACTTCGGAGCAATTTCCTATTTCAGATGTAACTTTAATGCCAGTTTTATCAAGATTGGTATAATTTGTATTTTTAGGTTTTGATTTCTTTACCTTTTTCAAAGTTGGTCTGTAATCATCATCTTTTTCATCATCTGATGGCACATAATCATCATCTTTACCATCATCATCTTGATCATTAATTATACTTAAATCGAAATCATCATCATTAAAATGTTCATTAATTTCTCCACTGCTTGGCATGTTAATATTTTGTTGACGATACTCATTATCTACACAAAGGGGTCCATTATGGGCATCAGCAACCATAGATGACTTTGTCTCGTCACCAGGATTTAACTCATGTTTACTACTGGTATTACTGCCAGTTTCAGGTTTTTTCCTAATTTGTTTCGGAGCTGTTTGTTTCTTGTCTCCGTGTTTCTGCTTTGAGTTTTCCCCGGTATGTGATTTTTTTGTCTTCATTGAATTAACAACAAAACTTTTAAGACTTTCTTTCACTTTGCTACTATGCTTGTACTTGATTTTCTTCTCCGAACTTCCTGTAGCAGACACAATTTTCTTTTTCAGTTTTAGTATTTTCACTTTCCTTGGCATAGTCAGATCTATGTGTAAATTTTCTGTATCCAAATGCATGCTCTCTATTCTTCTGAGCCTTATTGCACATGGTTTGGTTCTTCCTTTGAACTTCAAATGATCGAGGTTTTCATTCTTGCTCTTTATTTTAAGGTTATTTGTCTTCATTTTTTTTGATTTCCCTTTAAATAATGGTTTTACAGCTAATTTCACATTCACTTTCTTGTTACCTACATTAACTGTAGCAGGTGGTATATATTTTGCTTTTTCAAAATTGTTATCAATAGTGGATAACGCAGTCTTAGTATCAGTCAATTGTTTACCAAGATGGGCAGCAGATTTCTTCATTGGTTTGTCAGATTTAGCCCAAAGTGTCTTTAATTTGCCAATACTAGTCAAGTCCAGCAACGTTGTGACTTGTTTTTGGGGAATTCTGGTAGTAACTGAACTCTTCTTTTGTTGCTTTACAGTGGATTTCTTCAATGACACCGGATGAACCTTAGCTACATTTCCTTCCATGGATATAGTCTCTGTACTAGATGCAGCAAATTCTTGAAGGTTTTCTTCATTAAGACCAATCTCTGCTAATTCATGAACAACATCTTCACTTTCTTCAAAATGTAGAGTTTCTGTTTTCACACTTGTCATGAAATCAGACTGATTTGTCTTCTCTGATATATTAAAAACAGAGGACTCACTTCCAAAATAATCGTCCCCACTAGATTGTGTTCCTCTGATGTCCACACGCATTGCATCTGTATTAGGTCTTGTTGTTTCAACAACACGACTATTATGCTCACTAGAACTAAAGTTCTCTGTAACTGTACTGGATTTCTCGAATATATTAGTAAACACCGAACCGGATTTAGTATTAGATACAAAATAGGATTTCTCATCTTTGGCAACCATTTCTTTGGATTTCTCAAGTTTACCACACTCATCAGAACTCACAGGAGGAGCCATATTATCACCATCATCTTGCGCACATTTGTCTCCAATTTCTTTCAAATAAGCATCCAACTGCTGCAGGCTATTTTGCATTTCCATGTCCTTTCGTGAATGCGACAGGCTCAATACTATTTCAAGTTGTATTCAAAGGGCTCAGCTCTTCTGTTTCTACTCTGCCACTTACAGTACCTTCAGACGGGCAGACCTATATGAATTTTGAACAAACAACAAACTGTCTCTACCCTCTTCTCTGAAGACACCACAATCAAGATTGTCACATCAACAGCGGTTATTAATTTAGCTAAACGGATCTCCAATTCTATTCCTTTTACAATGTATCATCAGATGCGACCTGCAATCAAACCTGCAGCATGTATTCTGCATCCTTTTGTAGTCATTCCTATTGAATTGATTGCCTTCTTCATTCTAACTCTGCCAATGTTTTCTACTTTTCACCATTTCCAACTGACTCCTGAAATAAACACAAGTTGACAGAAGGTCAGCCAAGCTTGACTAATCACTGTTCGAAAGAAATGGCTCTGTAGTAATTTGTATTACACCTTCATCAGCATCATTTTGGGCTATACTGCTGGCGGGCAGTTTACCTAACACCTTTCCTGAGCAGGATCCAGCGGTTAACCGGTACTTGGTGCACCAACCTCCGTAAGAAACATCCAACTTTTGCATATAAACAGACACGGCCTGAGCGGGGCTCGAACAAGCGACCATTAGTGATGATAGGACACAGTGGTATATAAGTCAGCGACCTTAACCACTCGATCACGGAGGCAGTCCCTGTAATTACTAAGCTTACTGTGCTCTGGCTTACATACATTTTTTCTAAATATAAGACGACTAATTTTGTTACAATGATAGCAAGAGCTATGGGATGGATATATCCCATCCCGTAGTTCCTGTGATGTTACATTAACCTCAATCTAGTGCATATTTTCCGAGTACTAGTGGGGTATTTTGGCGTAAACATATTTATTCCACTATATACATTCACAAAATCAAAGAATAGGAAAGGATTATGTGTGTTTTACGTTTATTTATTGTCGCTACCGGTTGCCCATATTAGCAACGCCTCCTGAAGAGATTAGTAATTTTAGATTTTGGAGGATAGTGCATGATGCAGACAGAGACCCATTCCAGAGACTCCTCTGATTCTTTTACGTGCACGGTGTAAAGCACAGACACGAGACCTAAGGATTAAAACGGAAGCAGAGCTTATATAGTTTCTCTCCTTGGGGTAATTTTTATAATACGACAGCAAGAGGTATGGAACCTGTGTTCCAGTATTGTCACTTTGGATATGGTTAGCATTTGTGCCAATATAATCCAAAATTCGTATGTATTTTCATGAGATACATGCATGGGCCAGACAAGTAAAATAGCCATTTAAATTATAAGTTCTAAACAGACATGGCTGAAACGTATTAAACAGACATGGCTGAAACGTATTAAACAGACATGGCTGAAACGTATTAAACAGACATGGCAGATACAGCTAACATATGTGCCAAGTAATCTTAAAAGTTCTCTGGCTGTTCAAGAGTTATGGAGCAGACACCCACAAAAATAATAACCATTTAAAATAATTGAACTATAAGTTCTAAAATTTAATGTAGCCTAGAACCAACTTGAGGGTGAAACCTGTGCTCTGCACATCATCTCGAAATGGTTCACATTAGTGTCATGTCATTCTAAAAGACCCCATGCTGCTAATATTTGAACTAAAGTTGTAAATGTGACCTAGACATTGAACTGACATGATTGAAACGTGTGTTCTCCTCATGGTATCGATATGGTTAACATTTATGCCAAGTCATGTTAAAATTCCGGTGACGATTCAAGAGATATGGATCCGAATCGAAACGTAATCACCTTGACCTTGAATAAACATGGCATGTACTCTGCATATCGTCTCCCTATATGGGTAACATTTGTGCCAAGTCATGTTAAAATTCCGGTGACGATTCAAGAGATGGATCGGATACGAAATGTAGCCATTTGAACTGTAAGTTCCAAGTGTCACCTTGACCTTGAATCAACATGGCATGTACTCTGCACATCGTCTCCCGATCTGGGAAACATTTGTGCCAAATAATTTTAAAATTCATCCAGCGGTTATAGAGTTATGGAGCAGACGTAAATTTGTGACGGACATACATGTATGAATGTACCAGGACTATTGTTATATCCCTTCCGTTATGCGATGGTGGATAACTAGCAAACAATGTACCGGGACTATTGTTATATCCCTTCCGTTATGCGATGGTGGATAACTAGCAAACAATAAGGTATCATATATATATAATAACTGCAAGATATTGGAATCTCGTTAAGAGTGCATGATTTGTACAGATTAGTTTATTGAAATTTATTTTAGCTCAATTGCGAAACAAGTTCTTACAACTTATATTAATCATGCTCGAGACCCATTTCTGATGGAATCCGTCGCCATGAGGGAGAGAGAAGAGGCAACGTGGAATTTAAATGCCTTGCGGACACAATCGTAACGGCTCCAGTGGGGCTAGAACTGCAGGCCACCAGAGGGCAAAGTCAGGGTCCCTAGGGCGGAAATTTCGCCCACATTGCCCACTAGAATGATCCCTGATACTTTATAACCAGACTAGTTTAACTTTGTATAGCTTCTGTGAAAATAATGAGATTCATTGCAGAAATCTGACATATATGAGAATTGGTATTGGTCGAGAGAGGCAATGTCGAATTTAAGTGCCTTACCTAACGGCACAATCGAAACAGATACAGCTGGGCGCGAACTCCGGTCCTTTATGTATGTGAGATGGTACAGTGGCCGCCAGATCGGACAGGTGGGTTTTCTCCTGGTACTCCGGTTTCCTCCCACACGAATGATCACATGTACACTTTCATCCGAGCCAACGAGAGTGATTTATATAAGTTGTTAAACCTTGCTTCGCAATTGTTGTAAAATAAATAAAAGTTTAAACTTAAAGTCCCAGAAAGTCCCCTGTACATACCATAACTTGGAGAACAAGGAGTATATACTGCCATCATCTTCAAACTGCCGTCACCGACTCACTCAGACAGGGTGATCATTATCTGAAAGCATTCAATTTCAATTCACATCGTTTGCATTTGAAAGTAGGCAATAACAACTGTGACAGTGTAGAGCAACACGTTGATGTAAAATTAATGCAAAATTAAGATATTTAATTTATACAGTTTTCACATATTTTACTACGGAGTAGTATCCGCATTCCAGGCGCTCCTTATCTGCATTGTTTTACAGACATGCCTCATCTGATTTGCATACACGTATTACACGATATTGATATCGGACTAGAAGCTTCAGTAGAAATGTCAACGATAGAAATAAACTCCATGTCAGCTATGCCACCGCGATCGTTTTACAGACGGATCTGTAGTCCAGTGGTAACACGCTGGACTGGTAATCCAGGGATCGCAGGTTCGATCCCCCCCCGTCTGACCCTAATACAATTAACAGTCTCTTCAGGTGTCGTTCATATGGGCAACCGGTAGCGACGATAAATAAACGTAAAACACACGCATCGCGATCATCATATATAGCATGTCTTCAGAAATAAGGTAGCTCAGTGTTTAATAATGTCCTGCGTTATGTAACTTATGTTCATTCGGGTATCGAACAGTTCATCTGAATTGATCCATCATGTCTACGATGAACTAACAGATACATAGTCCCTGACACACCATCTATTGCAGGGTTCATTCTAGGTCAGAATTTTTGGGAGAAGTGAGAAAGCGCGTGATTGCTTCCTTAAATGGTGTTCTTTAATATACTTCTGCAAAATAGGGTTAAAATGCACAGTACAACCATTAAATACAACATTTGCATAGGAGGAGTGCTTTATAATGGGCCAGTGTATATCTTACTAGACAAAATTTTGTTTGAAAAAGGTAAAAACCAAAAAACATTTTTTTTAAGGGAGAAGTGGGGCCCCCAGAGGGCGAAGTCAGGGTCCCTAGGGCGACAATTTCGCCCACTTCATCCCTCTAGAATGATCCCTGAACAGTTCATCTAAATTGATCCATCATGTCTACGATGAACTAACAGATACATAGTCCTGGGACAAGCAACGCTCCAGAACCCTGGAACCTAGTCATTTGTGAATGTGATGGCCACGTCAGAGCGTTAGGCTGTTCGTGGTTTTCATTTCAAGACATTAGACACTATAACTTCTTGCATAGCCGTCACAGGATGCCAGAGCTGCCTCACCAGCTTGAAAGTCTGAGGAACATCAGTCAAGTCTCAAATAAAGCTCTGTAAATGACAATTGTCTATTGTAAACACAGCATACAACATAATAATACTATGCTCGGTGTTTCTATGCTCGGCATATTTTCGTAATATTTAAATAGTTTTAACCCATTTTCGCTGACAGAGGTGAAGCATGGTTCAATAGCATTCCGTTGTGCTTACCGGTAGCCTAATGTAACTGTCACCTGACTGGTTCAGTAGCCGAATATAAAAAGACAACTTGTTGGGAATTTTTTTCCACCAAAATGATGCGGTTTATGACCATTTCAGGTAGCTATCCGGATTGGAAAAAAATGTACAAATAACCAGAAAAGTTGTGTCTCCCTATTCACAGACAAGAGATGAAAAATGGTTAAATAGGCATACAAGACGTCGACAAGAGATGGTTACTGAACAAATATGATATAATAAAGTCATCTAAAGTATTAAATAAAAAACTCAACACGATCAAACGCCGTCTTGACGGTCCGCCATACTGTAAAGGGACTTAACTCGTGCACGCACACAGGGGAACAGGTGCCTGTTCTCTGGGTCAGACAGAGTTAAGTCCCTTTACAGTATGGCGGACCGTCAAGACGGCGTTTGAGTTTTTTGGACGGTATAAGACAAACACATGTTATATTTAATACTTTAGATGACTTTATTATATCATATTTGTTCAGTAACCATCTCTTGTCGACGTCTTGGATACCTATTTAACCATTTATCATCTCTTGTCGGTTCTTGTCTGTTCTTGTCTGTGAATAGGGAGACCGGAAAAGTTGTAATATCCAGGTGTTACTGGTTTCCGACGATGTACTACATAACGTACTCCTATAGGTTTAGAATTGTCATACACTGCAAAAGTGCACAAGGTATGTTTATTTATAATTCCGGTAACTGGAGCGTGAAATACCGCTCGATCTCTCGCGACTTGCTATTCCCCACAGTTAGGCGAAAACTCTTCACGCCGGGATATATGTATGTCTGCGTGTACCACTGAACTGTCTTGGAAACTAATGTTTTCTACGATTATTGGCAACATTCATCTGACTAAATAAACTACCATGGGTGATCAACAAGAGAGAGAAGTGAAAACTGAAATATGCACAGTGATGCAGTGAAAAATAAACAATGTCAATGAAATGTAACTCAGCAGTATAGAGTCGTTAGCTGACATATTTCAGTCGGAAACAATTACTTTAAGTTTGACATATGCAGTACACATTACATAGCATACAAACCATTACCATCACTTGATGTAGAGTGTACTTATTTGCGTTCTAGAAGAGCAAGTATAAACGAGTCCGTTGCTAAAACTGTGCCTTGCCTCAGCCTCGTTTTGGATTAAAACCAATTAATTTATGAATTTCATGCCAATTGTCGTATGTCAACTAGTGCAAACAAATGTTATACTTCCAATTCCTATCAATACTAAAGTAAATAGCATCTGACTGCTAGATCAATAATGAAACAGCGAATAAATGGATAATAGTTACCCTTCTTACTCTCTGGAAGCCTTTCTTCCCGTTGCAAACCAAGGGAGACAACTCCAAATGTATTTGTACTATGAACCCAAATCCCTTAAAATGCGCGCAAACGCCACAAAGTATTGCAATAAATTTGAGCAGTGTTAGTATAGGTCTACATGTGTGTTCCATTTGCAGGGATCTAGACCTGTTTTATATACCATCTACCTACTTATACATATATTCTATAAAGTATGATATGTAGAGCAACGGAATAAGTCTCACAGATGCATCGGACATGACTATCAGCGAACAAGCTCCGTCACTACCATGCTCAAAGACCTCCAGTGGAACACTCTACAGCACAGACGAAACGTAGCCAGAGCCACTATGCTATATAAAATCAAGCATGAGCTCGTCGACATCAACCCTGAACCACCACTCCGATAATCTAGATATTCCGGGTTTCACAATCAACAGTACACACAGATCTCCTGTACTAAGTCTACTTATCATCACAGCTTCTTTCCTGCCACCGTCACCATCTGGAACCGATTGCCTCAACACGCCGTGACCCAGTCCACCCTAGAGGGCTTTAAGACCGTCATGGCTGGCATACATAACCTGTAAATGGCACACTCGTTTTTAACTTGTTTTTAAAAATTATACGTAGACAGACTTTTAAATGTACAAATCCACCTCTCCAGCTGCGCATGCTTTTAATCTCTATCGCGAATATACTCTAGAAAGAGTGATGCGATTACTAAAGATGATGATGACCACAGAGACTCGATAATTATTACATAATCTACCATTAGACACAAATAGATCTCATAGGTATTAGACATCCGTACTTGGACCCCTAATATACATAGCCTATATAAACGACCTCCCACAAAACATCAGTTCCAGTTTACATCCTTGCAGATGATGCTGCAGTCCATATATATCACTGATATCTGCAAATGAGTCAGTCACACTCCAAATCGATCCTAAGAGGTTAGAAGAGTGGGAGTTGGAGTGGGACATGATATTCAACCACTCCAAATGTCAAGTTATCCACGTCACCAGAAGGAAGCATCATATTCCCAGTCAATATACATTGTATTCTAGCACAACTGTGAATTGACTGTATCTATTCTACATGTACAATCTTGTCTGAACACCTGTATATTTATGAATTTTTCATTACTTTCTTGTATTTATGCTTTTATCTACTCATATTTTGAACATCTTTTGACGCGCAACATGTCTACATGCCCGCTAGGGGTTTGACATTAGTGGATGATAGATGAAAATATATTGTCACAGCATATATAGCGTTTTTCCTGTACCGATCTAGCACGTTGACCGTATTAGCATATAATTGATCCTTTGTTTTATATAGAGCATTCAAACGCGTTCATCCAAACTACGATATTCAGACGAGCTTTATCTAAGGTAGGTTAGTATGTCAGTTACGCTTTATCGGTTACCATGGATGACTGGTTGTAGAACATATATATTTATACTTGAACAATGCATTTTGTTTACTTTTTGCGATGTGATGTGGCTTTAAATACTCCCAAGGTCACATTAAGTGTGTCCTGCTATACATTTGTCTTGCACAAACAAAACAATCATGTACATTTCACTTGAGTTGGTATGTTATATTTTCGTTCAGATAGTACACACTTAGTATGGTGCCAAGAACATGATCATGGGCAACATAATGTGTGTCAAATAAGTATTCGTTCACGAGTAATTATAACGACATTATGCATTGTTGGGGGGAAATGCCATGTTCCATATACCAAATGTAGACTATTATGTCGGTAGTTTGTCCAAAACATCGTACAGAGCGCTTGCATCAGCCGTAGATATTATTGCCATATACATGTACATGCACATACATGTATGGGGTTGTGTTATCGGCATCGTTGTAGTTACGGTGATAATCAATCAATCAATCAATCAATCAATCAATCAATTAATCAATGCAAAAATAAGAAATATAAAACAGGTGTTAATCATGATTTTTAATTAATCATAAATTATGCGGAGTCTTAAATAAAACAGGTACTGAAGTGGTAAGGACATTTACATACGTGTACATCTACATAAGCTTATGGTTTCCGTGTAGCGGACTAATAATACATGTCATTATTATTTTGAGAAAAGAATCATCCGATTTCAGTCAATGACCCAACCGTATCAACAAGTACTCATAGTACGTTTTCAGTGGCATCCATGGTCCAGTGGTAGAGCTTCGGATCTGGAATCTATCGTCCCGGGTTCGATACTCGGTCAGGCCACGTATGTAGTGTCATTGAGCAAGGCACCTCACACACATTGCTTAGTACTGGTTAACCACTTAGGTCGGCTAAGCTTGCCCAGGAAAACATCCCCGCAATACGTCCCCGCAAATGGTTTGACATGAATGGAACATACATAACTACTACATGAAAACGGGGCCTCCGTTGAATGGTTACGGTCGTTGACTTCAAATCACGAATCTCAAATTCATTAAAGTGAGGAAGCTATCTAAATACGGTTTCTGGTTGTACCCTGAGTGCCCGTCCATGTCTTGATACTAGGGTCTTCCGCCAACAATAATAGCTGGAGAGTCGTCCTATAATAATAACCTAAGCTATTGATGCGACTTCGAACGCCAAAACAAATATAAAAAATACAGGGAAGCAATGCGTTGAATTATTAAGAATGCTTTAAACCATAGGAACTCAATATTGAACGCTTTGTCTTCTTAATTACACAAAACAACTAACTGGAATGTTCATCCTCTATTTGGAAATTAGATTACAGTAGCTATACGATAGCTTTATTGATCACTTGTTTATTTATATGTAATTATATGTATATATTATGACTATGACCATGAATAAACTTATGTTCTGTTCTGTTCTGTGTGCATAACATAAACATGCCTTTCCGAGCATGCGTATACTGTCCTTATCAATAAATTAAACTATTGGTGGTATGGGACGCACCTAATATTATTATAGGCGTACCCGATAAGTGAACATAACGTTGTATAATTGTATTAAATTTAAATTAAACGGTAGGGTTTATTCATATTTTCAAAAATATCTTGTAGGGCAAGTAAAAGTTATGTGTGGGTGATGGACATTTCAAGTAATAACCATATCAGTCCACATCATCTGATTATACATCATGAACAATGCGATATGTTCGAATGATGACATATTGTGTAGCTATACCAAATTAGATCGTATGCATAATTAAATATTAATTGAAGCTTAAAGGACTATTGGAAATGTTGTTTACTACAATTGCAACAATTAAGGAGTGTGTTTTACGTTTATGTATCGTCGCTACCGGTTGCTCATATGAGCGACGCCTCCTGAAGAGATTAGTCAGAGGAGACTCTGGAATGGTCTCTGTCTGTATCATTGCACTATCCTCCAACAGTCTAAAATGAATAATCTCTTCAGGAGGCATCGCTCATGTGAGTAACCGGTAGCGACGATAAATAAACGTAAAACACACATTGAATTAACTGAATTATCCAATTTCATGGCAAGTGTCAATATTTAATATTATTACCGATAATATTTACAAAACCTTGACTGAACCAGCCTTAGGGAGTAGCATATTTGAACAGTGGTAGCAACGTAACAGAGAGCTGTAACATATAACAAGCAATGTATGTTGTACAGATAGAAGAAGATATGCTTCATTATCGAATTCTTTAATGCGAAGAAGCTCGGTTTATACGGAAGATCGGTGGTTCTATCTGTGTCTGAAGTACTGGTGTATTCCTCCACTAATAATAGCTGGAGAGTCGCATAAGCTGTTGGTTCGACATTATATCTTAATATTAAGCAATAAGCAAGCAAGCAAACAAATCAGTGTTGCTTTGAACATGAATCCATATATGACCTTAAGAGGTTGAAACTATCCCGTGGCATTCCATCATTCCGGCATATGCTGATGCTTTGATCTCCACGTATCCTTCTGGCTCAATTACATTGTAACAACAACAACAACAACAACAACAACAACAATAAAAAACAACAACAGCAACTACACACTGAATGTATTCGCGTATTTTATTTTAGTTCTAGAAATGCACACAATTCACACAATAAGCCAACGTTTAAAGACTTAAAATGGTAAACACAATGATACAGATAAATAGTTCATATAGCTGACATTCTGTAAGCCCAAACAATTTCCCATTTGCGTTGTGTTATTTATAGACCAAATTATAGACCAATGACAAACAAACGTCACTTCAGGAGCGTGGATGACCGATATTTGAAATCCTACTTTAGACTAATAAGTGTTTAGACCACAAAAATAATTTGTAGTAGCTATGCATTTATACGTGAAAACATGCACTTTACTTGCTTTTTGTGATGTAATGTTGCTTTAAAGGTAACGTAACACAAGCTATGTGGATTGATCATCACATCATGTGTTATACTGTATATATGTGTCAAGAAACTGTGCATGGTTTACGACAATAAAATATTCTGTCATTCTGTCTAATGATTCGGGTATACTAGGTTTTACTCAATAGTTATTGTTGTGCAAGTCGTAGGAAAAGTGCTCATTCCCCACTAATTATACTACTTTTTCCAATATGATTGAAACATAGTTTTGCGCTAATAAACGTGCATGGCTATCCCTTGGTATACATGTTTGAAATGTCGTCATGGCATTCTTTTGTTATCCTGAAATGTAAGAAAGCACATTCATAATATTTTATTTAATGAGTTACTTCCCCTGTATACTTCCACAGCTATGTATGTCCTCGTAAATGGTTTCCTCTCTGTTTTTATCGTTGTTTCCTTTGAACAACATGTTATCAATGTGCTTCCAATTTCTCATCTTATAATTATTAAATTACTAGATCTCGACAGATGTCCTACAATATATCCAATGGGTATAAATCTGGACACATTTGTTGTCAATTAATTAACACGAATATGATATAATCACATTTATCATACCGAAACATCTGATTAGGGAACACCAGTAAAAACAAAGGCTTCCAATTGAAAGGACCGCTAAGCATTTCGGGATAAATCGGACTTTATCAGCCAAGGGAGATAATAGAAATGTCATCGATGTATCTCATTGCAGACAAGGATTATGACTGTTTTAAATAAATACTTTAGTCTAATTTGTAAATAATATGTTGTGCTCTGAGAATAAGCCTTGTGGAGGTCGTGATTGCGTAGTAGTAACGCGTTCGCTTCAGATGCGAAAGCCCCGGAGTTCGCGCCACATTGGAGCCTTTACGATTATGCCTTGCTGATGAATCCCTTTTGTGGAAGTCATGATAGCGCAGTAATAGAGCGTTCGCTTCAGGTGCGAAATGACCGGAGTTCGAGCCCTCTGTAGCCGTTACGATTGTGCCCTTAGACAAGGCTTTTAAATTCCACATGCCTATTCTCTCTCCCTCATGGCGATAAATTCCATCAGGAGTTCGGTCTCGACAATGATTAATATAAGTTATAAGAACTTGTTCCGCTATCGAACTAAATTAAATTTGTATAAACGAATACAACTTCGTGAGCAAACACGAGCATTATCAATGGGTACCAAGACTCATCTGACACGTGTTTACCCGACACATATACAAATAGGACACGCGGTCAGTGTTAACACGTGTATTACAATGTGCAGTAGTACTTGGGGTGGGGGTAAAGTCCCATCAACAACTTAGGTCAAATATCAATTATACACACCAAGACCAAATTGTGAATTATTTCGTAATACATTTGAATTTTCAGGATCATCTATTTGGAATTCATTGCCTCACTCAGTTCAAAATGCTCCAACTATCCAACAGTTCAAAATTCTCTACTTAAGGTGGAACTATAACAATTCAAACTAATCGCGTACTTCTACTGTTATTATAAACGTGTATTGCCATTGCTTTATTTATTAGAATCTGAAAATTGCTGTCCTTAAGTTGATTTCATACATATTTTGAAGATACCACTACAAGTCAAATATGCACATTGTTAGATAGATCTAGTATCATTAATTGTCTCACTCCCATTTTCTACTCTGCTAGCCAATTCCATATATCATCATATTCCATTACATATTAAATATAGTTTCTCTATTTTTCAGCTTTTACATTACTATAATTATTATTCCAATGTGCAGTTCTCACTTATAGTGCTATCTTTTGATTGCATTTGATTGTATATATGTTGAGGACCTCATGGTAGATTAACTTTTGTTAAATGAGTACTCTCGTTAAATAAAGTCTTTATTATTATTATTATTATTATTATTATTATTATTATACGGCGACTGTCCAGCTGGCTCACTTGCCACGCACCGCTGTAGGCTCGAATCATACTGGGTGTGTCGAATCCTTTCATGTGAGGAACATATCCAGCTGGTTTCAAGAAGGTCGGTGGTTCTACCCTGGTACCCGTCAGTGTCTGAAGTACTGCTTGGAGGGCAAACCCGGGGTCTTCCTCCACCCAGTAATAGTTGGAAAGTCGCCATATGATCTAAGCCGTTTGTGGGACTTTAACCCCCACAAAGCAAACAAGCAAAGCATACACTTTGGATGGTGTATTAAATAATAGCGATCTGTATTAACATACGTTGCAATGACGACAAGTTCACCAATTGTCCTGGTCTCACAGCAAAGCTCACCCGGTCCACACGAGAAATCAGGAGGTGACGTCACCGGGCTGTATGTTGAACTTGAATACTACAGAAAATATAGAAACATACTCAATTAGTCACATGCCAGTCCTTATTATGTGTGCATTGTGTACACGTGTTTCATTCATGTTTCAATTTGTTGAGAGCCTCGTAGTAGATGAAGGAAATGCATTGTATTATATGTCTTACTAATCCCAGGGTAAATGAATCAAAACAATGCTTGGACAACAACGTTATCTTCGTTTCAATAATTAACAAATACCGGTTTTCTAAAACAGAACCCAGTAATTTATATATATAAGTATATTGTGATCCGGATAATCCGTCAAATTATAAGCAAGACCGTCTGAACCCAACATCGACAGGGAACCTTGATCGTAGTTGTTAAGCAATACCATTCGACTATACCCGATAGAATAGACCACCCAGTGAGGAGTACATATTGCCATTTTTATACTTTATTTATTTTACAACGATTGCGAAGCAAGTTTTAACAACTTATATTAATCACTCTCGTTGGCTCGGATGAAAGCGTATATGTGCTCATTCGTGTGGGAGGAAACCGGAGTACGCGGAGAAACCCCACCTGTCCGATCTGGCGACCATCGTACCATCTCACATACTTCCCAGTCCGAGAATCGAACCCGGGTTGCATTGGTGAGAAGCGAGCGCGCTAACCACTGCGCTAATTGGACAGCATATTGCCAGTAATATAATTATATGCGAATACGTACATGTATGATCCTTGTACCTTACACAATACGTATATTTCCAAGAAACGTATAATCAAGTGAAACTGGTATTGCCGTTTCCTGGAAATGATGTGATTTTATAACCATATTCTGAGTCGCAATTGCCTTTTTCTCTATCCCTCGTAGCGATGGATTCCATTAGGAATGAGGTATCGAGAGTGATTAATATAAGTTGTAAGAACTTGTTTAGCAAGTGAGCTAAAATAAATTTGTATAAACTAATCCCATCGACCGTCGACGTCAACGACGCCATATTTAGTGTTTTCTAAGGGTATATCTAGGAGAGGAATTTATATAAGATTGTATTTATCTTGTTTTCCAATCCTTTGTTATCTTCCTGCAACCTGTGTGTTTATATAATTTCGATGCATATATGCTCTTTGTACAAAAGAAGAACAATAAATAAAGTTTAAACTAAGGGTATATCTACTGTCAATTATTGTCACTTCTTTTTTAAAAGATAAACATTATTTTGTTTGCTTTTTGTGTTTGTGTCAACGATCATACTAGACGATAGGTTCATTTAGGTAGCTTATGTATATGATGTAAGCCGAAAACGACCCACTATGCAAACAGTTGTACTATGTGAGTGCGTATCGCCGAAGACAGTACTAATAGTTTACATATTGGATCCGTTTGAGGCTTATATCTTATTTAAAACACACACTTATATAACAAGTTCCTACTAATTAAAATTGTTAATTTCCTACATGTACGCGGATTTAATATAATACTCTGACACCAGTCCGATATCAATAGTAATGGACTGCAAGTACAAAGGTATGACGTCACAACAGTGTTTTATATGAGGTTCCAAGGTGTTGGGTCAGACATTAGTGCATCATATCAGTATATCAGTTCTGTTCTACAGTGATCTAGCAGCTGTATTCCGCTCATTTGGTGATGCTTTGTTATTATGGTCTAACTGTTTGGTTTGCTTACCCGGTCCGTGGTGGACGGTTCACATTCATCAATAACTCTGTAAAACATAACACATGAGGTATAATGAAGTCCCGTTATGCATGGTTATATCCACACTAAATTTGACAAATGCATCACAGTTACTGTAACCTGTTTCACACACAGGGATTCGGCACATTTGGGGGTACTAGTATATATATTTAAGTACAGGGATTCTACTCTGTGGAATGTCAGATTTCGCATCGATCAGTAAAATGGCCCTATCTGAAACAATGTTGAACAAATCTGTCCAAATATAACGCCTATCCCGAGTCTTTATATTGTTCTTCAAATAAAACACAACTTTAAGCTGCATGCATGTATACTTTGCAAACGATTGTCACAGACATTGGCCATAGCAGGTCACATTTCCATACTAGGACACGGGTTCTGTCAGCAACAAAAACAAATCTTCGACGGGAGAGTTTTAACAGTGAATAACATTATCAATAAAATGTGTTTCCACTAACGTGTAGGTTTATTCGGCAAAAATGTACGTCAAAAAGAGATTTCGTAGAATTTTTCAATTTGTTTTGAACATTTCTAAAGCGGCGCAGTTCGCGTTGAAACGAGCAGTCTGATTGGATTATTAGAATGTAACTAGATGTTTGTTTTTTTATGAAGAATAATCATAATCCAATCAGAACGCTCGTTTCAATTAGTCAGAACGCGAAATCTGACATTCCACAGAGTAGAATCCCTGTACTTAAATATATATACTAGTACCCCCAAACGTGCCGAATCCCTGTGGTTTCACAGTAAGCATGTGTTACCATATACAGTATACATCCGTTATGTCGAATTCCGTCGGACCGAACACAATACTTCGACATAACCGAATTTCGATATAAACGGAGCCAGTTATATGTAAAATGATAGAGTCTGAAACGAGACTTTGATCCGACTTCGCGATAACCGGATAATTCGACATAACCGACTTTGACATAGCGGGTGTAGACTGTACTTGAAAACCTAACAAGCCAGTTGATCGTTGTGGGAACAATTGTACGTTACTAATTATATGTGTCCTTAAGACAGCAATCAATCGCTCACACATACGTCCGAAAACTATTAGTGGAGGATAAACATATGTATGGTCGGTGTAAGAATACAATCTAGTGACATTACACTTCATACATCATGTTGCTCATACACCATACATCATGTCCTTCATACATAGCACATCGTGTGGAACAACCGCTACGTAGGACAAATAGTTACCATCACAATGGACTCACTAGCCTAACATGATTCATTCATACTTTGTAAATACGCACCTTTAATCCGCGCATGCTTGGAAAGTTTACAGTATGTGTAATTATTATGTATATGTGTGATTATTATGTAAATGTGTGATTATGATGTAAATGTGTGATTATTATGTATATGTGTGATTATTATGTAAATGTGTAATTATTATGTATATGTGATTATTATGTAAATGTGTAATTATTATGTATGTGTGTGATTATTATGTAAATGTGTAATTATTATGTAAATGTGTAATTATTATGTATATGTGTGATTATTATGTAAATGTGTAATTATTATGTATATGTGTAATTATTATGTATATGTGTAATTATGATGTATATGTGTAATTATGATGTATATGTGTAATTATGATGTATATGTGTAATTATTATGTATATGTGTAATTATGATGTATATGTGTAATTATGATGTATATGTGTAATTATTATGTATATGTGTGATTATTATGTATATGTGTGATTATTATGTAAATGTGTGATTATTATGTAAATGTGTAATTATTATGTATATGTGTGATTATTATGTATATGTGATTATTATGTAAATGTGTAATTATGATGTATATGTGTGATTATTATGTATATGTGTACTTATTATGTATATTGATCAGGAAATAAAAATCGGGAAAAAAACCTTTAACCCTTTCAACACTACATGCCTCTAAATAGACTTACAAACAGTGTAGATCCAGATGAGCCGGCTCATGACTAGCCGTCTCATCAGGATCTACACTTATTGACAGTAATAAGTATTACAATTTCTAGATAAAATTACCCATTTTGATAAATGAACTGGTCCAAAGGTAATTTTCTTATTAATTTATTGGTCTAAAAATATCAGTTCTGTTCTGTTCTAAAAATATCATGCACCAGTCCATGTCAGTCACTTGGGGTTGAATGGGTTAATTGAACATATCTAACACATTTACTTATGTTGTGTTAATATATTTTGACAGCTGGTATTTGCTACTAAATAAATAAAATAATAATGGCAACGCTTACTCGTTTCGTGAAATACTATGACAGTTTAAACTTACTCTGCTAGAGTAACCACGTGACCATGGACGCGTGTTTCACAGCACGGGGTGCACGTGCTGTCCGATGAATATTCAGAGATCCGCATTTGTTCTGGTTCTAAATATCTGAAATGAAATATATTTTGTTGAAGTTAAAGTTATGGTTAGTACAATGGTTTAACTTTGCATATTGAATAACACGATGTATGGTACAGATTTACCGTTATATCTCACCATTTGTGCATGTGCATATTTATGTTTTAGTTATATGTTATATTTCGGGTTTTACGCCTGCATCAGCACCATTTTGGGCTATATCGCCGGCGGGCAGTTTACCTAACAACACCTTTCCTGGACAGGCTCCAGCTGTTAACTAGTACTTGGGTGCACCAACCTCCGTAAGAAACTGCCAACCTTTTCATATAAATGAGACACGGCCTGAGCGGGGCTCGAACCCGTGACCATCAGTGGTGATAGGTTACAGTGGTATACAAGTCAGCGACCTTAACCACTCGACCACGGAGGCGGACTTATTTTTTTAGACTAATACGATTTCAAATATCTCTAAACGACAGTAGAACGCGCTTGGTATAGACTTCAATAATAAACAAAGATCAATTCAGGAGAGTAGCTGACCGTTATATGAAATCCTACTTTCACTTTTCAGATACCACAAAAACACTGTTTATGTATAGAAAGTTAGTGTTCGAATTCTTTCTGAAGAAAGTATAGTAGCAATGCTATGTATACGTAAAAATGGATTTTTGGGGCTTTTTGCGATGTAATGTCGCTTTAACAGAAAACACGGTGATCTTGAGAAAGCGGCGAATGTTAGGGTGCTGACTCGACCGGTTTACTGTTACGCAAGTTAATACGTATTTTAATACCAATAAAATACGAAAACGAGATTAACAAGAATAATTCTATCGTATTTGTAAATCTCTGTACAATTTTATTCATGCGATAGCAATCGTTTACCTAGTTGTAATAGGGCTTTTTGCGATGTAATGTCGCTTTAACCTCGTAATAAATAAACAGCAGGAAGGAATTTATATTAAAAGTTCAACTTAGAATGATGAGGAAAATGTGAGCATTACCGATGTGGCACTAGCATGCCTTGGAAGGCCACACATCCACACACCATTGATAGAAGTAATGCTGGTCTCATGCTGCAATTGAGTAACATTATTTGAATTTAATAATATTTTTTGCAAAGAGGAATACAATTTACAATTACATATCACAATGGCATTACTATCACATTTCTAACATACATAAATCCCCTATTTCACCATTTCTACTACACATATTCCCTATTTCACCATTTCTACTACACATATTCCCTAGTTCTCAATTTCTACTACACATATTCCCTAGTTCACACACATATTCCCTAGTTCACAACACATATGCCCTAGTTCACAATTTCTGCTACACATATTCCCTAGTTCACAACACATATTCCCTAGTTCACAACACATAGTTCACAACACATATTCCCTATTTCACCATTTCTACTACACATATTCCCTAGTTCACAATTTCTACTACACATATGCCCTAGTTCACAACACATATTCCCTAGTTCACAATTTCTACTATACATATTCCCCATTTCACCTACACACATTTGCGTTCCGAGTTTCAACTTCACGATTTCATGATTTTCACGATTTAAACTTCATGAATTCACGATTGCACGAGTTCATGTTCATCAGATCACTTAATTGAAATAGTGAAATTGTGTAAAGTTGAAATCGTTAAATGATGAGCGAAAGCGTGTACCGCCTCACGTACAATACTGGCGCTACACGACATCAACAATTTATTTACTGTAGATTGAATCAACAACAACAACAACAACAACAACAACAACATTTATTGCAGTAAGACATCAGCTGATGCTTATAGCATACTTATACAGATACAATACATATACATGTATTGTGAAAAAGTGAAAACATGGTTTGAATCATGGTATCTTTAGAAGATAATTAAAAGCTGTCCGATTAGCGCAATGGTTAGCGCGCTCGCTTCTCACCAATGCAACCCGGGTTCGATCCTCGGACCGGGAAGCATGTGAGATGGTACGATGGTCGCCAGATCGGACAGGTGGGTTTTCTCCGGGTACTCCGGTTTCCTCCCACACGAATGACCACATTAACGCTTTCATCAGCGCCAACGAGAGTGATTAATATAAGTTGTTAGAACTTGCTTCGCAATCGTACAGACGGATCTGTAGTCCAGGGATCACAGGTTCGATATCACGCCTGACCCTACTACAATTAACAGTAGTTCAGATGGGACTTTAAACCGAGGTATCGTGTCGGTGCTTTACACCGTGCACGTAAACGAAACAGAGGAGACTCTAGAATGCGTCTCTGTCTGTATCATTGCAATATCCTCTAGCAATCTAAAGTGACTAATCTCTTCAGGAGGCGTCGCTCATATGGGCAACCGGTAGCGACGATAAATAAACGTAAAACACACACACATTCGCAATCGTTGTAAAATAAATAAAGTTTAAACTGTAATTAAAAACTATTTACTTACTTGACTTCACGTTGAAACTGCTCAAATAAATTATAGTGTAGTAGAACTGTATCAGTTTCTGTCTGCAACTGATTTACTCCTTTAAATTATAGCTTCAAAATGAAACTTGTTTGAAAAATATCTATGTTACCAATGACGTTGACTATGTTTTAAAACAACTCATGGAGTAATTGTAAATGGTCCGATAATAAGAAAGAAAATTGAAATTAAATTACAAAAGAAATTAAATTTCTTGAGGCAACATTCGGATGTTATCTTAAATGTGATCGTTGTCTGTTCCATTAATTAGTTATGTATGTCGTGTGTACATGTATGTCGGTGTGTGTACATGTATGTCGGTGTGTGTACATGTGTGTCGGTGTGTGTACATGTGTGTCGGTGCGTGTACATGTATGTCGGTGCGTGTACATGTATGTCGGTGTGTGTACATGTATGTCGGTGTGTACATGTGTGGCGGTGTGTGTACATGTGTGTCGGTGTGTGTACATGTATGTCGTGTGTACATGCGTGTGTACATGTGTGGCGGTGTGTGTACATGTGTGTCGGTGTGTGTACATGTGTGGCGGTGTGTGTACATGTATGTCGGTGCGTACATGTGGCGGTGTGTGTACATGTGTGGCGGTGTGTGTACATGTATGTCGGTGCGTGTACATGTGTGGCGGTGTGTGTACATGTATGTCGTGTGTACATGTATGTCGGGCGTGTACATGTGTGGCGGTGTGTTTACATGTATGTCGTGTGTACATGTGTGGCGGTGTGTGTACATGTATGTTCGTTGTACTGTATGTCGGTGCGTGTACATGTATGTCGGTGCGTGTACATGTATGTCGGTGTGTGTACATGTATGTCGGTGTGTACATGTGTGGCGGTGTGTGTACATGTATGTCGGTGTGTGTACATGTAGTCGGTGTGTGTACATGTATGTCGGTGTGTGTACATGTATGTCGGTGTGTGTACATGTATGTCGGTGCGTGTACATGTATGTCGGTGTGTGTACATGTATGTCGGTGTGTGTACATGTATGTCGGTGTGTACATGTATGTCGTGTGTACATGTGTGGCGGTGTGTGTACATGTATGTCGGTGTGTGTACATGTATGTCGGTGTGTGTACATGTGTGGCGGTGTGTGTACATGTATGTCGGTGTGTGTACATGTGTGTCGGTGTGTGTACATGTATGTCGGTGTATGTACATGTGTGTCGGTGTGTGTACATGTATGTCGGTGTATGTACATGTATGTCGGTGTGTGTACATGTATGTCGGTGTATGTACATGTAGTCGGTGTGTGTACATGTATGTCGGTGATGTACATGTATTCGGTGTGTGTACTGTATGTCGGTGTATGTACATGTGTGGCGGTGTACGTGTACATGTATGTCGGTGTGTGTACATGTATGGCGGTGTGTGTACATGTATGGCGGTGTGTGTACATGTATGGCGGTGTGTGTACATGTATGTCGGTGTGTGTACATGTATGTCGGTGTGTGTACATGTGTGTCGGTGTGTGTACATGTGTGGCGGTGTGTGTACATGTATGGCGGTGTGTGTACATGTGTGGCGGTGTGTGTACATGTGTGGCGGTGTGTGTACATGTATGTCGGTGTGTGTACATGTATGGCGGTGTGTGTACATGTATGGCGATGTGTGTACATGTATGGCGGTGTGTGTACATGTATGTCGGTGTGTGTACATGTATGGTCGGTGTGTGTACATGTATGTCGGTGTGTGTACATGTATGTCGGTGTGTGTACATGTATGTCGGTGTGTGTACATGTATGTCGGTGTGTGTACATGTATGGCGGTGTGTGTACATGTATGGCGATGTGTGTACATGTATGGCGGTGTGTGTACATGTATGTCGGTGTGTGTACATGTATGCGGTGTGTGTACATATGTCGGTGTGTTACATGCATGTGTGGCGGTGTGTGTACATGTGTGGCGGTGTGTGTACATGTGTGGCAGTGTGTGTACATGTGTGTCGGTGTGTGTACATGTATGTCGGTGTGTGTACATGTATGTCGGTGTGTGTACATGTATGTCGGTGTGTGTACATGTATGGCGGTGTGTATACATGTGTGGCGGTGTGTGTACATGTGTGTCGGTGTGTGTACATGTATGTCGGTGTGTGTACATGTATGTCGGTTGTGTGTGTACATGTATGTCGGTGTGTGTACATGTATGTCGGTGTGTGTACATGTATGTCGGTGTGTGTACATGTGTGTCGGTGTGTGTACATGTATGTCGGTGTGTGTACATGTATGTCGGTGTGTGTACATGTATGTCGGTGTGTGTACATGTATGTCGGTGTGTGTACAATCGGTGTGTGTACATGTAGTCGGTGTGTGTACATGATGTCGGTGTGTGTACATGTATGTCGGTGTGTGTACATGTGTGTCGGTGTGTGTACATGTATGTCGGTGTGTGTACATGTGTGGCGGTGTGTGTACATGTATGTCGGTGTGTGTACATGTGTGTCGGTGTGTGTACATGTGTGTCGGTGTGTGTACATGTGTGTCGGTGTGTGTACATGTATGTCGGTGTGTGTACATGTATGTCGGTGTGTGTACATGTGTGGCGGTGTATGTACATGTGTGGCGGTGTGTGTACATGTGTGGCGGTGTGTGTACATGTATGTCGGTGTGTGTACATGTGTGGCGGATAGCCTGTTTGCGATTGTTTAGGTTGTAAAACAACAAATAAATTGCCTATTAAATACACATGGAAATATAAATGAACATACTGTATGTTTTTACTTTTCCAATCTTTCATTTCTTCTGATACCACATCCACTGTGAAGAGGTATTCAAATCAACCTGGAACGCAGCAAGAATTTTCAATTTAATTGGTTAACACGTTTGACTGTTAATCCAGGGATCGCAGGTTCGATCCACCGTCTGAACCTAATACAATTAACAGTTTTTCAGATTCTCCAAACATGTAAAATGACTAATCTCTTTAGGAGGAGTCGCTAAAATGGGCAACCGTAGCGACGATCAATTTTTATTTTTTTATATAGTATATATGTTTATTCATTTAGACGTATACATATAGTACATAGTCATACTTATATACATATTATACATACTATTTACACGTGATCAATGTCATACAAGCTAATTATACATGTATTGAGTAGACATTTTAGAATAGAATTAGAATAGATATATATTTGTTTTTAGAGAGGATAAACTTTAATATTACAAATTACTTATTTAGTATGTATGCAAATATATATGTGCATGTCTACTTGTTGATCAATAAACATAGAAAAAGAAAGGCAAACACTATTATTAGAGGAGGGTGGGGTGGGGATGGGCTAGGTATGGAATTGTATTTGCACTTCCTTTGCACGATAATAAGACGGGGGATTTATTGTAGTGACATGACCATTTTTAAAAATAGAATCTAACGATATTTACTAGCGGGAGGCATTCATTTGTATTATGTAGAGTATTATGTAGAGTATTGTGTAGAGTATTATGTAGAGTATTATGTAGAGTATTATGTAGAGTATTATGTAGTGTATTATGTAGAGTATTATGTAGAGTATTGTGTAGAGTATTATGTAGAGTATTGTGTAGAGTATTATGTAGAGTATTATGTAGAGTATTATGTAGAGTATTGTGTAGAGTATTATGTAGAGTATTATATAGAGTATTATGTAGAGTATTGTGTAGAGTATTGTGTAGAGTATTGTGTAGAGTATTG
>CM026395.1:14112119-14211653 GCA_014843695.1 Archivesica marissinica | reverse complement strand
CTGGGACGTTTCCACGATGTTACCCATGATATTGATGTGCAAGGTGCTTCACCCGTAGTCCAGCCTTGCTACCGCATGTCTCCAGAAAAGAAACAAATATTAAAAACTGAGCTAGATCAAATGTTGGAGTTAGGAATTATCCGCCCTAGCAGAAGCCAGTGGGCCTCTCCCATAATATTGGTACGCAAATCAGACTCAGAATGGCGACCATGTATTGATTATCGGAAAATTAATGACCTGACTCGAGGAGAAGCCTTCCCCATCCCGAGATTATACGATCTCATTGATCAGGTCGCAGGTTCGAGTCTGATATCAATTTTAGATCTTAATAAAGGTTACTGGCAGATTCCGCTAACCCCTCGAGCTAGTGAAATTGCAGCGTTCATAACCCCCTGGGGCTTGTTTGAACCATTAACTCTCCCATTTGGTTTGAAAAACGGTGGAGTTACCTTCCAGAGGGCCATAAACGAGATAATCGCTCAATCCCCGACAGAACCCATCCGTGATAGATTTGCCGACGCATATCTGGATGATATTGCTGTTCGATCCAATTTATTGTCACAGCACATAAATCACTTGGATTGGACATTTCATAGACTAGAGGATAGTGGTGTTACTTTGAATCCGAAGAAGTGTAAAATTGGGTCTGGAACAGTCAAGTACTTGGGACATGAATTAGGGTCGGGAAAAATCAAACCAATTTCCAGCAAGGTTGAGTGTATTAGTAATATCTCGCCCCCACAGACCAAGAAACAATTACGAGGATATCTGGGATCAGTAGGATTTTACAGGAAATTCATTCCCCAGTTCGCTGAGATCGCCGCTCCCCTGACTGACTTATTAAAGGGCAAGCGATCAGGGAACATCATAACTCAGTGGAGCGATAAACATCAACTTGCTTTCGAATCCTTAAATAAAGCTTTAACCAATAAACCCATACTGAAGGCCCCTGACTTTAACCAAGAGTTCGAACTCTATACTGATGCTTCCGATTTGGGAATTTCGGCTGTACTGACTCAGACCGTTGACCAAGTACCACACCCATTAGCATTTTATTCCCGAAAACTTATTCCACGAGAGAAAAACTACTCTACAATAGAGAAGGAATTATTAGCTATAGTGGCCGGTATCGAACATTTTCGCATATATGTACGCACAAGCAAAACAATAATTAATTCAGATCATAATCCCCTTGTATGGTTAAGTAGGTCGAAAACGTCCAATCAACGCCTCTTAAGATGGGCACTGTGTCTCTCAGAATTTAATCTGACCATTAAACATATCAAAGGGACTCAAAATGTTCTAGCAGACTTTCTCAGTAGAGTTCAATGACTGTGATGTTTGACTTAGTAAATGTACTTGGTATTATTTCAGTTGTTCAGTAAATAGTTATTGCCTCTATAATTAGAATGTTGGTACCTAGCGAAAGAAATGCTATTTTAGGACATATGATGTATTGATATTATGATTGTTTTCTACTGTATATTCAAAGGAATGAAGATTTGTAAATCGGCCGATAGCGGGCGATGTCAAACTTCTCCCCGGGTAGGGAGGATTGTGCAAAACCCCAATTTGCACGAAATGTTTATTATTGTTATATATAAATAATAATGTATTATATAAATACATTAAACTGTTTCTATATATGGCCAAATGTTTACCATGTAATATATATATATTTGTATTATGCATAATCGTCTGCTATTATTTTCGCGCCTAAAATTATCAATCTCGCTTCGCGCGGGAAATGACTTAAGATGTTAGGCCTAATCTCAGTTTATCAAGGCCGTGGTTGCAGGTGTCCAGTTATGTAATACAAAGGCACCGAACTGGTTTGATGGTGTAATATTAGATAACAAGGCCGTGGTTGCAGGTGTCCAGTTATGTAATACAAAGGCACCGAACTGGTTTGATGGTGTAATATTAGATAACATAACAGATGTTTAGGAATAACAAATGTTTTAGGAATTGTTATATCATATATACACTGATTCAATCATGTATATAAGAAATGGATTTTATTAACATAGATCAGACACACTAGAGCCTAACTCCAGGAGCGAGAAAGGTCGTGATCTCAATCTAGTATATAGAACATATAAACTGTATTTATGAAACTTAGATATTATGGACATTATAAGAAATATAACTTATAAAGATTTGTCGAATAATTAAATTGTTCAGCCATAGAAGAAACAGAGAGTTTCGGCGAACCATAGAAGGTGATTAAAAGTTAATCTAATCAGAAACAGTGATTAGATTATAGTGATATTGAGTAATGACGGATTAGAAAGATTGGATGTTAAATATACTGTGTAAGCGCATAGTCGGCTCACACAAATGGATTGTTAAATAAGCTTTTAATGATACGATGTATATATATATATAGATCACTGATTATATATATATATGGATATTTCTGATGCCAATTTAAACAAGATATTATATAGAAGAAATGTAATACTGTGTTGAGTTATCAGTAATACATATAATAACGAAGAAACCCCCTAGACAACTCCAGCGAGTCTACAATAGGATAGACCCTGGTAAGAGCCGTAGCAACCGAGACATATTATTAAGAGAAGAAAAAGGAGAGTTCATCATGTATATCTATGTTCTATCATGTATATCTATGTTCTAGCATGTATGTCTATGTTCTATCATGTATATATATGTTCTATCATGTATATATATGTTCTATCATGTACATATATGTTCTATCATGTATATATATGTATATATATGGTCAATCATGTATATCTGTGTAATATCATGTCTGCCATATCCATAACCATATCTATCTTATCTTATCTATAATATCATTATCTTATCATATCTATCTTATCCAGACGGTTGCTGGACATATTATATTATATTACACAATACACAGACGGTTGCTGGACATATTATATTATATTACACAATACACAGACGGTTGCTGGACATATTATATTACACTATACACAGACGGTTGCTGGACATAGTATATTATAGTACACTATACACAGACGGTTGCTGGACATATTATATTATATTACACTATACACAGACGGTTGCTGGACACAGTATATTATATTACACTATACACAGACGGTTGCTGGACATAGTATATTATATTACACTATACACAGACGGTTGCTGGACATAGTATATTATATTACACTATACACAGACGTTGCTGAACACTATATTATATTACACTATACACAGACGGTTGCTGGACACAGTATATTATATTACACAATACACAGACGGTTGCTGGACACAGTATATTATATTACACAATACACAGACGGTTGCTGGACACAGTATATTATATTACACTATACACAGACGGTTGCTGGACATAGTATATTATATTACACTATACACAGACGGTTGCTGGACATAGTATATTATTACACTATACACAGACGATTGCTCGATATACTATATTATATTACACTATACACAGACGGTTGCGGGACACAGTATATTATATTACACTATACACAGACGGTTGCGGGACACAGTATATTATATTACACTATACACAGACGGTTGCGGGACACAGTATATTATATTACACTATACACAGACGGTTGCGGGACACAGTATATTATATTACACTATACACAGACGGTTGCGGGACATAGTATATTATATTACACTATACACAGACGGTTGCGGGACATAGTATATTATATTACACTATACACAGACGGTTGCGGGACACAGTATATTATATTACACTATACACAGACGGTTGCGGGACACAGTATATTATATTACACTATACACAGACGGTTGCGGGACACAGTATATTATATTACACTATACACAGACGGTTGCGGGACACAGTATATTATATTACACTATACACAGACGGTTGCTGGACACAGTATATTATATTACACTATACACAGACGGTTGCTGGACACAGTATATTATATTACACTATGCACAGACGGTTGCGGGACACAGTATATTATATTACACTATACACAGACGGTTGCGGGACACAGTATATTATATTACACTATACACAGACGGTTGCTGGACATAGTATATTATCAACCGTGCAATGAATAAATCACATACAGAGGACATGGACGGGATAATATTATGATCACTTTATATCAATATTATTGTTTTACTGACATCGGCTGTCGAAAACATTCACGTTGTGAGCGGACGACATCCACGCCGTTGACTGACCGGTAATAATTAGGCCATATATTTCACCCAGATGCTTACATGCTTACATATAATTAGCTATGTCTTCATTCTGTGTCAGTGTGGACTATATCTATTTATGGTAAGGTTATTTAATATTAATCTCTCTCGCTTTAGATCTATATCCGATTCGCAGCCATCCTATCGAACGAGTAATATATGATATAATTATTATTATTATTATTATTATTATTATATTATATCTTATTTCCTATGGAAGTTTTACTGGTTACTGTTTACATGTTTCATTATACTATTTCATGTTTTAATTTGTTGAGGGCCTCATTGGAGATTGACTTAATTGTTCAAATGAGTTCTCTTGTTAAATAAGGTCTTTATTATTATTATATACTGACAGGTACAAGGCACACGTGCTATATAGTCCCAGTGTCACTGTTTCCAAAATATTGCCTTTGTTCGCCGAACTTATGCTCTGTTTAGAATTGTTCTTAGATACGTTGTGGTTCTTGTAGAAACTGTGTTCAATACTGTAGCTTATTTAGTTATACAACACCCCTGTATTTGTGATGTGTGTTTGGCAGGCTATATATTGTTCTACTGAAATGGGCCACATATAATGTGTTGATTTCACAAACGCACATGTATATTACACGTTTCACTATACTCATATATGTTGTTCCTGCTAGCAAACTGTGCTATCGTGTTCCCAAACTATACTAATGTACTGTACAAACTGTGCTATCGTGTTCCCAAACTACTAATGTACTGTATAAAATGTGCTATTGTGTTCATAAACTGTAAAATGTGATATCGAGTTCATAAACTATTCTAATGTACTGCATAGAATGAGCTATCGTGTTCATAAACTATTCTAATGTACTGTATAGAATGTTCTATCGTGTTCATAAACTATACTAATGTACTGTATAGAATGTGCTATCGTGTTCATAAACTATTCTAATGTACTGTATAGAATATTCTATCGTGTTCATAAACTATTCTAATGTACTGTATAGAATGTGCTATCGTGTTCATAAACTATACTAATGTACTGTATAGAATGTGCTATCGTGTTCATAAACTATACTAATGTACTGTATAGAATGTGCTATCGTGTTCATAAACTATACTAATGTACTGTATAGAATGTGCTATCGTGTTCATAAACTATACAAATGTACTGCATACAATGTGCTGATTTCACAATGGCATATATCAGCGTGCTTAAATATATGTGTTGTGCTATTACCGATGTGTGTATTTACGTTGCTATTGCATTTCCTTCGATGAACATATGTGCCCTTATTGTATCAGGCTTTCCAACTAATGATATGCATGCATGCGTTCATCGAAGGAACTATTGTATTGTGGTGAGTGTTTGTCCGTCCACGGGAGGTAACTACTGTAACCTCATTGTACAATGTATTGTGGTGAGTGTTTGTCCGTCCACGGGAGGTAACTACTCTAACCTCATTGCACAATGTATTGTGGTGAGTATTTGTCCGCCCAAGGGAGGTAACTACTCTAATAACCTCATTGTGCAATGTAGTGTGGTGAGTGTTTATCCGCTCATGGGAGGTAGATACTCTAACCTCATTGTGCAATGTAGTGTGGTGAGTGTCTGTCCGCTCATGGGAGGTAGATACTCTAACCTCATTGAACAATGTATTGTGGTGAGTGTTTGTCCGCCCACGGGAGATAACTACTCTAACCTCATTGTACAATGTATTGTGGTGAGTGTCTGTCCGCCCAAGGGAGGTAACTACTATAACCTCATTGTACAATGTATTGTGGTGAGTGTGTGTCCACCCACGGGAGGTAACTACTCTAACCTCATTGTACAATGTATTGTGGTGAGTGTTTGTCCGCCCACGGGAGGTAACTACTCTAACCTCACTGTACAATGTATTGTGGTGAGCGTTTGTCCACCCACGGGAGGTAGCTACTCTAACCTCACTGTACAATGTATTGTGGTGAGCGTTTGTCCACCCACGGGAGGTAGCTACTCTAACCTCATTGTACAATGTATTGTGGTGAGTGTTTGTCCGCCCAAGGGAGGTAACTACTCTAATCTCATTGTACACTGTAGTGTGGTGAGTGTTTATCCGCTCATCGGAGGTAGATACTCTAACCTCATTGTACAATGTATTGTGGTGAGTGTTTGTCTGCCCACGGGAGGTAACTACTTTAACCTCATTGTACAGTGTATTGTGGTGAGTGTTTGTCCGCCCAAGGGAGGTAACTACTCTAACCTCATTGTATAATGTATTGTGGTGAGTGTTTGTCCGCCCAATGGAGGTAACTACTATAACCTCATTGTACAATATATTGTGGTGAGTGTTTGTCCGCCCAGTGGAGATAGATACTCTAACCTCATTTTACAATGTATTGTGGTGAATGTTTGTCGCCCACGGGAGGTAGCTACTCTAATCTCATTGTACAATGTATTGTGGTGAGTGTTTGTCCGCCCACGGGAGGTAACTACTCTAACCTCATTGTACAATGTATTGTGGTGAGTGTTTGTCCACTCACGGGAGGTAACTACTCTAACCTCATTGTACAATGCATTGTGGTGAGTGTTTGTCCGCCCAATGGAGGTAACTACTATAACCTCATTGTACAATGTATTGTGGTGAGTGTTTGTCCGCCCAGTGGAGGTAGATACTCTAACCTCATTGTACAAATGTAGTGTGGTGAGTGTGTGCCCACCCATGGTAGGTAACTACTCTAACCTCATTGTACAATGTACTGTGGTGAGTGTTTGTCCGCCCACGGGAGGTAACTAATCTAACCTCATTGCACAATGTATTGTGGTGAGTGTTTGTCCGCCCACGGGAGGTAACTACTCTAACCTCATTGTACAATGTATTGTGGTGAGTGTTTTTCAGCCAACGGGAGGTAGCTACTCTAACCTCATTGTACAATGTACTGTGGTGAGTGTTTGTCCACCCACGGGAGGTAACTACTCAAACCTCAGTGTACAATGTATTGTGGTGAGTGTTTGTCCACCCAGGGGAGGTAACTACTCAAACCTCAGTGTACAATGTATTGTGGTGAGTGTTTGTCCTCCCACTGGAGGTAACTACTCTAACCCCATTGTACAATGTATTGTGGTGAGTGTTTGTCCGCCCACGGGAGGTAACTACTCTAATCTCATTGTGCAATGTATTGTGGTGAGTGTTTGTCCGCCCACGGGAGGTAACTACTCTAATCTCATTGTACAATGTACTGTGGTGAGTGTTTGTCCACCCAGTGGATGTAACTACTCTAACCTCATTGTACAAAGTATTGTTGCGAGTGTTTGTCCGCACACTTAAGGTAACTACTCTAACCTCAGTGTACAATGTATTGTGGTGAGTGTTTGTCCGCCCACGGGAGGTAACTACTCTAATCTCATTGTACAATGTATTGTGGTGAGTGTTTGTTGGCCCACCTGAGGTAGATACTCTAACCTCATTGTACAATGTATTTTGGAAAGTATTTGTCCGCCCACGGGAGGTAACTACTCTAACCTCATTGTACAATGTATTGTGGTAGGGTTTGTCCACCCAGTGGAGGTAACTACTCTAACCTCATTGTACAATGTATTGTGGTGAGTGCTTGTACGCCCACGGGAGGTAGATACTCTAACCTCATTGTACAATGTATTGTGGTGAGTGTTTGTCCGCCCACGGGAGGTAACTACTCTAACCTCATTGTACAATGTATTGTGGTGAGTGTTTGTCCGCCCAGGGGAGGTAACTACTCTAACCTCATTGTACAAAGTATTGTGGTGAGTGTTTGTCCGCCCATGGGAGGTAACTACTCTAACCCCATTGTACAATGTATTGTGGTGAGTGTTTGTCCGCCCACGGGAGGTAACTACTCTAACCTCATTGTACAATGTATTGTGGTGAGTGTTTGTCCGCCCACGGGAGAAAACTACTCTAATCTCATTGAACAATGTACTGTGGTGAGTGTTTGTCCACCCATTGGATGTAACTACTCTAACCTCATTGTACAATGTATTGTGGTGAGTGTTTGTCCGCCCACGGGAGGTAACTACTCTAACCCCATTGTACAATGTATTGTGGTGAGTGTTTGTCCGCCCACGGGAGGTAACTACTCTAACCTCATTGTACAATGTATTGTGGTGAGTGTTTGTCCGCCCACGGGAGGTAACTACTCTAATCTCATTGTACAATGTATTGTGGTGAGTGTTTGTCCGCCCACGGGAGGTAACTACTCTAACCTCATTGTACAATGTATTGTGGTGAGTGTTTGTCCGCCCACGGGAGGTAACTACTCTAACCTCATTGTACAATGTATTGTGGTGAGTGTTTGTCCGCCCACGGGAGGTAACTACTCTAACCCCATTGTATAATGTATTGTGGTGAGTGTGTGTCCGCCCACGGGAGGTAACTACTATAATCTCATTGTACAATGTATTGTGGTGAGTGTTTGTCCGCCCACGGGAGGTAACTACTCTAACCTCACTGTACAATGTATTGTGGTGAGTGTTTGTCCGCCCACGGGAGGTAACTACTCTAACCTCATTGTACAATGTATTGTGGTGAGTGTTTGTCCGCCCACGGGAGGTAACTACTATAACCCCATTGTACAATGTATTGTTGTGAGTTTTTGTCCGCCCACGGGAGGTAACTACTCTAACCTCATTGTACAATGTATTGTGGTGAGTGTTTGTCCGCCCACTGGAGGTATCTACTCTAACCTCATTGTACAATGTATTGTGGTGAGTGTTTGTCCGCCCACCTCATTGTACAATGTATTGTTGTGAGTGTTTGTCCGCCCACGGGAGGTAACTACTCTAACCTTATTGTACAATGTATTGTGGTGAGTGTTTGTCCGCCCAAGGGAGGTAACACTATAACGTCATTGTACAATGTATTGTGGTGAGTATTTGTCCGCCCATGGGAGGTAACTACTCCAACCTCATTGTACAATGTATTTTGGTGAGTGTTTGTCCACCCACGGGAGGTAACTACTCCAACCTTATTGTACACTGTATTGTGGTGAGTGTTTGTCCGGCCACGGGAGGTAACTACTCTAACCTCATTGTACAATGTATTGTGGTGAGTGTTTGTCCGCCCAAGGGAGGTAACTACTCCAACCTCATTGTACAATGTATTGTGGTGAGTGTGTGTCCGCCCACGGGAGGTAGATACTCTAACCTCATAGGACACTTTATTGTTGTGAGTGTTTGTCCGCACACTTAAGGTAACTACTCTAACCTCAGTGTACAATGTATTGTGGTGAGTATTTTTCCGCCCACGGGAGGTAACTACTCTAATCTCATTGTACAATGTATTGTGGTGAGTGCTTGTCCGCCCACGGTAGGTAGATACTCTAACCTCACTGTACAATGTATTGTGGTGAGTGTTTGTCCGCCCACGGGAGGTAACTACTCTAACCTCATTGTACAATGTATTGTGGTGAGTGTTTGTCCGCCCACGGGAGGTAACTACTCTAATCTCATTGTACAATGTATTGTGGTGAGTGTTTGTTGGCCAACCTGAGGTAGATACTCTAACCTCATTGTACAATGTATTTTGGAAAGTATCTGTCCGCCCACGGGAGGTAACTACTCTAACCTCATTGTACAATGTATTGTGGTGAGTGTTTGTCCACCCAGTGGAGGTAACTACTCTAACCTCATTGTACAATGTATTGTGGTGAGTGCTTGTCCGCCCACGGGAGGTAGATACTCTAACCTCATTGTACAGTGTATTGTGGTGAGTGTTTGTCCGCCCACGGGAGGTAACTACTCTAACCTCATTGTACAATGTATTGTGGTGAGTGTTTGTCCGCCCACGGGAGGTAACTACTCTAACCCCATTGTACAATGTATTGTGGTGAGTGTTTGTCCGCCCACGGGAGGTAACTACTCTAACCTCATTGTACAATGTATTGTGGTGAGTGTTTGTCCGCCCACGGGAGGTAACTACTCTAATCTCATTGTACAATGTATTGTGGTGAGTGTTTGTCCGCCCACGGGAGGTAACTACTCTAACCTCATTGTACAATGTATTGTGGTGAGTGTTTGTCCGCCCACGGGAGGTAACTTCTATAACCTCATTGTACAATGTATTGTGGTGAGTGTTTGTCCGCCCACTGGAGGTAACTACTCTAACCTCATTGTACAATGTATTGTGGTGAGTGTTTGTCCGCCCACCTCATTGTACAATGTATTGTGGTGAGTGTTTGTCCGCATACGGGAGTTAACTACTCTAACCTCATTGAACAATGTATTGTGGTGAGTGTTTGTCCGCCCAAGGGAGGTAACTACTCCAACCTCATTGTACAATGTATTGTGGTGAGTGTTTGTCCGCCCACTGGAGGTAGATACTCTAATCTCATTGGAGACTGTATTGTTGTGAGTGTTTGTCCGCACACTTAAGGTAACTACTCTAACCTCAGTGTACAATGTATTGTGGTGAGTGTTTGTCCGCCCACGGGAGGTAACTACTCTAATCTCATTGTACAATGTATTGTGGTGAGTGTTTGTCCGCCCAATGGAGGTAACTACTCTAACCTCATTGTACAATGTATTGTAGTGAGTGTTTGTCTCCCCATGTGAGGTAACTACTCTAACCACATTGTACAATATATTGTGGTGAGTATTTATCCGCCGACGGGAGGTAACTACTCTAACCTCAGTGTACAATGTATTGTGGAGAGTGTTTGTCCGCCCACGGGAGGTAGCTACTCTAATCTCATTGTACAATGTATTGTGGTGAGTGTTTGTCCGCCCACGGGAGGTAACTACTCTAACCTCACTGTACAATGTATTGTGGTGAGTGTTTGTCCGCCCACGGGAGGTAACTACTCTAATCTCATTGTACAATGTATTGTGGTGAGTGTTTGTCCGCCCAATGGAGGTAACTACTCTAACCTCATTGTACAATGTATTGTGGAGAGTGTTTGTCCGCCTACGGGAGGTAGCTATTCTAATCTCATTGTACAATGTATTGTGGTGAGTGTTTGTCCGCCCACGGGAGGTAACTACTCTATCCTCACTGTACAATGTATTGTGGTGAGTGTTTGTCCGCCCACGGGAGGTAACTACTCTAACCTCATTGTACAATGTATTGTGGTGAGTGTTTGTCCGCCCAATGGAGGTAACTACTCTAACCTCATTGTACAATGTATTGTGGTGAGTGTTTGTCCGCCCACGGGAGGTAACTTCTCTAACCACATTGTACAATGTATTGTGGTGATTATTTGTCCGCCCATGGGATGTAACTACTCTAACCTCGTTGTACAATGTATTGTGGTGAGTGTTTGTCCGCCCACGGGAGGTAACTACTCTAACCCCATTGTACAATGTATTGTGGTGAGTATTTGTCCGCCCACGGGAGGTAACAACTCTAACCTCATTGTACAATGTATTGTGGCAAGTGTTTGTCCGCCCACGGGAGGTAACTACTCTAATCTCATTGACAATGTATTGTGGTGAGTGTGTGTCCGCCCAATGGAGGTAACTACTCTAACCTCATTGTACAATGTATTGTAGTGAGTGTTTGTCCGCCCACGGGAGGTAACTACTATAACCCCATTGTACACTGTATTGTGGTGAGTGTTTGTCCGCCCACGGGAGGTAACTACTATAACCCCATTGTACAATGTATTGTGGTGAGTGTTTGTCCGCCCACGGGAGGTAACTACTCTAACCTCATTGTACAATGTGTTGTGGTGAGTGTTTGTCCGCCCACGGGAGGTAACTACTATAACCCCATTGTACAATGTATTGTTGTGAGTGTTTGTCCGCCCACGGGAGGTAACTACTCTAACCTCATTGTACAATGTATTGTGGTGAGTGTTTGTCCGCCCACTGGAGGTAACTACTCTAACCTCATTGTACAATGTATTGTGGTGAGTGTTTGTCCGCCCACCCCATTGTACAATGTATTGTGGTGAGTGTTTGTCCGCCCACTGGAGGTAAATACTCTAACCTCATTGTACAATGTATTGTTGTGAGTGTTTGTCCTCACACTTAAGGTAACTACTCTAACCTCATTGTACAATGTATTGTGGTGAGTGTTTGTCCGCCCACGGGAGGTAGCTACTCTAACCTCATTGTACAATGTATTGTGGTGAGTGTTTGTCCGCCCACGGGAGGTAACTACTCTAACCTCATTGTACAATGTATTGTGGTGAGTGTTTGTCCGCCCACGGGAGGTAGATACTCTAACCTCATTGACACTGTATTGTGTGAGTGTTTGTCCCACACAAGGTAACTACTCTAACCTCATGTACAATGTATTGTGGTGAGTGTTTGTCCGCCCACGGGAGGTAACTACTCTAACCTCATTGTACAATGTATTGTGGTGAGTGTTTGTCCGCCCACCCACGGGAGGTAACTACTCTAACCTCATTGTACAATGTATTGTGGTGAGTGTTTGTCCGCCCACGGGAGGTAACTACTCTAATCTCATTGTACAATGTATTGTGGTGAGTGTTTGTCCGCCCACGTGAGGTAACTACTCAAACCTCACTGTACAATGTATTGTGGTGAGTGTTTGTCCGCCCACGGGAGGTAACTACTCTAATCTCATTGTACAATGTATTGTGGTGAGTGTTTGTCCGCCCAATGGAGGTAACTACTCTAACCTCATTGTACAATGTATTGTAGTGAGTGTTTGTCCGCCCATGGGAGGTAACTTCTCTAACCTCATTGTACAATGTATTGTGGTGAGTTTTTGTCCACCCACGGGAGGTAACTACTCTAACCTCATTGTACAATGTATTGTGGTGAGTGTTTGTCCGCCCACGGGAGGTAACTACTCTAACCTTATTGTACAATGTATTGTGGTGAGTGTTTGTCCACCCACGGGAGGTAACTACTCCAACCTTATTGTACACTGTATTGTGGTGAGTGTTTGTCCGGCCACGGGAGGTAACTACTCTAACCTCATTGTACAATGTATTGTGATGAGTGTTTTTCCGCCCAAGGGAGGTAACTACTCCAACCTCATTGTACAATGTATTGTGGTGAGTGTTTGTCCGCCCACTGGAGGTAGATACTCTAACCTCATTGGACACTGTATTGTTGTGAGTGTTTGTCCGCACACTTAAGGTAACTACTCTAACCTCAGTGTACAATGTATTATGGTGAGTGTTTGTCCGCCCACGGGAGGTAACTACTCTAATCTCATTGCACAATGTATTGTGGTGAGTGTTTGTCCGCCCAATGGAGGCAACTACTCTAACCTCATTGTACAATGTATTGTAATGAGTGTTTGTCTCCCCATGGGAGGTAACTACTATAACCTCGTTGTACAATGTATTGTGGTGAGTGTTTGTCCGCCCACGGGAGGTAGCTACTCTAACCCCATTGTACAATGTATTGTGGTGAGTGTTTGTCTGCCCACGGGAGGTAACTACTCTAACCTCATTGTACAATGTATTGTGGTGAGTGTTTGTCCGCCCACGGGAGGTAACTACTCTAATCTCACTGTACAATGTATTGTGGTGAGTGTTTGTCCGCCCACGGGAGGTAACTACTATAACCCCATTGTACAATGTATTGTTGTGAGTGTTTGTCCGCCCACGGGAGGTAACTACTCTAACCTCATTGTACAATGTATTGTGGTGAGTGTTTGTCCGCCCACTGGAGGTAACTACTCTATCCTCATTGTACAATGTATTGTGGTGAGTGTTTGTCCGCCCACCTCATTGTACAATGTATTGTGGTGAGTGTTTGTCCGCCCACGGGAGGTAACTACTCTAACCTTATTGTACAATGTATTGTGGTGAGTGTTTGTCCACCCACGGGAGGTAACTACTCCAACCTTATTGTACACTGTATTGTGGTGAGTGTTTGTCCGACCACGGGAGGTAACTACTCTAACCTCATTGTACAATGTATTGTGATGAGTGTTTTTCCGCCCAAGGGAGGTAACTACTCCAACCTCATTGTACAATGTATTGTGGTGAGTGTTTGTCCGCCCACTGGAGGTAGATACTCTAACCTCATTGGACACTGTATTGTTGTGAGTGTTTGTCCGCACACTTAAGGTAACTACTCTAACCTCAGTGTACAATGTATTATGGTGAGTGTTTGTCCGCCCACGGGAGGTAACTACTCTAACCTCATTGTACAATGTATTGTGGTGAGTGTTTGTCCGCCCAGTGGAGGTAGATACTATAACCTCATTGTACATTGTATTGTGGTTCGTGTTTGTCCACCCACGGGAGGTAACTACTCCAAGCTTATTGTACACTGTATTGTGGTGAGTGTTTGTCCGCCCACGGGAGGTAACTACTCTAACCTCATTGTACACTGTATTGTGGTGATTGTTTGTCCGCCCACTGGAGGTAACTACTCTAACCTCATTGTACAATGTATTGTGGTGAATGTTTGTCCGCCCACTGGAGGTAGCTACTCTAACCTCATTGTACAATGTATTGTGGTGAGTGTTTATCCGCCCACGGGAGGTAACTGCTCTAACCTCGTTGTACAATGTATTGTGGTGAGTGTTTGTCCGCCCACGGGAGGTAACTACTCTAACCTCATTGTACAATGTATTGTGGTGAGTGTTTGTTCGCCCACGGGAGGTAACTACTCTAACCTCATTTTACAATGTATTGTGGTGAGTGTTTGTCCACCCACGGGAGGTAACTACTCTAACCTCATTGTACAATGTATTGTGGTGAGTGTTTGTCCGCCCACGGGAGGTAACTACTCTAACCTCATTGTACATTGTATTGTGGTGAGTGTTTGTCCGCCCACGGGAGGTAACTACTCTAACCTCATTGTACAATGTAGTGTGGTGAGTGTTTGTCCACCCAGTGGAGGTAACTACTCTAACATCATTGTACAATATATTGTGGTGAGTGTTTGTCCGCCCAGTGGAGGTAGATACTATAACCTCATTGTACAATGTATTGTGGTTAGTGTTTGTCCGCCCACGGGAGGTAACTACTCTAACCTCATTGTACAATGTAGTGTGGTGAGTGTTTGTCTGCCCAGTGGAGGTAGATACTATAACCTCCTTGTACAATGTATTGTGGTGAGTGTTTGTCCGCCCACGGGAGGTATCTACTCTAACCTCATTGTACAATGTATTGTGGTGAGTGTTTGTCCGCCCACGGGAGGTAACTACTCTAACCTCATTGTACAATGTATTGTGGTGAGTGTTTGTCCGCCCACGGGAGGTAACTACTCTAACCTCATTGTACACTGTATTGTGGTGAGTGTTTGTCCGCCCAAGGGAGGTAACTAATCTAACCTCTGTGCATAATATAGTGTGGTGAGTGCTTGTCTGGCCATGAGAAATATTTTACTGACAACGTCATATTGGCAAAGACAAAAAGACGTGGCTCATTCGTTGCATGGTAGTCACGGAAACCAGACGTTGTAGTAACGTTAGATAATCGACGTCATGAGGACGTCGTGTTGCCAGCGTTGTACATGTACACCTGATTTATTACTTACCATGTGGTCGCGACGTCGACATCAACATTGTAGCAACGTAATATATATCGGACGTGATAACAACGTCACAATTGTGACGTTGCTACAACGTTAATTATTCGACGTCGGCGCAATGTCATAGTATTAGTATTAGTTGTATTGTCATCTCGACGTCGGCAACCAACATTCAATAGTGTATCAATGTTAGATATGTACAGTCATTACAACGTCATGCTCCAAATGTTTGCTCCAACTGTTTACAAGATGTGGTTTATTAGTTGTATTGTTGTCGTGATAACCGTATCCAGAACCAAACGGCTTAGCAACGATAGCTCTCCGACATCATTGACAACGTCGTTTAAATAACAATGCCACAACGTTAAATAGTCGACATCATGACAACGACATGTTCCCAGCTTTGAAAAGTGGTTGTTTATTAATTGTATTGTTGTTGTTGTGACAAACGTAACCAGATTCCAATATTTTAGAAATGCTAGCTATCCGACGTCGTTGACCGTGAATGTCATGTTTACGACAATGCCACAACGTTACATATTCGACGCTATGACAACGTCATGTTGCCAGCAAATACACTACGTCGGGCCGGTACTTTTTAATACCGGGGACTAGGATAAACCCTACTACCTCCCGACCTTAAATCCGTCGCGCTAACAACAGTTTCTAATCCGTAGAATTCACCGCTTATGATATAATTATAAGTGCACAGTTGTTCATGCGCAATGATGTGTTCGATTGTTGACGTCGACGTCAGAATAGTTCTTTATTGATTCTTGCGCCAACGGCTGATCACATTAATTCAATATACTTCAATATTTGAACGTTTGTAATAAGTGTACATAAAATGTATACGCTCGAACTTAATTATGCAGTGTGTGCAATCGGGATGGCGTCGTAGGCAATTGATTGCTGTACATAGAATAAAGCGCGTTGGAAAAGCGTCGGAATCAGGTCACCGACGCCGAGACCACAATACAAGAAATAATCACCGTCATTCCGATGTAGTATATTTGCAAGGAACATGGCGTTGTCACGACATCGACTATTTAGCGTTCTGGCATTTTCGTAAAACTGACGTTGTCAACAACGTCATTTTACGCTGTTGCGGCGTCGAATAATTAACAGTGTAGCAACATCATAAATGATGTCATCGACGTCAGATATCTAACGTTGCTGAAACGTTTGATTACGGTTGTCGACGTCGCGACCACATGCCAAGATCACGCCTTTCCAACGCTGTAAACAGCTAACGACGTCGAACATTTAACGTTTTAGCAACGTCGTTAGGATGGCGTTGTTAACGACGTCGACGTCGACTATCTAACGTTGCTACAACGACGGATTATGGTTTTCCGTAGTCGCGACCACAGTGCAACGAATATGCATGTACCATGTCTTTCCAAAGCTGCCAAAATGGTGTTGTGGCAACGTGGTATCTTGATTGTGACCAACATAAAATGTTGCAGCAACGGAATGACAAGCCAGAACACCAATAAAAATACTAACATCTCACATTTTGCATCGATCGATCCCGGGTCTGACCCTAATAAAATGAACAGTCTTTCAGATGGGACTTTAAACCGAGGTCTCGTGTCGGTGCTTTACATCGTACACGTAAAAGAACCAGAGGGGACTATGGAATGGGTCTCTGTCTGTATCATTGCACTATCCTCCACATATCTAAAATGACTAATCTCTTTAGGAATCGTCGCTCATATGGGCAACCGGTAGCTAGGATAAATAAACAGAAAACACAAACACTTTTGCATCGATATTGAACAGTCACATTAATTACCAAACCCATGTCTGGGCCTCATATTATTTCGTCAGTAGTCATCAGTACACTGTAGATGATATCGCATCCGTAATTCAATTCACAAAACAGTATGTCTCTCGAGCAGTTCATGATATTTGCAGGTGTTTGTACTTGAATATATAAAATGACCACTTGCTGGGGTATTATATGCCACTGTCTGACTTCGGATACAGTTATTGTGTTATTTACATAAGCAACTGGGTAAAGTTTTGTCAACCACTGATATGGAGGCAGCCCGGTTAGCTCAGTCGGTAGATCAATCGCTCTGTAAGCGAGAGGTCCCGGGTTCGAGTCCCGGACTGGCTGCATGTTTTTCTCACATGGGTTACACGGTACTTGTAGTCAGTTGGAAAGAAACCAGTGTTAAAAAGTAAACTTAATGTTTACCGCGGTATGTCAAAACACGCGGTATGTCAAGAACATTAGTTGGTCTACATCGTCTTCTCTAATTTACACGAACACCAATGCATGTTTTCTGTACCCGTACACATGTATTGCGGCGCCTCTGATGCTTTGCATAATGCATTTCAGTTTCGACCATTAGTTTATAAAAATTTAGTTTAGCTCGATTGCGAAACAAGTTCTTACTTATATTAATCACTCTCGAGGCCTCATTCCAGATGGAATCCATCGCCACGAGGGGATGTGGAATTTAAATGCCTTGCATAGAGACACTTGTAATCGTAACTCGAACTCCGGGCATTAACGCACATGAAGCGAACGCTCTACCACTGCGCTATCACGACCATTGAATGAGTTGATATATATGCCACCAATACAACAACATTCGGTTACTCTCTTAATTCGGATACAATTAAGCATTTTGGTGACCTAACCTGTTTCTTTTTGTAGATGGAGATGATTTGTGTTATAGTGGTCCTTGCAATGACATGTATGCTCCAGACGCTTGCTCAGGTGGAATTCTGCGATCTGTATCCTCCAGATATACAGAAATGCTTCAATGATGCCAAGGTATGTACATTAGGCTGTCTGATTAGCGCAGAGGTTAGCGCGCTCACTTCTCACAAATGCAACCCGGGTTCGATCCTCGGACTGGGAAGTATGTGAGATGGTGCGGTTGTCGCCAGATCGGACATGTTGGTTTTCTCCACGTACTCCGGTTTCTTCCCACACGAATGACCACATTTACGCTTTCATTCGAGCCAACGAGAGTGATTAATATAAGTTGCTAAAACTTGCTTCGCAATCGTTGGAAAATGAATAAAGTTTAAATTTAAAAAGGTAGGCACACACTTGTCGCACGTCTCTTCCGTATAAGCTCTAAAACCGTCGTAGCTGAGTATATGTTTACATTGCTATTTCCTTCGATGAACGTACATGTCCTGTTTATATCTATTCTCGTGTGAATTTCTTCACTTATGATATGAAACTGACATGCGCATTCGAAGTTAAGCGCATGCTCATTCGCAGTGTTGGGCGGTGTTTCATCGATATTAAAGGCGTGTCTAGGACATTCGCAATCTCACAGCATTAAGAAACGCTTGTTGTATAAAGAGACATATATGTTTCAGCTGTCGAGTACAGACGGATCTGTTGTTCAGTGGTAACACGCTGGACTGGTAATCCAGGGATCGCAGGTTCGATCCCCCGTCTGGCCATAATAAAATTAACAGTCTTTGAGATGGGACTTTAAACCGAGGTCTCGTGTCGGTGCTGTACACCGTGCACGTAAAAGAACCAGAGGAGACTCTGGAATGGGTCTCTGTCTGTATCATTGTACTATCCTCCAAAAATCTAAAATGACTAATCTCTTTAGGAGTCGTCGCTCATATGGGCAACCGGTAGTGACGATTTTGCAATTGATTTGCTATTCCATTTATACCAAGTTTCTCATTGGTCATAACAACTTTGACCAATTTCATTGATTGACCACACCAGACCCGTAACCAATCAGAGGAAATTATTTTCCGCCTAATTCATTACATTCAACCGACGGAAAATGCATTGTGTGCATTTCTGTGTATTTGTCAAAGCAGGATGCGCGCACCCGGTTACAACCACCGACCTTCCACAAGTCAGTTAACAATTACAAATGTATATTAGATATGTCCTTTTAGGCAACAGAGGTTACATGCGAAAACCACACCACTACTTTATGTTTAATGTATTGACTGCAGACGTTTTCAAACCCCTCTTGATTCCATTTTTGACGCATACAACATACATATAGCAGAATGTATTGCATGTTTGTACCTATATGATTTCAGTACCATCCTGTGGACGTACATGACGCTCACGCGGCATGCATACGACAGTTCTACGTGGATACACAACCTAATCTCAACCTCACAGCGTCAGATTGGCAATTCTTGAGTCACAGGTTTAAAACAAAGTAAAACATTTTAAAAACTTGTATTCTTGTACGGTAAAATAACTGCAGTGATATCATTTGTACTTGTGACAATTTAGTACGCTTTACATTGCAAGCCAGATACCGCTATTGCAATTGCAATAGGCCACCATTATAACACACGGTGCCGTTAGATTTCCCCATAAATAGTTTGGCACAAATGACAGTAGTTTTCAACAGACTGGCCGTTGAGCCACAGGAAAATGTCAAATTTCAAAGGGGTTGACCAATTGCATTTTTTATTTCCCACTAAAGGCACTCTGAAGGTAAGTTGGTGGTGAATGTTGCACTGACACCTAATATGCTTTTTATTTGTCACCAAATATTCTAAAATATTCCAAAATGCAGCTCATATATTGTATTTTAATATTTAGACGTCATGTTCACTATTGCTGACAATACCTACCCAGCCAATCAGTTCATGTATCAATAACACTTAAGGGCTTCCCCAATCCCAGACCACTATATCAATAACACCATCTGACCTGCAGTTGCAGTATCTAGCATAGACATGCATTTCACATTTGTACAAATGGCGGGTGCTTAATGAAAAATACGTCACATTATGTATGCATGCTATTCCTCCTTTAGTTATGAAAGTTATCTTGCCAAAATAGAATTGTAAGTTTTCTGCGTTACATCGTATAGCTGAGAACGAATGTCTTAACACGGCTTGTGCACACAAAATACAATGCGGATTAGACGAGTATTTCGTGCAGAAATATGTTCATGAAAGGTATTTATAGGGGATATGGTGCGTGATAATCACTTCTACGCTAGGACAACGCGAGGGATATCCATATTTAATATTCATATTCGCATTTTAATGATTTTATACTGAAATTCTAGAAACTAGTTTGCTTATATGACAGAAATAGTTTCAATACCGGTACTTGGTACATCGGATCATAGATGAATATTCACATGAATATATAATATATATAGTGCTTTTGAGTAAGAGGGACATACAGGGTACCATAAGATGAAAATAACCCCTCGTCTTATATCCAGAGAAGCAGTTAAGAGCATTGCTACGGGTACACGTTTCCTAAACATGTTTTTCGTGTGCGGTTTTGCTGTTTTTATGACGGATATGTGGTGGTCATTTAGCGTACATATGTCGCATTCGGTGTGAACCAGAATTATAACATGTATGTAAATGCTGTATGTGCTCTGTCCTCGCAATAAATGGCAACATTTGTTGAGTTGTATTTTGTGAATGGTGGTGTTAAGACAATCATTATATACGCACATCGTGTATTTGTTATAGATTATCACCGCATAGCCTCGCTATTGAAACTGGTCGATATAACGGTACTGAACGAATAAACCTAATGTGTCAACACTGTCAATTAAATGTTGTAGAATTTGAATATCATGTTTGTACTGATACGCCCGAAATATTCTAATATTCGATCTAAATACACGCCAACCATGTAAAAGTAAAGTAAAGTGTTTGTTTATTATAGTGTCACCCCTATTTAAAGGGCCAGCCATTTCTGACTTATGAGACACCTCTTTTTCATGAACATCAGTACTTCCCGAATCCTATACTTGTATGCCAGGCGACATGCTGGTAGGCAATCGGTAACCATTATTTAACTAGCTGGCGGCTCACCAACCGGCCACAGGGGCGTACCCAGGATTTTCTGAGGGGGGTGCCGAGATTGGCTTGCCGAGCTAAAACAGTGTGGGTGTACACATTACTAGAAATGACCAGTTAAACTTTATTTTGATATACATGTATTGTAATTTTTGTTTAAAATCTATTACACATAAAATACTCTAATTTTAATTAAGTTAACTATCGCAAGAGATATCAAGTCTGTCTTGCACTATAATATTATGTCTAGTATAGAGACTCTAGACACTATTCCGGTTTAGCACAACTTTGCATAAAGTTCACACAGGTCAGGGTTAGGGTTGTATTTAGTCTCTTAGCACTCAGTCAGGATGTTCTTCAGCTCTAGTTTCCTTGGGTGTCTCCTAGCAAACTCAGAGATGACCTTCTCTGGGTCAACCTCAATGTCTCTGTGCACAGAAATCAGCATTAACCCAGTGAGTCTGTCATTTTCCATGGTTGACCTCAGGCGGTTCTTCACCAACTTGAGCGTGCTGTTTGATCGTTCTGATGAGCAGGTGGTCACAGGCAGGGTGCAGAGAATAGTGATCAGTGTTCTCACATTTGGGAACATGTGTTTGCTGGCATATGCAAGGGCTGCAGAGGGCGTCTTGGGGAGGTTGTCAGGCCCAGCAACATCCAGTTCAGCCTTCCACTTGACTCGCCAGCAGCGAGTGGATACTGTGCTGTGATGATGGCTGCAGCTCCCCTGGTCTTCCCCGCCATATTCCCAGCTCCATCATACCCTTGACCACGCAGCAGTGTAGGATCTAGCTTGAACCTCTGGAGGAGATGAAGGATATAGTCTGCAACAGCTTGGCCAGTTATGCCCATGCTACACTCAGTAAACTCCACCAGATCCTCTGCAATCTCACCAGTCTCGGGGTGAAGGTAACGTAGAACCAGACTCAGCTGCTCCTTGTTGGAAGAGTCCGTCACCTCATCAGCAATCACAGAGTAAAACTTGGACTCTCTCACATGGTCAAGGATCTGTTCACGGATAAGGTCACCAATAATGTTGATCAGCTCATTCTGGATTCTAGCAGAGGTGTATGTAGCATTTCGTTGTGCTGTGGCCAAGTGATGTGCAAGATTACTGTCACCTGCATCAACCCGGAACTCCAGCAACGCTCTGAAGCTACCATGGTTGGTGTTTGGATTTGCTTTAGTCTGCTTATCACTGTCAAGATGGCCTCTGAGGGCAATGTTCTGTCTGCCACAAAACAACACGGTCTTCACAATGAGCACCAGTCTCTATCTGTTGGCAGCAACTCTTTCAGCCAGGGCAGTATCTATCTGTTGGTGGACTGGCTCCTGTTGGCCCTGAGAGTCATTTACAATAGGGTTTAGCATGATTGTTACACCTCTCAACGGATGAGAAAACTTCAAAAGGTTATTACAATGGGACCTATATAGCATTATTCAAAACTTTTTATGATAAAATTAGTCCAAGGTTGTTGAACTTCAATCTTTACCGGTGCAAGTTTGGTTTTGGGGGGGCCAAGGCCCCCTTCGGCCCCCCCTGGGTACGCCCCTGGGCCATATCAGAACGAACCCCTGACGAGATTCGAACTTTCGACGTCCCGCTCCGTAGGCGGACGCCTTATCCACTAGGCCACGGAGACGGTTTAGCCGGGAAAAAAGGAATTTTAATTGTCTTATGTCAACCGATAACAGAAGAGTTCTTAAATGTTTAATGGAAGCCTATGTGTTGAGAAATCAAATATTGTAATATGCATATATCATACCATATTCACGAACTAATATTTCACTCATATTTGCTTGTGATTATAAGTATGTGTATATGATCATACTGTTCATTAACCGAAGGCATGATTTATGTCCATTTGCTAAATAAACGTTGCTGTTGTTAAAAACATTAAAAACAACAACAAATAACCCCCAAACTATTGTAAATGCTATATGCATTTGCGAATCAAATTTATTAAAAAATACTACTTTGTAAGACCAAATATGGCAAAGTGTATTGAATTGTTACAATCAAACAATAGAACTATATTATTGAACTTAGCATTATACTACAAACAAGCTGTTGCTATAAGAACTTCGATATTAAATATCATAGTGCACTAACCTCTATAATAGGTTATTAAATACAGTATAGTAGTGTTGTTGATCAAGTTGTATATAGTTGTACGTAGAATAAGCGGTACGCAACATTCAATATACTTACCTTGTTTCCCAGAATAAACAAGTAGACATACATACTAAATAAGTAATTTGTAATATTAAAGTTTATCCTCTCTAAAAACAATTATATATCTATTCTAATTCTACTCTAAAATTTCTACTCAATATATGTATAATTAGCTTGTATGACATTGATCACGTGTAGATAGTATGCATAATATGTATATAATTATGACTATGTATACGTCTAAATAAATAAACTGTAAACTATTCACTAAATTACAGTTAGAAGTACATCAGCTTGGATTAGACCGTTTGCCTTCGAGCTTGCAGTACCCGTCCTAAAAACCAAACACATGTTTGCTCACACACAGGACGAGTGGCGGAAGATTAGATATGATCAAGACAAGACAACACAGTAATCATACGAATTTATCTTTCAGATTTGGATTGGTGCCACCACCATCTGGGTTTCGGATACGCAAGGAGTATCGCCGACTAACTAAGGAAGAACGTATACGGCTGCATTCAGCTTTCAATGTTCTTTATCAGGTACATTTCGCCTCGCGGGTAGTTATTAATTCTAGGTTTCTGGCAGTTTATAATATGGACAGTTATGAGAAGCGATAATTGTGCTTTGATCACCTAAAATCAGATTAATGTCAGTAAAATATTATATATAGCGCAGCCGTTAGTTATTTGCTATTTTAGACGGATCTGTAGTCCAGTGGTAACACGCTGGACTGGTAATCCAGGTATCGCAGGTTCGATCCCCCGTCTGATCCTAATAAAATTAACAGTCTTTCAGATGGGACTTTAAACCGAGGTCTCGTGTCGGTGCTTTACACCGTGCACGTACAATAACTACCAGAGGATACATTGGAATGGGCCACTGTCTGTATCATTGCACTATCCTCCAAAAATCTAACATGACTAATCTCCTTAGGAGCCGTCGCTCATATGGGCAACCGCTAGCGTCAAATAAATAAACGTAAAACACGCACAATATTAGAATAATTTAATACAATTACTATTTGAGGGTTGAACATCTCATTTAGTACACTGTCTGGGTGTGTGTCCGCCTCCGTGGTCGAGTGGTTAAGGTCGCTGACTTGTATACCACTGTAACCTATCATCACGGGTTCGAGCCCCGCTCAGGCCGTGTCTCATTTATATGAAAAAGTTGGCAGTTTCTTACGGAGGTTGGTGCACCCAAGTACTGGTTAACCGCTGGAGCCTGCCCAGGAAAGGTGTTGTTAGGTAAACTGCCCGCCGGCGATATAGCCCAAAATGGTGCTGGTGCAGGCGTAAAACCCGAAATATAAATAAATAAATATAAACTGTCTGGGTGTAAGGAGAGGCCACTTATGGTCTCCAAACTGTTCCCCCACTTTACGTTGCAGTCCCATGTATGGCCTTGTTCTGATCGATGTTGTCTTCCAATATCGTCTCTACAATATTCTTGTTGGTGTCCTAATTGTAACACAGCCTGAGCAGTTGAACATGGGATGTGGTGAAACAATATGAGTTTGTCTCTATTTTCCCTTCCAAACATATCTTTAAAGTACTCGTTGGACAATCCCATAATTTCCTAATTTGTGATGTGATGTATACATGAAACGTTTAGGATATTGTCGTAACAACTCATCAGCTTGGCTGTTATTAGTACCATTGGTTAGGTAGTCGAACTCGGTGTCTCCACGAGCAGTTAGGTAAATGCACATCATGTTGGAAGTTCAGAACATCTGAAGTTGGTCGATAAAGAGTGTCAGAATAGCTGTTGAAGTTAGCTAAATTATAACTACACGTGCGTTTAGATAAAGGTTCGGAATAGTTGTTGAAGTTAGCTAAATTAGAACTACACGTGCGTTTAGATAAGGGTTCGGAATAGCTGTTGAAGTTAGCTAAAATTAGAACTACACGTGCGTTTAGATAAAGGTTCGGAATAGCTGTTGAAGTTAGCTAAATTAGAACTACACGTGCGTTTAGATAAAGGTTCAGAATAGTTGTTGAAGTTATCAAAATTCAAACTACACGTAGGTTTAGATAAAGGTTCAGAATAGTTGTTGAAGTTATCGAAATTCAAACTACACGTAGGTTTAGATAAAGGTTCAGGATAGCTGTTGAAGTTATCGAAATTAGAACTACACGTGTGTTTAGATAAAGGTTCGGAATAGCTGTTGAAGTTATCGAAATTAGAACTACACGTGTGTTTAGATAAAGGTTCGGAATAGCTGTTGAAGTTATCGATATTAGAACTACACGTGTGTTTAGATAAAGGTTCGGAATAGCTGTTGAAGTTAGCTAAATTAGAACTACACGTAGGTTTAGATAAAGGTTCGGAATAGCTGTTGAAGTTATCGAAATTAGAACTACACGTGCGTTTAGATAAAGGTTTGGAATAGCTGTTGAAGTTATCGAAATTAGAACTACACGTGTGTTTAGATAAAGGTTCGGAATAGCTGTTGAAGTTATCGATATTAGAACTACACGTAGGTTTAGATAAAGGTTCGGAATAGCTGTTGAAGTTAGCTAAATTAGAACTACACGTGTGTTTAGATAACGGTTCGGAAGAGCTGTTGAAGTTAGCTAAATTAGAACTACACATGGGTTTAGATAGAGGTTCAGAATAGCTGTTGAAGCTAGGGGTAATCCGACCCGATATTGGAGTTAGAGAAAGGCACAGAACAGCTGTTGAAGCTAGACGCAATGAGTCCCGATAGTGAGTTTAAGAAAGGCGTAGAAATGCTGTTAGCGTTAAACGGAATCATATCCGATGTTGGAGTTAGACAAAGGCCGTTCTGAGACTAGTTCGATCTGGGTAGCTATTTTGAGTTAAACTCAACAGCTGCTATGGGCCTTTTTATATCAATCCACGATCTGTTCTGATTTAGTCTAGCTTCAGACATTGCTATAAACCTGAACTCCATGAACGATTCTGGACCGCTGTTCTGAATCGTTGTCCAACTCCAAGATCTGTTCTGAACACCAGCAATGTTTTCCAATATTGGCTCAATCCAGAAGCAGTTCTGAGCTGTGACTAACTCTAACTGTTGATATGATCTGCGTAGGTAAACTAATGGTTCTGAATTCTATCTAACGTCAACAGATGTTCTAAATTATGCAGATAGAAAAGTTATCATGAACCTTATTTAACTCTGTCAGTGGTTCTGAACGTTGCTTAGCCAAAGCAATGTTGAACATTGTCTCATGTCAGCTGATGTTGGGAACTTTGCTTAGTTCTAATGCTTTACAACTGCAACTTCAGTTGAAGTAAGCTTGATATTCTGTTCGTTTTGGTATACTAGTATTCTTTCACTTTGTCTCATGCCAACCGTGGTTGTGAACTTTGCTTAGTTCTAAAATAGCTTTACAAATGCAACTTCATTTGAAGTAAGCGTGATATTATCTTCGTTTTGGTATACTAGTATTCTTTCACTTTGTGTCATGCCAACCGTGGTTGTGAACTTTGCTTAGTTCTAAAATAGCTTTACAACTGTAACTTCATTTGAAGTAAGCGTGATATTATCTTCGTTTTGGTATACTAGTATTCTTTCACTTTGTCTCATGCCAACCGTGGTTGTGAACTTTGCTTAGTTCTAAAATAGCTTTACAAATGCAACTTCATTTGAAGTAAGCGTTATATTATCTTCGTTTTGGTATACTAGTATTCTTTCACTTTGTCTCATGCCAACCGTGGTTGTGAGCTTTGCTTAGTTCTAAAATAGCTTTACAACTGCAACTTCATTTGAAGTAAGCTTGGTATTATCTTCGTTTTGGTATACTAGTATTCTTTCACTTTGTCTTATGCCAACCGTGGTTGTGAACTTTGCTTAGTTCTAAATAGCTTTACAACTGCAACTTCATTTGAAGTAAGCTTGATATTATCTTCGTTTTGGTATACTAGTATTCTTTCACTTTGTCTCATGCCAACCGTGGTTGTGAACTTTGCTTAGTTCTAAAATAGCTTTACAACTGCAACTTCATTTGAAGTAAGCTTGGTATTATCTTCGTTTTGGTATACTAGTATTCTTTCACTTTGTCTTATGCCAACCGTGGTTGTGAACTTTGCTTAGTTCTAAATAGCTTTACAACTGCAACTTCATTTGAAGTAAGCTTGATATTATCTTCGTTTTGGTATACTAGTATTCTTTCACTTTGTCTCATGCCAACCGTGGTTGTGAACTTTGCTTAGTTCTAAAATAGCTTTACAACTGCAACTTCATTTGAAGTAAGCTTGGTATTATCTTCGTTTTGGTATACTAGTATTCTTTCACTTTGTCTTATGCCAACCGTGGTTGTGAACTTTGCTTAGTTCTAAATAGCTTTACAACTGCAACTTCATTTGAAGTAAGCTGGATATTTTCTTCGTTTTGGTATACTAGTATTCTTTCAGTGTAAATACTGTTTACACATGCAACCCGTGACCTGAAGTCTATCTGCTATTTCAGAAGGGCATTCTACACCGGTTTGGTCGCCTACATGCTACAGCCACACATAGTATCCACAGAGGAGCCGCGTTCTTACCATGGCATCGAGTCTTTATTGCAGAGTAAGTTGGTTGTTTACATTGTAAGGAGTTGGAGAAGGTTTGACAGAGACACGGAGACAAACGGTACCAAATATAAGTCGATGACAAAATGTAAATTGTGTTATAGATAAGGTGCATGCACTATTTAGAGGATAATATACTAGAGGGCATAGAAAACGCACATTTTTTATAAGTGTGATTTTACATGAAAAACAATAAGTATATAAATACATAGTTTTAAACCAGGTAGCCATTGTAACCAGGTGTCCGTCCGTACTTGAAATACTGCTCAGAGGAACACCATGGGTCTTCTTCCTCCACCAATACTGGCTTGATACTCGCAGTATATCCCACGCTGTCAGTGTGATTTAAACCCAAAATAAAAAACAAAAACTGTTATTATATATTAATAGTATCAATGCCGGAGTACGTAATTGGTTATTTAATTGTTATTTCATTATTGTCATATTGATTACGTTCTGTATATTGTTTTCAGCGTAGAAGAGGAACTTAGACTTGTAGATCCTACTGTATCTCTAGCATATTGGGACTTCACAATGGACGTGAACATGACCTTGCCTAGCGAATCCGTCGTGTGGACGGCTTGTTTCTTTGGCAACGGCAACGGTACTCTCACGGATGGGCCATTTAGGGGCTGGTATGGTGGTAGAAACGGCCCAATACAGCGTGACTATGCGCGAGACGAGTGCGACAACGGAAGACTAATAAACAAAATGGATATTGTCAATATATTGTCGAAATGTAGGCTACAGGTACGTCGGATAATCTGGTTACACAGACAACTAAGGCCATAATAAAATAAACCCGGGGGTGAAATTTTATTTTTTATTTTATATTTTCAGGATATCGATATTTATGCTGATAAAATGGTGTTTTGACAAGATTCAACTTGACAAGATTTTTTTTTTTTTTTTCAAATAGTAATAAAAAAAATCGGGGCGGGCCCTAAAAACGGGGGCGGGCGGGGATGAAAATCTAGGAAATATTTTATTATGGCCTAATATGCAGTTAATACGCTTCGGTTGTTACGGGTACGAATACGAGTTCACTTACAGGCTTACAGCAGATGCTTAACTTTACTAATAAATAATACGATATACTTCATCTGTGACACGCCAAGCTCACACACATGTATTTGAGTGGCCAGTACACTAAAGTATATATTTGTCCGCCTATGTATAGTCGAGTTGTTAATGTCGCTGACTTGCATACCACTGTAACCTATCATCACTGATGGTCACATGTTCGAGCCCCGCTCAGATCGTGTCTCTTTATATGAAAACGTTGGCAGTTTCTTAAGGAGGTTGGTGTACCAAGTATTGGTTAACCGCCTGGAGCCTGTCCAGAAAAGGTGTTGTTAGGTAAACTGCCCTTCGATCAAATGGGCATACGGTAGCGACGTTAATTAAAGCAGAATTACATCGTAATAAAGGATGTTTTGGGTACAATATAAATACTAATGTGTGTGTGTTTACAAAAATCGAAATAGTCGCTCAGAAACGATAATATTCCAATAAATTTAAACCGTCGTATACGCGAATTTGTTTATCAACACACGAAATGTAAACATGCACAGCGCGCATGCGTGAAACAACAGAGGATGTAGAAAACAATGTATATATTTTGAACATGAAAGACTATCTAGATGTAGAAAACAACGTATATATTTTGAACATGAAAGACTATCTATCTATCTTCCTCTAATGTCGAACCCCTCGCGGGGATGTAGAAATGTCCCTACAAGACTTAGCTAACAGAGGTATGAATCAACATATCAAGTAATTTAATATAAAAAGACAGCGTGGGACAAATGGGGTCGATGCATTCCGAATGTAAACAAGTGCGGACGATGCGTTCCGGTTGTAAACAAGTGCGTGACCGATCTCGACTCGGAAAGTCCTACTTTCGGTTTCGAGTTTGTTTTATCGCAAAAAACCACTGTTTACCAAATGAACATAAGCATACAAAGTATAATGTTAGAATTGCTTTGCTACCCATACGTAAAAATTGAATTTTTCAAATATATTTTATTTCATACGATGTAATGCTGCTTTAAACTTAAAGAAAAACAAACAAGTACATATTTATAAAGACTATATGCAAATACAATACATAGATATAAATATGAATATGTATTACATGTACAAGATTGGCGTTTAGTGACAAACAATTATGGGTGAAAGAAATCTTAAAGACTTGAATACCTCCCCTGCCTCACTATTGTGAATTCTTTCTTTCTACCAAAGGACATCTCTGTTCCGCCATCTGAAGGCCGTTGTATACTGGAGGTATTACATGACGGAATACATAATTGGATCGGAGGAGATATGGGTGACCTTGGCCTTTCCACGTTCGACCCCATCTTTTTCTTCATCCACGCTTTTGTGGATTATATATGGGAGCTGTTTAGAAGAAATCAAGTATTGAGGTAAGACGTGAACCTTATTATGCAAGTGAGTGAGAGGAGTTGTAGAAAGGTTTAAGGAATGAATCGCGGGTTAATAGTTTCCATCGGGGTATGAACTACATTGGGCGTGCTTAAAGTGTGTGGAGGCCGACGGCATCCACGCTAACTTTAAGCACGCCCAATGTAGTTCATATCCCGATGGAAACTATTAACCCACGATTCAATACTTATATTTACATTAATTATTCTTTTAAATGACACAACGTTATTATAGCACTCTTTGCATTTAAAAAATGTTTTTAGACCAGATTTGCAACTTACCGTGTGCCGGAAACAGCGTAAAAAGTAAGACACATCCTTTCTCGCGACGAACGCATGCCCGTAACTTCGAGTGCGCATGTCAGCTGCATAACATTAGTTGGAAACCACCATGCGAATATGAATACAATCAGGGCACATACGTTTATCAAAGGAAATGTAACAGCGATGCAAATATTCCCCTATTAAAAACTAAAGCACCTTTCCATCAAAAATTGTCACCACGTTTTACTAGTTTGTCCAAGATACACACCTTTAATGACGGACATGCTGAATTCCATTTCTCACGTTGGTAATCCTACACTAGATGCCCCGCCGGCGATATAGCCCAAAATGGTGCTGATGCAGGCGTAAAACCCGAACTAACAAACAAACAAACACTATATGCCAGCCTGCAGGGAAATCCTTCGCTAACATATGAATCTAACGTGTCAGTATCCGACGTTATTCGCAATTATATTAGAGATACAAAACGGGTTTAATTCAGTTAGCATGTAAAATGAGGTAGACACCATATGGTTTGTGCCACCTTGCGAATCGAGATACTACGGTACCTGCAATACGTTTCTTACTTCAAATGAATATATCTTATCATCAAATAACGTCTGACAACTTAGTGCACTATCGGATCACATTAACTTCGTCTTGTGTCGAGATTCTGGCCTATCGCTTCCTAAGAGCAACTTTTCAAGCTCTGTATCCTTATGCATTTTACAAACTTATTTAGATATTATGATTAAGTTTAGTAATGTTAATTTACAAGTACAGTCTACATCCGTTTTATGTCATATCATAACGGATGTAGACTGTACGTATGTTATAAGTTACATGTATTATGGTCACGAGCCCGTATCAAACCAGAACAAGCTGTATCATAACTAGTTCCTGATGAAATAACGCATGCGAACCGGTGCTAGTTTGTTTACTTCCCGTAGCGTCCCAGTGTGTCAAATTCTGCAGATAACAGATGTTTGTAGTGTCGTGGTAATATTTCAATCGTCTTCGTGTATATAATTCAATAATTGTGATTTGTTCCTGATAATTGGATAACGGAGAGCATGATTTAGAGTATTAAATGTTCAAAATCATTTCTAAACATAAATAAAGACGTTATTACATGGCTAGTTTCATATCAGCCTATGTATCGACCCTCGATAACTTCGGTCTCGGGCTGATATTAAGTTACCTCGTGTCGATAGGCTACCTATACTGATATGCAACGAGCCACGTATTGACCTCTGCTTATCTAATACTATGTTCTCCAACAGATGCGGTGTTAACCCGGAAACAGATTACCCTATTGACAAACTCGCTGCAGACGCCAGTGAGGGTCACAGAGCCTTTGACCGGATGTACGGATACGACCATTTACGAAATATTGACGGCCTGTCGCACATTTTCATCAACGCGTTTTACAAATATGAGACCGTCCCACAATGCCCTGACTGCGGATCGCCTTATCTGTATTGTGATGAACATCTTCAAGTGTGCGTGTCACGTGACAAGCGTGCATGTGATATACAACCTGTAAGTGGATTATGACACTCATCTTACATATAGGATCTTGCATGAGTGGTGGTTTTAAACCATAATTTATGAAACAAATTTTGGAATGTTGCTATTAAGCGAGCCTTTTTGTATACAAATTTATTTTAGCTCGATTGCGAAACAAGTTATTACAACTTATATTAATCAGATACCTCATTCCCGATGGAATCCATCGCCACGAGGGAGAGAGAAGAGGTAACGTGGAATTCAATTGCCTTGCCTAAGGGCACAATCGTAACTGCTCCAGCGGGGCTCGAACTCCGGACCTTTCGCACCTGAAGCGAACGCGCATCCACTATCACGAAAGCCAGCCTTTTGGTGAACTTATTAGCAATGTTCGAAAACACATTTCATAAAATAATGGTATGATATCGTCACGAGTGTAAGATCCTTTGTGTCACATTACCATAACGTGCTCGAACCGAACACCCAGCCAAAACGACAACATTTCATGCCCTGCTGTTCACGATGAAACAATGTGCCATTCTGGTGTTATTTGACCGATCTCCATGAAATAAAAAGTATTTGTTGATAGAATAAGGTCTTCCGGTCGGGACCACGAGGGCAAATCAGTGATCTGGTCGTTTTTACCTAGTTTCTCGTCGATGTTTCTGCATGCATGTTTCAATTTCGTTGGTTGCCTTTATTATATATTACTTACTATATGACCATAGGCCAAAAATTAAAAACATTTTGTGTCTGGTGCCTGTGCATTACCATAACGTGCTCGTTTTGAATAAATAACGTTGCTACTTTCATCTTGGCGCCAAGTATCAGCGCAAATTGTCATGACGTCACTAAAGTTTCATGACGTCACTACGCAAAGCAGCATTATATTTATGTTTTAAACAGCGTTGTAATTACGACGAAACTTCTTTGAAATCGGCAATTGTCTTAACGTTAACGCTCTGTACCAATTCTCATAGAAATATGCATAATTTAAAGTTTAATTTACAAATAAAAGGATTATTCTCTCAACTAATCAGAATCCGTACAGGTGTTATTACGCGTGTGTACATATACAAATATATGACATGGCTGTATTGTACTAAATAGAAGCAAAGTTATGCGATAAAAGTAATTTATGTACTTACTTGGGGCCTTAGCGTGCATGCAATATTGAAAGATTACCCATATTAGCGACAATTGTTGTCCGAACATTTGTTTTTGTCATGCAATTAATGCTAAATGTTACTTTTCAACATTTTGAACATTCTACTAAGACAATTCAAACTGATTAGAAACATCAATAGTTTTCAGTCAATATATGTAAACCTGGATGATCCAGGGAAACAACCGGGTTGTTTCTGAAGTTTGTGCAAGTTGTGCCAGGCAGATCGCTACCCAAACCTAGCAAACAGTAGAACATTGTCCTGTAATAATGCATAGGACCAATTTACCATATACCCAGAGAAACCCCACCTCTCCGATCTGGCGATCACCGTACCACGAGTATCGAATCCGGGTTGCATTGGTGAGAAGCGAGTGTGGTAGCCACTGCGCTAATCGGACAGCAAATTCATGTATAATAAATGACATGTCTAGTTTACTATTAATTCGTAGCATTTCTATCAATTTCAGGGCAGAAACACTTATACCGGAAGTGGCTTTGAGAATGTAAATGTAGGTTTTACAGGAACGGTAACCCCAGGCTTTCACCAGTTCCCCACTCTACACCCGTTCCCTAGGGGTCTGCGAGGGGACCGACGGCATCGTGATATGTCATTTGACGAAGCACGAGCTGTAATCGATGAAGAATCCGGTATATTTAATTATTTTATTTGTTAATGTCAGCTTTATTCCAAGTACTAAAACACTACAAAACGGTATTATATATTATATGTAATAGTTAGTTTATACACATTTATTTTAGCTCTATTGCGATATAATCGTTTTACAACGTTATATTAATCGCTCTCAATACCTCATTCCAAGCGGACTCCGTTGCCTAGCCTGGGTTCCAGTCTCTCGATGTTTCACTTTTTAACTTCTGGCAAAATGACATGATATGATCAGAAACTCAATACGGGCCAATTAATAGTCTCGGTGTTGAAATATATTTATTTGACTGTCCAGACAAACTATAGCGACGCCTGTTCCCAAGCTATCCATCGCCATGCTGGAGATAGAAGAGGCAATGTGGAATTTAAATGCCTTGCCCAAGGTCACACTGGAAGTCGTGATAGCTCAGTGGTTGCGCGTTCGCTTCACGTGCGAAAGGCCCGGAGTTCGAGCCCCGCTGGAGCCGTTACGATTGTGTCCTTAGGCAAGGCATTTAAATTCCACACGCCTCTTCTCTCTCCCTCGTGGCGATGGATTCCATCAGGAATGAGGTCTTTAGTGATTAGTATAAGTTATAAGAACTTGTTTCGCAATCGAGCTAAAATAAATTTGTATAAACTAAGGTCACAATGGAATTGGCTGAAATAGCTACGTAATTGACAAGTCTAGAAGAAGTGGTGTACATGCTGACACTGTAACGTTAATAATAGTTGTTCCTTTAATGTTCATCAATGCTATTATTTATCTTACTTTTGCAATGTCCATGATTATCAAAATATGTCTAAAATACTGAGAAAAAAGAAAAGTGTTTTTAAGTTTTTTCTAAAACCATGCTAAAATCAGTTCTGACGGGTAGGATGAACGAGAACACAATGATATTGAAGTGATATATATATTCCAGGTATCACGCCGTATGCATCGCTCAAGTCGCCGTTTTCGCCAGTGTACTCAGTAATGCCACCTGTCTCTGGCGCTGTTGGTCGTCCCTTCCAGTTTCATAGGGGATATGGAGACTATGTATCAACCATATACTCACCGTTATCCTTGATATACCCGGGCACTTCAACACCTAAGAAAGGTATGTACTCACCGTTATCCTTGATATACCCGGGCACTTCAACACTTAAAAAAGGTATGTACTCACCGTTAAACTTGCTATACCCGGGCACTTCAACACTTAAAAAAGGTATGTACTCACCGCTAAACTTGCTATACCCGGGCACTTCATCACGTAAGAAAGGTATGTACTCACCGTTAAACTTGCTATACCCGGGCACTTCATCACGTGAGAAAGGTATGTACTCACCGTTAAACTTGCTATACCCGGGCACTTCATCACGTAAGAAAGGTATGTACTCACCGTTAAACTTGCTATACCCGGGCACTTCATCACGTAAGAAAGGTATGTACTCACCGTTAACCTGGCTATACCCGGGCACTTCAACACCTAAGAAAGGTATGTACTCACCGCTAAACTTGCTACACCTGGGCACTTATGTAATGTACTACGTAACGACAATGACATTTTCTCATGCACTTGTAAGTAGGGTTCGATACGAAGAAGACAACGTCATTTGAATTTACATTTTAATGTTGTCAAACTCACATTTATCACAATTGATCACAACAATAGCATCTTCTTCATTGTTATCATTCAAATAGCAAACGACCAAACACAGTCACCAAGCACGACACGCGTTAGTCGTATAATGAATAGGGTTATATTCCGTACACATGTTGAGCGTAATGGATGAACTTCTATTATTCCGTAATTAATTTCATTTCACAATGAACAACATTCTGACAATGGACATACAGCATTTTGGCGAATGAACTTCACATATCCATGACATTGCATCCGTCCGTCCGTCCTTCCGTCCGTCCGTCCGTCCGTCCGTCCGAATGTGCGACAAGAATGTGTCCATGAGTCATATTCTTTCAAAACAAAGCATAATTTGACGAAGCTTTGCCAGAAGAAACATGGCTATAACCCCATTGAGTTAATTCCCAATATGCAGATTTCACTTATAGTCTTATATATTGATTTGATAGTGGTAGATAACTTTTGTTAAATGAGTTCTCTCGTAAAATAAAGTCTTTATTATTATTATTATTATTATTATTATTATTATTATTATACAACTGTAACCTATCATCACTGATGGTCACGGGGTCGAGCCCCGTTCATACCGTATGTCTGTATATGAAAACAGTAGCAGTTTCTTACGGAGGTTTATGCATCAAGTACTGGTTGACCGCGGGAGCCTGCCCAGGAAAGGTGTTGTTAGGTTAATTGTTAGTCGCTCAAATGTACTGTATATTATGAATGAATAAATATGTTTAAACCAAATGGGCAATGTACTGTATATTATGAATGAATACATATGTTTAAACCAAATGGGCAACCGGTAGCGACGCTAAATAAAAATAAATAAAAACCATTAGCCAATTTGGCGACTTCGTTGAGTAACTTAACAGAAATGACTATTGGGTGGTCCTCTACCAAACTTACCTTGGTCTATTGCATGATAATATTATCTTATTTAACATGAATGGTCACATTGAGCGATTCGGGACATATTTAACCTTTTTATGTTACTTAGAAACCTTTATGATTTACATTTCTTCTCCAGGTGGCGCCTTTCCTCTGTTTCCGACTCCGAATGTTAATCCACTTCCGGACGGTATGACGCCCATTCCTGGAATGTTCCATTATACAGTTGGTAGCTTAGGACTACCGCCTGTTGCTCCACCATTCACACCAGCAGTACCGTTTGCGACATCACAGAAAGGATATTATCACTAAAGCAACAGGCAACAAAGCTGTCCGATTAGCGCAGTGGTTAGCGCGCTCGCTTCTCACCAATGAAACCTAGGTTCGATCCTCGGACCGAGAAGTATGTAAGATGGTACGGTTGTCGCCAGATCGGACAAGTGGGTTTTCTCCGGGTACTCCGGTTTCCTCCCACACGAATGCCCACATATACGCTTTCATCCGCGCCAACGAGAGTGATTAATATAAGTTGTTAGAACTTGTTTCGCAATCGTTGTAAAAAAAATAAAGATTAAACTCTTAAGCAACAAACAAATACAGACTTCTCCGGAAAGAAATATTTTCAAAAACATCCATGTTCCTGTTTTAATATCCGGTATTCATTATAAAGGAAGTGAAGTGCCGTAATTACTACCTTTCTGAGAAACATATCAGCAATGGATGAATGAATAATGAATTCTCGAAACAAAAAACATGTTATTAGAGTAGGTATATGTGTATACGTTAATCAAATGTTCATACATCAGGAAATTGCGGAAGATAGGACCCGTCCTTCGTTTGCCTATCATTGCCAGATGTGCTGTTTATGTGACCATTTTGTGTTTTAATTCCATTGTGTGTTCTATTAGTAACAGTTTGGTGGCATTTTCATAAGGAAAGTACATCTAAAGAAACGCTCGCTTCTCACCAATGCAACCTAGGTTCGATCCTCGGACCGGGAAGTATGTGAGATTGTACGGTGGTCGCCAGATCGGACAGCTGGTTCCGGGTATTCCGGTTTCCTCCCACATGAATGACCATATTTACGCCTTCATCCGCGCCAACGAGAGTGATTAATATAAGTTGTTAGAACTTGCTTCGCAATCGTTGTAAAATAAATAAAGTTTAAACATAAAGAAAAGTACCATTGATTTACAGATAATGCATTCCTGCATGCATTCTGTTGTTATTTTGGTATGACATTAGACAGTACCCGGAAGTAAACGTTGTTATTTTGGTATGACATTAGACAGTACCCGGAAGTAAACGTTGTTATTTTGGTATGACATTAGACAGTACCCGGAAGTAAACGTTGTTATTTTGGTATGACATTAGACAGTACCCGGAAGTAAACGTTGTTATTTTGGTATGACATTAGACAGTACCCGGAAGTAAACGTTGTTATTTTGGTATGACATTAGACAGTACCCGGAAGTAAACGTTGTTATTTTGGTATGACATTAGACAGTACTCGGAGGTAAACACAAAAATAGTTCGTAAGAGATACATGGCTCAATTAAAATTTCAGTTGACAGTTGAAAGGTTTGCTTAGTTTATACAAATGTATCTTAGCTCTATTGCGAAACAAGGTCTTACTACTTATAATAATCACTCTGGAGACCTCATTCCTGGTGGAATCCATCGTCACGAGTGAGAGAGAATATACAATGTAGAATATAAAAGTAGGCTAAAAGTAACTAGCTGACGGCTAACCAACCGGCCTGACGAGGTTCGTACCTTCGACCTCCCGCTCCATATGCGGACGCCTTAACCACTAGGCCACGGAGACGGTTACATATGGAATATAAATGCCTTGCCTAAGAGCACAATCGTAGCGGGTTTGACATTAATGGAACATACATACATATGAATTATAGTATTATTTGTCCGACTGAAGCGAAAGGGACGTTAAGAATTATTATACGTATACGTGTATTTACTATAAAATGTGACAGACTGTGTGCATAGTGTGACATCTCTGCCATTCTTGTTGATTATATATTCACTCAGCACAGTTCCTAGTCGGTCACCTGGTGTGTTACGGCAGTAGAAGCATACTAATAACCATATACTATCAATATTCAAATGTAGTGGATACATTTTATTACACGTTCAACCAATTTGCTTTTTTCATTTGTGTGTCAGTCTTTGTATTGTTGTATATATGTATATAATGCAATAACATATTATTAAACTAAATAAACTAAACAAATATTTATGCATTGAAGTGTTGTGTATGTTGTTGTTTGTTCGGGTTTTACAAGCCTTCATCAGCACCATTTTGTGCTATATCGATATCGACGGCCGACAGTTTACCTAACAACACGTTTCCTGGGCAAGCTCCAGCTTTTAACTAGTATGTGGTGCATCAACCTCCGCTAGAAACAGTACTGTCAACTTGTTCATATAAACCATCGTCCGTCTCCGTGGTCGAGTGGTTAAGGTGATCGCTGACTTGTATACCACTGTAACCTATTATCACTGATAATGGTTTAGACCATGTCTCTTTATATGAAATAAGTTGAGTTTCTTACGGAGGTTGGTGCACCAAGTACTTGTTAACTGATGTAGCCAGCTCAGGAAATGTATTGTTAGGTGAACTGTCCGTCACTCAAATGAGCTACCTGTAGCGATGTTAAATAAACATAATTTAAAAAGCAGCGCTATTACAAAGGGACAAATTCTAGGCCATCAAATTTTAAATTTATTCTACGCTTATCTCGATATTCGTTTTGAAAGAGCGTTATCTTTATTTATGAGTATTATATCACATCCTATGAGTACATATACGAAATTAACAATTTTAATTAGTAAGGCCTTATTGTATGTTTTAAGTAAGATTTAATTGTCTTAGCACCTTTGCGCACAAAACAACACAGTTGTTGCATTTGGCAATGACGTGCGATAGACAGACGCCACTAGTTTATTCATGTACTTGTAACTATGCATACTTATATGCATGTAAAATTTAATATACATATAACATACTTTCTAAAATGCATTGTACATGTATGTACTGTATCTTAGTAAATGCTAACTACGACAGATGCGACATGTGATGTACCAAGCCAGGGTAAAAACCAGAGAGCAAACTTCACCCACTGTAGTTAATGTAAAATACTCTGGAAAACTGCACCTGGTCCACCACATTCCACCCATCTTGCATCCATATACTATTATTCAATAAATACATTACTTTTACGTCGCTCAACATCGTTGAGAGCTTAATATGTTGCTTGCATTGAATAAATGTTAGTTATACTTTTCTATATGAGAATTGGAATAGCGAAACTTAAATAAACATCTGTGTTAATCGCTGTCAGAACTAGAACTGATTTTACTAAACGATTTCCTCGTGGCGTGTTAGCGCCACAAACCTGTTTGACAACTCAGTCATGTGATCACATACATACACATACATACATGACTGAACCGCACATTAACTAATGTAGTGCTTACAGTACTTTAAGACATATGTTCTGCGTTATACTACGTAACGCTCACAACTTCAAATTACATATTGGATGGTTTTCGGCTTATGTCATATACATGTTGTGTTATTGGTGTATACTAAATAATTTTTACTGTTAAGAAACTGTCATACACTAATACGATCAATTCTTGTGGGAAACAAATGTTAAAATGCACGAATAAATGTATATGTATCGTATTTTTCAGTCGTGTATTAAAAATAATTTATTTATCTTACAACGGTTGCTAAGCAATTAATAACAACTGATATCACTCGGCTCTCGTTGGAGTAACGCCACGTCTGACCAGGATCTATGTTGTTTGCTATTCAGATAAGTGTTTTAGCTCTACTATCCGAATAGCAAACAGCATAGAGCCTGATCAGACGGTACGTTCTGTGCAGTCTGAAATGGTTCTATGATGTTTGCAAAAGCGACTTTAGTCGTGATTGGCAGATTAAGTGTTAAGTATTCTTGCGCAACTCCATGTAATGTAATATTATTTTGATTGCCTTGTATCATTACCTAAAGCGACTCCGATAGATTGTATCATTTTAATTAGCCTGTGTCATATACCATGGGGCGACTCTGGTCTATTTGGTTATATTAATTAACATGCAACAGTGCATAGAGTGACCCTAACTTCTACTTGAACCCATTGCTTACCGAGTACTCTAACAAAATACTCCGAAAATATTTAATATGTGTCATTTAAGAATGTTTCCAAAATATCAGATTGGCACTTAATAAATACTGACGTTGTTGTTAGTTTGCACTTAGAAGTTGTCATGTTGTCAACTTGACACTTAAAACTGTTAAAATGTGATAACTATGACAGATTCATAACTATTTAGTTTTACAAATGTTGTCTTAATGAGCTTTACCAAGTGTACACCGCTATTTCCTGGAATATCAATTTATTGCGGTCATGAGGCGACCGCACATGATTCCGAGTTTACTGTTGGGGTTTTATAGTGCATCTGTACCGAACCTGTAAAAAGCTCGGCTGTATGTTCACAATTCATTTCATAGCTGTCCGATTAGCGCATTCGTTAGCGCACTCGCTTCTCGCCAATGCATGCCTGATTCGATCCTCGGTATCCTCGGATCCTCGGTATCCTCGATTCCGTATGTGAGATGGTACGATGGTCGCTAGATCGGACAGGTGGGTTTTCTCCGCGGATACTCTGGTTTCCTCCCACACGAATGACCACATTTACGCTTTCATCCGAGCCAACGAGAGTTGATCAAACTTGCTTCGCAATCGTTGTAAAATAAATAAAGTTTAAACTTCAATTCATTTCATAAGACAGCTACAGGAATCACAGAGGAACAGCATAGTTTCAGACCAAATGTATCGTCTCATAATATGCATAATATGCAGCCTCGGGGTTTAACCCATTCAACACCAAGTAACTGACATGGACTGGTCCATGATATTTTTAGACCAATAAATTAATAACAAAATTACATTTGGATCAGTTCATTTATCAAAATGGGTAATTTTGTCTAAAATAATAATATTACTGGCAAAAAGTGCAGATCCTGATGAGACGGCTCGTTACGAGCCGGCTCATCTGGATCTACACTTTGTGTAAGCCTATTTAGAGGTATGTGGTGTTGAATGGGTTAATGGCGTCCAAACAGCTCAAGTCATATGACGACTCACCAGTTGTTACCAGTGGAGGAAGACCCATGGTGCCTCTCTTAGACGTATGTTAGGCACGCATGGGCGTCCAGGAACACTGTTTCCAAGCTGGTCAATTTGTTAAAAAAAAGATAATGGCATGATATTTGGTCAAATAGTGATATAACCCAAAGTTGCATAAACTCTAAATATGAATGATGATGTGAACAATGAGACTGTCTCTTTTACGTTTATTTATCGTCGCTACCGGTTGCCCATATGAGCGACGCCTTCTGAAGAGATTAGTCATTTTTAGATTGTTGGAGGATAGTGCAATGATACAGACATAGGCCTATTCAGAATCTCCTCTGGTTCTTGTACGTGCACGGTGTAAAGCACCGACACGAGACCTCGGTTTAAAGTCCCATCTGAAAGACTGTTAATTTTATTAGGGTCAGACGGGGAACGAACCTGCGACCCCTGGATTACCAGTCCAGCGTGTTACCACTGGACTACAGATCCGTCCGTGAACAATGAGAATGTCTTGCTATATATATATAGTTCGTGGTCAAGGCGATGCTAGCGTGAATAAATTCTGAATGTCATGATGTAATGTTTATCTGAGCGGATTGTCCTCAGGGTGTATAAAATAGCGCAGCGCTCTGTATTAGTTTATACAAATTTATTTGAGCTCGATTGCGAAACAAGTTCTTACAACTTATATTAATCACCCTCGAGACCTCATTCCTGATGGAATCCATCGCCACGAGGGAGAAAGAAGAGGCAACGTGGAATGTAAATGCCTTGCCTAAGGGCACACTCGTAACGGCTCCTGCGGGGCTCGAACTCCGGACCATTCGCACCTGAAGCGAACGTGCATCCACTGCGCTATCACGACTTCCACATACGCTCTGTATTGAGGAGGGAGAGGCGCTGTGCTTGTTTCTATCGAGTAGGGATGGCCACAAACACTCGAATATTCGAATATTCACTCAAACGTCCGAATATTCGAATACTATTACCAAATATTCGGATATCTTCCCGACCGAATATTCGAATACCTAGATCGCTATTCGTTGCCGTCCCTACTATCGAGTCATCAAGTCTCGTGGACTGTTAAATATGTTGACAGGATAACGGGTCATACCAAAGCGTTCCAGAATTATTAATTAATTAATTGAACGTTTAATTTTATTAATACTTGTTGCACATATTTCCTGGATTGTTTGCACTAAGCGTTGAGCGGCAATACATTTATAGACAACGACATTAACCGCAAGGCCATGGAGACACCTTGCTGTGGGTATATGGGACAGACGAAAATGTTGTTTTTTATGTCGCAATACCAGCTTATCATGCACTAAAACATTATCGTAACTGTCGTCATACCTTTGTACTTCCTATCCATTATTACCCGTAACCCATTCAACACCAAGTAACTGACATGGACTGGTCCATGATATTTTTAGACCAATAAATTAATAACAAAATTACATTTGGATCAGTTCATTTATCAAAATGGGTATTTTTTTTCTTCTAAAAATAGTTATATTACTTGAAAAAAGTGCAGATCCTGATGAGACGGCTCGTCACGAGCCGGCTCATCTGGATCTACACTTTTTTGTAAGCCAATTTAGAGGTATGTGGTGTTGAAAGGGTTAAGACACTCGTGACGTCATATCTTTGTACTTGCAGTCCATTATTATTAATATTGGACTGCTTTCAAAAAGTACTATATTAAATCATATGCGTAAATTTACGAAATTAGCAATTTTATTTAGTAAGATCTTATTATATAAGTGTGTTTTAAGTAAGATATAAGACTCAAACAGATCCAATATGTAAAATCATGGCACTGTATTCGGCGCTACAGTGCTATCTATCTTCCTCTAATGTCGAACATCTCCCGGTGATGTAGTCCTACGCGCCTCACACAGTCCAATATTTTACATATTGGATCATTTTCGGTTTATATCATATACATATAACAATGACATTATATGTTCCCCAACAATAGTTGGGTACAAAAGGAATTAGTTTGTAACAGACTGACCTTTGAGCCACAAGCATATGCTAAATTGCAATAGGGTTGACCAATTGCGTGTTTTTATTCCCCACTAAAGTCACCCTCCCCCTACTATGAAGGTAATTTGGTGATGAATGTTGCACTGACACCTGTATTTATAGTATGGTGTTTATGTGTCACTAAATAGTATGCAAATATTCTAAAATATTCCAAAATGCAGTTCATATATTGTATTTTAATTTTTAGAAGTCATTTTACTATTGGTGACAATACCTACTCAACCAATCCGAGTATGTATCAATAACTCTTATGGACTTCCCTATACTTTTTCAACCAATCCGAGACCATTATATCAACGAAGACAGGTTAGAAGTATGAAACTTATCAATTTGCTAAATAAGGAAATGATCAAACTTGCACGAGGAAACCCCAAATATATTTGATTATTTACATGCAAATTATGTTATGTGCTCAATAATAATATTTGTCAAATTGTGCATTGTGTTTGTTTTGTGCATCGCGTTTAAAAGGTTAAACTTATTATGAAACATTGTAGGAACTGTCATATGGTAGGACGTCTCAGGGTCATTAAAAATAGCAAATGTCAAAATATGTTTAAAAACATTTAATGGAAACGAAGCATTTACATTACAAGTGCAAAGAAAGAATACGTTTAAAGTGAATGTCATTGGCTGTTTAGAACAAAGATGTGTGATGTACGTGAACACATAAATGACTTGAAGCGCGCCAAACATAAAGGGAACGTCACTCCGCCGTATCCGCCGTATTCAATATGGCGGAGGTTCTGGACGTGATTCGATCTTTTTAAAATGGACTTTATTTGACATAAGAAATAAAGTTATAAACATTGAATATCAACTGTTTTATTGAACTGCTTAATATGAATATGTTCGTAGTTATTTTCCATGTTATGAAACTAAATGTAGCCTATGCGTCCTGGTTTATATTGCATCTTATTAATAACCTATTTACCCACAAGTGGTCGATTTACCCACAAGTGGTCGATTTACCCACACTTTTGTTGTTTAACGTTTATTTATCGTCGCTACCGGTTGCCCATATGAGGGAAGCCTCCTGAAGAGATTAGTCGTTTTAGATTTTACTGAGGAGAGTCTCCTCTGGTTCTTTAATTGACCTTGAAGCTACAAGAATGCGAGATACGAAAGGACAGACAAATAATTGATCAAAGAATCCTGAACAATAAAAATAGACGCTTCTGTAGAATAATAAAACGGCGTTGTCTAAAATACTTTTACTGGAACATATCTTGAAAAGGTAAGTTTTGACGAAAGAGCTAATGCTGGTTAATGTATTAATACCTCGAAAACTAACTGATAAAATCTGTAATGACGGGACTGAAAATTCATTATTGATGCCGTAAATTTGAACACTAATAGAATGGAAACATTCGATAGTAATCTACTAAGGATGTAAGAAAAGTGCAGACAAGTTGGTATTTTTTTTGATCGACCCCTTGTTAATTTGGGCGACGCATTCCGAATTATATATACAAGTCATTTCATATTTTAGAGGAGAGTGCAACATGCAGAAGACGCTCCAAATCCCATACGCAACCCTGGTTCGTTTACCTGCCCGGTGTATTGCACCGATACATGATACATCGTTTATAGTCCCATCTGAAAGTTAATATTATTAGGGTCAGACGGGGGCTCGAACCTGCCATCCCTGTAATCGTAGTCCAACATGCTAACCACTGAACCACTGACTGGCCCCGTCTTGCAGTCGTATTTCATGATTTAAACTGAATGTAAACAAGTGTAATGTTCTGAGAGCTGTGTCCCGGTAAAGGTGTTTGCGAAATGAAAAACATTTCAAGTGGACATCTTACCGAGCGAATACACAGTATTCTTCTTCGTCTCTGTTAATGGCTAACAGTCAATAAATGAGCTATTATGGCCATGCCTTCTAGTAAGGATTTAAAATTGAACTTAATTTAAGCGACATATTAGGCAACTATTGATATCCACTCCAACCCCTACATCTACCCTACTCCAAACCCCTACCCCTCTCGCTCGCTCTCTCCTCTCATACCCCCTACCCCTCTCGCTCTCTCTCTCTCTCATACCCCCTACCCCTCTCGCTCTCTCTCCTCTCGTACCCCATACCCATCTTCCTCTCTCCTCTCCTCTCGTACCCCCTCTCCCTCTCTCTCCACTCCTCTCGTCCCCTACCCTCTCTCCTCTCATCTCGTACCCCTACCCCTCTCCTCTCCTCTCATACCCCTACCCTCCCCTCCTCTCATCTTCTCTCGTACCCCCTACCTCTCTCTCCTCTCCTCTCGTACCCCTACCCTCTCACTCTCTCTCCTCTCGTTAAACACCACACACGTGTTTGAAGCGAACCGTAGTATAGGAAGACAAGGAACTACAGATCGCTCTCCTCTCCTCTCGTACCCCCCTACCCCTCCTCACTCTCTCTCCTCTCCTCTCATACCCCATACCCCTCTCACTCTCTCTCCTCTCCTCTCGTACCCCCTACCCTCTCCCTCTCTCTCCTCTCGTTTAACACCACACACGTGTTTGAAGCAGGCCGTACGTATAGGAAGACTCTCCTCTCGTACCCCCTACCCCATCTCTCCTCTCGTTTAACACCACACACGTGTTTGAAACGGACCGCACGTATAGGAAGACAAAGTAACTACAGATATGTCAAAATTAAAATCACTGTAAACAATAAACGTCATTGAGCACATCATCAGCGCACATTTGACTTGTCATGTTAGATATACGAGCTGTAACGGAACATCTAGTTGAGTCAGTCAGGTAAACCTGGTGCTGTTATTATAATGTGATTTGACGGTTTGAAAGGTGACCTAATTGTTTTTAATCAAAAGGTACTATGTTGGCAGTCGCCTATATATACCCCCATCCGACACACACAATGCACACGAACATCGCGTCTCACAAGTAGTTTACCGAATATTTTGATGCCTTTCTGAAATCTATGCTTATCTGACTTTTGTTTAGAACTCACTGAAATCTATGCTTATCTGACTCTTGTTTAGAACTCACTGAAATCTATGCATATCTGACTCTTGCTTAGAACTCACTGAAATCTATGCATATCTGACTCACGATTTAAAACGAGAAAACGACATTTCATAAACAGTTAGTATTAAATGAAAATGAGAAATTTTGCGCTTGCTACGTCACTCGTCACGTGGACCATACTCGGACTGCAGCGTTGCCAAAGTTACACAGAAGTATGCTTACGTGTTCCAAGAACAGTGGATGACTGCTATGGGGAATCACTCGTGAGTCCATTTCGTTTATATACTAGTATATATTTGTAACATGTTTTATTCCTGAAATTCCTGACGTGGAAGTCGTGATAGCGCAGTGGATGCGCGTTCGCTTCAGGTGCGAAAGGTCCGGAGTTCGAGCCCCGCTGGAGCCGTTACGATTGTGCCCTTAGGCAAGGCATTTAAATTCCACATTGCCTCTTCTTTCTCCCTCGTGGCGATGGATTCCATCAGGAATGAGGTCTCGAGAGTGATTAATATAAGTTGAAAGAACTTGTTTCGCAATCGAGCTAAAATAAATTTGTATAAACAAATTCCTGAAAATGAATGACACTCAAAAGAATGTCCATTGCATGTAATTGTATTGTATATAAATAAGCAATAAAATATGATTAAACTAAAATTACATGACATCAATTAATGTTAATTTTCATATTATAATAAAATATATTATTAATAATTATGATAATTATTGACAATAATAATTTTATATTGTAATATGATCTACCTATTGTAGTTTATTTGCTAATATATAATTTTTCTATTAAACATAACTTATGTCACAACATTATTATCAGCAATCAAATTTTCAATTCGATGATATCTTAGCTGACAATCTTATTTCAATATATTGCATGACATCAATTAATGTTAATTTTCATATTATAATAAAATATATTATTAATAATTATGATAATTATTGACAATAATAATTTTATATTGTAATATGATCTACCTATTGTAGTTTATTTGCTAATATATAATTTTTCTATTAAACATAACTTATGTCACAACATTATTATCAGCAATCAAATTTTCAATTCGATGATATCTTAGCTGACAATCTTATTTCAATATATAAATCCATACCATATATAAATTCATACGTTCTGTGCACATGCTATGCATATGGGTCAATTCTGTATCCATGTCTATGTCTATGCCTATATATATGCCTATCTACATTTATATCTATACCTATGTCTGTATATATATATATATATATTATATATATATATATATATATATATATATATATCAATACCTGTATCTATATCTATAGCTATCCCAATATCTATATTATATCTATATCTGTGCCTATCTACATTTATATCAACATCTATGCCTATATCTATATATGTACCTATTTCTAAGCCTATATCTGTACATATGTCTATACCCACATCTACACATATACCGGTAGCTATATCTTTGCCTATGTAGTTTTATTTCTATTGATCTATATCTATACCTGTAGCTATGCATATATCTATATATGTATCTATATCAATATTTGTGTCTGTATCTATATCTATATCTGTGTCTATACTTATATCTGCATATGTATCCATATCTATATCTGTGTCTATTGCTATACCAGCATCTATATCTATACCTGTATTTATATCTATAGCTATGCCAGAACTATATATATTATATCTATATCTAATTGTTGTACAGCTTCATCCAATTTCAACGAAGTCTGGAAAAATTGATTGCTTACAACGTTTAATGTGGTATTACGAGCCTGATCAAAACCTGACTGCAGAAGACCAGAGCTACTTTACGTCGTTGTCCAGAACAAGACGGGGAGATCCGATGCCAAAGACCGGATACCGGATACGAAAGGAGTACAGGACCCTAACAGACATAGATAGACAAAAGCTACACCGGGCCTTCACAAAGCTATACAAGGTATGACGTCACGACAGTGTTTTAAGAAAGAATAGAACAGAACAGAGTATGTTACACACACGATAATAATTTTTATTAGTATGCGTTTAACCCTTTCAACACCACAGACCTCTAAGTAGGCTTACAACAAGTGTAGATCCAGATGAGCCGGCTCGTGACGAGCCGGCTCGTGACTAGCCGTCTCATCAGGATCTGCACTTTTTGCCAGTGATATGACTATTTTTAGACATAATTACCCATTTTGATAAATGAACTTGTCCAAATGTGATTTTCTGATTCATTTATTGGTTTATGAATATCATGGACCAGTCCATGTGAGTTACTTGGTGTTGAATGGGTTAATAGTCAATCATAGGATTAATGCAGGAGAAAACTATCAGTACTTTATATGTGTTCATATTACTTATATACATATACTTTCAAGTTCTGTACTAATTATTAGTGCATATAAAGATGATCACATGACTGTGAGTGCGTGCTTGGCCATGTGATATGGTTCGATTCATCGTCAATTCTACGCTAGGCTTAGATCGTTTCGCAAGCAATTTCACTATTCAAATTCGAATTGTTTCGGGAATGAGATGTATGAACGGGTTTCCATATTGATTTAAATGTTAAAATCAAATTGAATTCAGATTCGTTATCGTTATGAGTACAATGCAGTATATGGTAAAACCGAGTACGAATATGTTATTATTTGAATCTACAAACAACCAAAGATATGTTGTTTGTAAAATATATGGAATTTTACTCCGAGGTACATTGGATACAGTTTTCCATTGTTATTAAAATATATGAAACATCCTTGATGTACATTGGATACAGTTTTCGAAAGATTTTTTTACATTATCATTAATTTTTTTTTTACCTCTTTTTACCCTGGTCCCGTGTATCTCGGTCTGCGCCGAGGCTATGTTTCATGTATTCGACTATATTTACGTAGTACACGTACAGTCAAAGAGATTTGAAAACATTTGTTTTGTACTTGTAATTAACCTCGTCTTTACATCGAGGTTGATAACTGATTTTTTAAAACATTTCTTAATTGCGCATTAGTGCTTTTTTTCCATTTCAGTATTTCAAAATTTCTGGTTTTAATAAGTATTTAATTTTCAATTAGCGACTGTTCCTCGGTTTTAATATGTAAATATAATAATATGTCGATAGACTGTGATAGTTTGATTATCTGTGATTAGATTAGTCTCTTATAATTATTTTATAATGAATGGTGTTGTACTTTGCCAGATTAATTTGTTGTGTATATGTTATGTATTGTACAACGATGAGACTGAAATAAAGAATAAATCTTGAATAAACGATCGCAAGTCTTGTCCATTGCAAACAGAGTTTGAGTTTTGTATGTGGTTTAGTTAAGGCAGCATATTATGTACTTTTTTCAGAAACGCATCTTAAAGAAATATGCAGATCTATTCAGCAAGGCTGTCCGTACTGCTCAAAATGGGGCTGCATTTCTAGCATGGAACAGGGTATTTATTGCACTGTAAGTATACTGTATCTGTATTCCATATATATATATACGTTCGTTGTATACTACAAGGTGTATATCAGACAGGTCTGACAGGGTATTTATTGCACTGTAAGTATACTGTATCTGTATTCCATATATATATATACGTTCGTTGTATACTACAAGGTGTATATCAGACAGGTCTGACAGGGTATTTATTGCACTGTAAGTATACTGTATCTGTATTCCATATATATATATACGTTCGTTGTATACTACAAGGTGTATATCAGACAGGTCTGACAGGGTATTTATTGCACTGTAAGTATACTGTATCTGTATTCCATATATATATATACGTTCGTTGTATACTACAAGGTGTATATCAGACAGGTCTGACAGGGTATTTATTGCACTGTAAGTATACTGTATCTGTATTCCATATATATATATACGTTCGTTGTATACTACAAGGTGTATATCAGACAGGTCTGACAGGGTATTTATTGCACTGTAAGTATACTGTATCTGTATTCCATATATATGTATACGTTCGTTGTATACTACAAGGTGTATATCAGACAGGTCTGACAGGGTATTTATTGCACTGTAAGTATACTGTATCTGTATTCCATATATATATATACGTTCGTTGTATACTACAAGGTGTATATCAGACAGGTCTGACAGGGTATTTATTGCACTGTAAGTATACTGTATCTGTATTCCATATATATATACGTTCGTTGTATACTACAAGGTGTATATCAGACAGGTCTGACAGGGTATTTATTGCACTGTAAGTATACTGTATCTGTATTCCATATATATATATACGTTCGTTGTACATAGTTATTTTCCCATATGAACAACACAGATTTAGGTTAGCCGAAACCTCCGTGGTTGAGTGGTCTAGCGCGCCGTTGTTAAAACTAAACTTCTTAGTAAGCTCGCCCATATGGTTCGCCGGAGTTGAGGGTAAATAAGCTCAATCATCATCTGTTAAAACTCGCCTTTCACCGCCATCATTACGGCCGTAGGTTCGCTATCTATCATACAGTGATAAGTGGTAACAATGACGACATGTGAGAAAGTTGTCAGTCACTTGCGGAGAATGGAGAATTGAGTGCTTTCTACACATGAAAAGTGGGCGGTCTTCTCAACCACAACATATTGAATGTGTACGACAATGCTCCAGAGTGGGCCCTGTGATAAATTAAAGATAGCAAGGTAGAAAGAAAGGTCCGTGCAATTTGTTGTTGAGGTTTAAAATCGCACTATCGCATAGGTTATATAGCAACTATCTAGCTAGTATTGGTGGAGAAAACCCCAGGGTGCTTCTCCGATCAGTAGTCCATGCACGGACGGGCGCCACCGAGCTTTCAGACGGATCTATAGTCCAGTGGTAACACGCTGGACTGGTAATCCAGGGATCGCAGGTTCGATCCCCCGTCTGACCCTAATAAAATTAACAGTCTTTCAGATGGGACGTTAAACCGAGGTCTCGTGTCGGTACTGTACACCGTGCACGTAAAAGAACCAGAGGAGACTCTGGAATGGGTCTCTCTCTGTATCATTGCACTATCCTCCAAACACCAAAAATGACTAATCTCTTCAGGAGGCGTCCCTCATTTGGGCAACCGGTAGCGACGATAAATAAACGTAAAACACACACCGAGCTTTCTCACTTGAAATAATTCGACACATCCAGTGGTTTTTTGAACCAACACTTGTGATTTGAAGTCAGAAGCAACGACTCGGTACGTAGGCTCCCATCATGCAATTAGATATCGTTGCCCATATGTGCGACGCCTCCTGAAGAGATTAGTCATTTTAGAATTGTGGAGGATAGTGCAATGATACAGACAGAGACCCATTCCAGAGACTCCTCTGGTTCTTTTACGCGCACGGTGTACAGCAATGACACGAGACCTCAGTTTAATGTCCCATCTGAAAGACTGTTAATTTTATTAGGGTCAGACGGGGGATCGAACCTGCGATCCCTGGATTACCAGTCCAGCGTTTTACCACTGGACTACATATCCGCCTATAAGTCGTTTTCTAGACCTCATTCGTTTTCTAGACCTCATTCTTGGTGGAATCTATCGCCACGGTGGTGAGAGAATGGGAGGTAACGTGGAACTTAATATCTTACCTAAGATATCCACAACCTTGGATCTGATGAAGCTGAAACACCGTATCCATTGCAAAATGCAATTATCCTATACAGTTAAACCTGTGTTAGTGGTCATTTCTATTAAGCAGCCAACATGTATTAAGCAGGCAGTTTCCAGATTCCCAATATATTGTTTATACATTTGAACTGTATAAACAGCCACCTGTGCTAAACAGCAAATTGATGTGATTCATTTGGCTGCCTGCTTAAGACAGGTCTGACTGTATTCCAATTAAGTGTACATAAATACATTAAAGGTACACCATGCATAGTATCGGCTAATGAGAGACATCTCTAATTTACTATGAATTTTGTATTACCTCCCTTGGCAGATAAAGTCTGATTTACCCCAAAATGTAAATATGTCCTTTTAGTTGGAATCCTTTGTTTTTACTGTTGTTAACCATGTGTTGCGGTATGATAAATGTGATTTTATCAAAATCGTGTTAATTAACTGATAACATTGTTTTACAAATAAGTACCCATTGCATATACTGTATGAGATATGTCGAGGTAGAGTAATTTAATAATCACAAGAAGCGATAGTGGAATAATATTGCTAGCAAGTTGTGCAAAGGAAACAAAGATAAAAACAGAGGAAATGACGTAACAGGATCTACCTCTATGGAGTATTCAGGGGCAGTAACTCATTGTAATACAAATCGTTTTTAGGTTTGAAGATGAGCTTCGCCTTGAGGACAATACCATAAGTCTTCCATACTGGGATAACACCATTGATGACGCCATGGATAACCCTGTGAACTCCATTATATGGACACGTGACTTCCTAGGGAACGGTAATGGTGACGTCAATACCGGTCCATTTGCAGGATGGAAAACTTCGCGCGGTAACCTTTGGCGGGAATATGGCAGTCACCAGAGAGGAGTTCTAACAAATGATGAAAAGATCAACAAAATATTGACACAATGTCGGACAGATGTAAGTTTGAAGTTATTGATCAAGTTTAAATAATTAATCAGGTGCTTTCATTCAATAACTTAATATATATTAGATATGAGCTATTATGTGTAATAACTACATAGTCCGCCTCCGTGGCCGAGGCGTTAATGTCTCTGACTTTGTATACCACTGTAACATATCACTATTGGTCACGGGTTTGAGCCCCGCTAAGGCCGTGTCTCAGTTATATGAACAAGTTGGCAGTTTCTTACGGATGTCGGTGCACCAAGTACTGGTTAACCACTGTAGCCTGTCCAGACAAGGTTGCTGTTAGATAAACTGCACGTCGCTCAAATGAGCAACCTGTAGCGACGTTAAATAAACTTAAATAAAAAAAAAACAACTATAGTCGGAAATAACGCATCTGCTAATATGATATTTTTGTTTTCACTCTTGGAATTGGAGATTCATTGAGAAAACCCCAAGCCTGGAGAGAAAGAACACCGTTTACCAGTATAGGCAATATTAAAATTTGTTATGAATGTTTAATGAATTAAGTAGTTTTGTCTTACATTGGAAAACTGTTCATGTTGCAGGATATAGCGTATCCTCTTCGAAATCCGAATGATGAAGCAGAAGAGAATCACGTGATCGAATTCCATAACAATGGCGTCCATAATTGGGTTGGAGGTGACATGTCCGATGCTGGTTTCGCCGCCTACGACCCGGCTTTCTATATGGTACACGCCTTTGTCGACTACCAATGGGAAGTATTCCGTATACGTCAGCTATCACAGTGTGGTGTAAACCCGGAAACAGACTATCCTGTACAAACAGGAGCACCAGGCCATGGTCCCGATGACAGTATGCACGGATTTGATGAATTTAAAAATATCGATGGACTTAGAAATTATTGGACTGCAAATTGGTACAGTTATGAAAGTAGACCAACATGTCCTGACTGCCGATCAAAATATTTATACTGTGATAAAATTAAGAACAAATGTGTCAGTCTCTCCAGACGTACTGACTTTAACGCAGGTCCATACATACAAAAGGCAACGATCGGCGACTTTGTTGTTTCGGCAGAGCCATTCGAACCCAAGACCCAGTTATATCCAAGGCGCATTATCAATGCATTCCTACCCGCACCGCTAAGTGACGGCCGAACAAAAGAATCGGCGAAACGTGACGCTAAAATAGCGGTATTAAATCGACCAGTAGATATCCCAGTAGTTATGCCAGTTGCACGTGAATTTGAAACCCAACAGCAAATACAACGGCAGCCATTACCGATGACGAAAGCTAGCATACCGTTTGCTGTTGATACTTGGGTGAAGAATCTTGAACCTCGCAACAATGCAAACAGAAACGACAAGCCCTCACCAGTACATATAAATCTAAACATCAATAAATACAACAGACATGTACCAGCCCAGAATCCTATACGAAGCCAAGTCCCAATAAAAGCACAAAATAATATTAACATTAATCATATTAGTAACAACATAAATCAAAATAATAACCATAGAAACGAGAACGATATCAACAGAAACCAAAATAGTAACCATAGAAACCAATATGATATCAACAGAAATCAAAATAGTATCCATAGAAACCAGAATGATATCAACAGAAACCAAAATAGTAACCATAGAAACCAACATGATATCAACAGAAACCAAAATAGTAACCATAGAAACCAACATGATATCAACAGAAATCAAAATAGTAACCATGGAAACCAAATGAGAAACACCAAGAGCAATCCTGGGCTCATTGGGATAGTTCGCAGTGAAATTCGAATAAACAATAGACGAAAGAACAGAAATCAAAGGAGGAATCAAACTAATGAGAGAAAACCTGCCATTGAAGTTCGAAGTCATATTCAAATAAAAAAACCAAACCATCAAAATTCGCAATTGCAAAGAATTCTAAATAAGGGTAACCCACTTCGGCGTGCAGATCAGGCTAGCTTTCAAAATCAACCACCAAGCGTACCCAGAAGTCCATATCAAAGAGGAAAACATGCATCATTCGTCTAGGCATACTTGCTAAGTACTATGAATCGTGTGTACTGTGGTCTCGCTTTAGTGTAAACTTTATTTATTTAACAACGATTGCGAAACAAGTTTTAACAACTTATATTAATCACTCTCGTTGGCGCGGATGAAAGCATAAATGTTGTCATATGTGTGGGAAAAAACCGGAGTGCCCAGGGAAAACCCACCTGTCCGATTTGGCGACCACCATACCATCTCACATACTTCCCGGTCCGAGGATCAAACCCAGGTTGCATTAGCGAGAAGCGAGCGCGCTAACCACAGCATTAATCGAATCCTGCTCAAAATGTCACCGTTTCTACAAAGGTTGTTTACATATAATATTATTAGCTTATATAAATTTATTTTAGTTCGATTGCGAAACAAGTTCTTACAGCTTACAGTAATCACTCTCGAGACCTAATTAACTGTTCATGATAGTCAGAAAATAGCTAAAATACAAAAGTACATCTAACCGCGCAGGAATACGAAACTCAACAAATGACAGAAAAAATGCCATCGTCCACTGTTTCTGTAGCATTTTATTTCAATGAGAAAACTCAATAATTCACTGGAAAGCATAATAGAACGTATTATTTTCCGTGTGGCAGTTCTCGTAGCTTCATTCCTCTGTAGTAAATCATATTAGCGGAGAAATTGATGTGGGTAGTCCCTGTTACAATGTATTAATGCAACTACTTGTCTATCTTTTGAACGGGACACTCGCATACACTCTGCAATACCGTCAACTGCACAGGAATATAACTTTAAGCTAAGTTAGTTAATGGGTGTAGTAATAATAATAATAATGATAATAATAATAAAATAATAATAATAATAATAATAATAATAATAAAATAATAATAATAATAATAATACTACTACTACTACTAATAATAATAATAATAAAATAATAATAATAATAATAATAATAATAATAATAATAAAATAATAATAATAATAATACTACTACTACTACTAATAATAATAATAATAATAAAATAATAATAATAATAATAATAAAATAATAATAATCCAGGGTGCCCCTTCCTTCGAGCAGTATTTCAGGCACGGACGGGCATCCGGGAATACTTACCAGCCTTCCACAAGCCAGCTCGTCCCGGGTGTCATACACGTGACCAACTATGCAAGGTGGATATACGTGTTTAGTCTAAGGCCACCATTACCCGTGAGTCTGGCGATGCTGGAATATTAGCAACCATGTGGTTACGACATTTACTCCAATACTCCACGGGAACATTTTATCCTTGTATGCTATAAGTTGTTGATTTAACGATTATGCACATAGCTAATATTTGATCTGTTTATGTCTTGTATCTTGTGTAAATACAATTTGCGTGTGCCTATATCGTCTGTAGGGCATATTAGCATCTATGCGTTTGTCATAATACATATTTATATATCATCATGCATTTTCATGTAATATTATTTCATATATTATCATGCATTTTCATGTGTAATATTATTTCATATATTTATTGAAGCATTTTCATTCATATGTGTTAGTATAGTTGATATATTTAAATATAATCATTTAGAATTATTGTGTTTTTCAATATTTACATTTTTTGCAATAAAATTAATTATATGAATGCATTTATTATTTTCTCTTTTTAGTTTTTATCTATGTATATATATTCATAATTTAATAATTGATTCCACGACAACAGTTTCATTTTAAAAACTAGAAACTATACGTCATACTATATTACAGAAGAGTGAGTGTCAGCATTCGTAGTCGAGTGGTTAAGGTCGCTATAACCTATCATCACTGATGGTCACGGGTTCGAGCCCGCTCAGACAGTGTCTCTTTATATGAATAAAATGGCAGTTTCTTACGGAGGTTGGTGGACCAAGTACTAGTTAACCGCTGGAGCCTGTCCAGGAAAGGTGTTGTTAAGTAAACTGCCCGCCGCTCAAATGGGCAACGACGTTAAATAAACTTAATTAAAAAGAGTGTCTCGCCGAAATACGGCAATTTTTGCGGAACTATTGATTCATAATCCAATCCAGCATTGTGTGTTTTACGTGTTATCGTCGCTACCGGTTGCCCATATGAGCGACGCCTCCTGAAGAGATTAGTCATTTTAGATTTTTGGCTACCGGTTGCCCATATGAGGGACGCCTCCTGAAGAGATTAGTCATTTTAGATTGTTGGCTACCGGTTGCCCATATGAGCGACACCTCCTGAAGAGATTAATCATTTTAGATTTTTGGAGGATAGTGCAATGATACAGACATAGACCCATTCCAGAGTCTCCTCTGGTTCATTTGCGTGCACGGTGTAAAGCACCGACACGAGACATCGGTTTAACGTCCCATCTGAAAGACTGTTAATTTTATTAGGGTCAGACGGGGGATCGAACTGGATTACCAGTCCAGCGTATTACCACTGGACTACAGATCCGTCTGTAATCCAGCATTGATTAGAGTGACTCCTTATATGTAGCTGGAATTTAATGCTCCCTTGTAGCACCGTTAAGCTCCATAAGACTGATAAACGTCATACATAAACCTCTAGGCGTCATATACTCTAAACCTCTAGGCGTCATAAAAAACGCAAATTCGTTTTGCGGTTAGCATAGGAGCTTATGACATTTAGCGGAATTATTTATGACATTTATCGGAAATTATTTATGACATTTAGCGGTCTTATGACGTTTAGAGGAGTTTATGGCGTGTATCGGTGCTATACTCCCTTTTCAATGTATTTGTACATAATTGCAAACCCTTGATAAGGCAACAATAGATCATTTAATTGATTGACGCCGAAATAGCCCGAAATGGTAGGGAGTTCGGGGCCACGTTCCCTCTGAACAAAAGTGACTTATGGACTGCTATTGTATTATTAATTATATGATTTCGGTACAATATAGTATTCAGAAATACTTTTCCACGAACAACTCAGCATTTAGAAGAAAGTATTTGACAATTGACAATTGCAGTTAAAAGATTCAACATATAAAAACACACTACAGTGAAACCTGTCTTAAGCAGCCAACCAAGGGAATCACAGAAAGTGGCTGCTTAGTACAGGTGGTTGCTTAATAGAGGTCAAATGTATAATAAAACGACATATTGGAAATCTGGATACTGGCTGCTTAATACAGGTTGGCTGCTTAATGGAGGTGACCACTAACACAGGTTTGACTGTATTCAAAGAAATGGGAACTTCGGCGGATATGTTATGTCAGTATGAAGAAATAAATAGAGAATATTAGGTTGTGAATACAACTATAGGCATATCAACAGAATAATTTAGACTTTATTTGCCGGATTTTCACAAAAGAAGTTTGGTAGCCCGTAATGCTATTTGGCGTATTTGACGGCACCATAGGACAATAGCGTCTGACCACTTTCGTGACAGCTTGTGGAAGGTGAATGGGTATGACGTTGACTGGTAGACCTGTATGCTACATTTTCAGCTTTGAATATACGTTCACCACCATATCTTGTCTGCTGTTGTTGTGCAAACTGAATTTCACTTGACTCAACCGCTTGTCTGTATACGAACAGATAAAATCCTAGTGCAGCTATTGTCAAGGATATCGTAATCACATTCGGACACCTTCGGACACGGCATTAGCGACGTCTCCCGACCGATGGCTCGAGATATCTAGCGACTGTTCAAGTTTCGATGTTTTATAAGGCAATATAGCTTGTAAAAATGGTATGCATACCGAACTGTTAAATTGGGACACAATAATACTAAAAGCGGGACAAAATGACTTGAAAACGGGACGGCCAAAAACGAGGGCCAAATGCGGGACAGTTCCGTCGAAAACTGAACGGTTGGCAAATATGTTTGTATTTTATTGCAGCGTGCGTCAGTATCTGCTATCTAGGGAATAACTTCTAACATATTGACCTAATATAAATACTTTGAAAATAAACACTTGGATCATTGTCACCTCTCTTCTTTTTTATGGTTAATAAATGAGGGACTAGAACAACACATTACATTATGTAAACCGTATCATATTTAATGAACAGTCAATTGATCACACATGTTCAAATACTGGGCATCGTATTTGGGTCAATTGCAAATGTAATAAAACAGAAGCGTAGTGAAACTGCTCTAGTTCGATCCTCCGTCTGACCTTAATAAAATTAACAGTCTTTCAGATGGGGCGTTAAACCGAGGTCTCGTGTCGGTGCTTTACACCGTGCACGTAAAAGAACCAGAGGAAATTCTGGAATGGGTCTCTGTCTATATCATGCACTATCCTCCAAAATCTAAAATAACTAATCTCTTCAGGAGGCGTCGCTCATATGGGCAACTGGTAGCGACGATAAATAAACGTAAAACACACACACTGCTCTAGTTGCTGATGGCTTCCAATAAAATCATCGCTTCTCACCAATGCAACCCGGGTTCGATCCTCGGACCGGGAGGTATGTGAGATGCTACGGTGGTCGCCAGATCGGACAGGTGGGTTTTCTCCGGGTACTCCTGTTTCCTCCCACACAAATGACCACATATACGCTTTCATTGGCGCCTACGAGAGTGATTAATATAAGTTGTTAGAACTTGCTTCGCAATCGTTGTAAAATAAATAAAGTTTAAACTATAAAATGATCCTGGTTTACGTGTGTACTAGAACTTATGTGCATACGGATTTTGATTGGTACTTAATCATGTGTTATACTGTATATATGTGTCACGAACACAGACGGATATGTAGTCCAGTGGTAGCACGCTGGACTGGTAATCCAGGGATTGCAGGTTCGATCCCCCGTCTGACCCTAATAAAATTAACAGTCTTTCAGATGGGACGTTAAACCGAGGTCTCGTGTCGGTGCTTTACACCGTGCACGTAAAAGAACCAGAGGAGATTCTGGAATGGGTCTCTGTCTATATCATGCACTATCCTCCAAAATCTAAATTAACTAATCTCTTCAGGAGGCGTCGCTCATATGGGCAACCGGTAGCGACGATAAATAAACGTAAAAAAAAAGAAAAAAGTTTACGACAATAAAATGGTATGTTTGTCTGTCTGTCTGTTTATGAATGAAGTATTCTGAAGGAGTCAATATCTAGCACATGCAAAACGTGAATGCATTTCAATTGATCCAGTGTATTGTCCATTTTGGCACTGGATTGTAAACTATTTTATTCTGCGTTCGCTTCACATGCGAAAGGCCCGGAGTTCGAGCCCCGCTGGAGCCGTTACGATTGTGTCCTTAGGCAAGGCATTTAAATTCCACATGCCTCTTCTCTCTCCCTCGTGGCGATGGATTCCATCAGGAATGAGGTCTCGAGAGTGATTAGTATAAGTTATAAGAACTTGTTTCGCAATCGAGCTCAAATAAATTTGTATAAACTTTAAACTATTTTGTAAAATACCATGAACATTGTGCAGGTTTGGTAAATGGTCTAAGTATACCTTGCATCACAACAAATAGAACGTTAGCGGAGTAGGACTTCATATAGTACATGTATATATAAATAGTGCGTTACTGAGTGGACAATATGAAACATAGCATACCGAGAACATGGATATTAACCAAGGTGTCAGTTCGAGTGCTGATATTGGGCAATATGAAACATATCATACCGAGAACATGGATATTAACCAAGGTGTCAGTTCGAGTGCTGATATTGGGCAATATGAAACATATCATACCGAGAACATGGATATTAACCAAGGTGTCAGTTCGAGTGCTGATATTGGGCAATATGAACATATCATACCGAGAACATGGATTTAACCAATGTGTCATTCGAGTGCTGATATTGGGCAATATGAAACATATCATACCGAGAACATGGATATTAACCAGGTTCAGTTCGAGTGCTGATATTGGGCAATATGAAACATATCAACCGAGAACATGGATTAACCAAGGTGTCAGTTCGAGTGCTGATATTGGGCAATATGAAACATATCATACCGAGAACATGGATATTAACCAGGTGTCAGTTTGAGTGCTGATATTGGGCAATATGAAACATATATACCGAGAACATGGATATTACCAAGTGTCATTCGATGCTGATATTGGGCAATATGAACATATCATACCGAGAACATGGATATTACAGGTGCAGTTCGAGTGCTGATATTTTTCATAATGCCCACTCAAGAATGCAAAATTAATTTGTTATCATACCAAATCCAAATAGATCGTTAACGGAGTTCTAATGTTGTTAGTCATTGATCTAAAATTAATTTGTTATCATACCAAATCCAAATAGATCGTTAACGGAGTTCTAATGTTGTTAGTCATTGATCTAAAATTAATTTGTTATCATACCAAATCCAAATAGATCGTTAACGGAGTTCTAATGTTGTTAGTCATTGATCTAAAATTAATTTGTTATCATACCAAATCCAAATAGATCGTTAACGGAGTTCTAATGTTGTTAGTCATTGATCTAAAATAGATAATTTATACATTTTTATTAGGCTTCGTTTTTCATACATTAATTATCGGATGGTGCCTGGCAGATACGGGTAATTCACAGGGTGGATAGCAGTAGTAATCTTTATTTATATCTCATCATTGTACGTACAATATTTACAATACTATTACATGTATAGTTTACATAATAAAAGTACAATGCCACTCCAACATGGAGTTATAAGAGATGAACAAAATTATACATACTCATTTATCACAAGTATGTTAGGGATAAAGCTGCAATATCCCTGCTAATCGGATATTAAAAACTGCTTTAAGACAATTATAAAACACTGAAATACAAAATAGGTACTATTGTACACTGATTAAGAATTGGTCATATGAAATCTAACTTCGCTTTGATCAGATCATAGCGAATATGATTAGCAGAGATATTACAGACGAGATAAAAAAAAATGCAGTTAGAAATACAAAAAATAATGACATTATTCACAAATTAAAAAAATATTTTCATAATAAAAACTGACGCCTCTGTGGAATAATAAAACAGGTTTTGGCACAAGTACGAATCATCTCTTTGTTTGAAAACAGGAAATTGGCAAGATTGGTTGCATCAAAATGTTCTAGAAGGTCATTAATTAACCGTGCATTTTCAAACCCTCATGTTTCTATTGTGGATCAATTGTCTTTGCTATTGGCGACACATCCAAACATTCCAATTGTGTAGCATCGGATAACATTACTAATAAAATGAACATAGTAAGATTTCTGTTTAAAGCCGAGAGCAACATATCAGCTAAATAATACATTTACAAACTGTACAAATAACAGAAGTTAGTCTGCGATATTTACAGGCGGATCTGTAGTCCATTGGTAACACGCTGGACTGGTAATCAATGGATCGCAGGTTCGATCCCCCGTCTGGCCCTAATAAAATTAACAGTCTTTCGGATGGGACGTTAAAGCGAGGTCTTGTGTCGGTGCTTTACACCATGCACGTGAACCAGAGGAGACTCTGAAATGGGTCTCTCTCTCCCTGTATCATTGCACTATCCTCCAAAAATCTAAAATGACTAATCTCTTCAGGGGGCGTCGCTCATATGGGCGACCGGTAGCGACGATAAATAAACGTAAAACACACGCGCGATATTTGATGCGCTACGTCCATGTTTTCTTGTGTGTCTATCTGCTTCGTTTATGCAGCCGCCATATGCATAACATGTGCACAGAACGTACAAAAAAGCGTCTCACCCCGCCAGGAAACTGTCAAACATACTTTGCCAGACCACTGGAATTAATGGCACTGGAACTAAGACATGTATATAATAATATCGCACAATTATCTAACAAAGTTTTAAATTATGTTTAATTTCATATACACATCTACTTTCGCTTTCATTTTAAGGTAGGCCTACTTATTCGTATTTTGATAAGCATTGAGACAATTCTATACTGGCTCAGTGCCCTTGATCCTGGACGTAATTACTTCATTACGCTCAGTTGACAGTTTTCACATTGACGTCATCGACGCCATCGACGTCATCGACGTCACTAGTGACCACGTATTGATTGGTCGACGATTTTACATATTCGCCGTTATTTTGTCTGTACATGCCATTACCACTATCGTGCAAACAGCTGTGAGTTGATGGTATGCATTTCAATGTGAATTGTTCGATGCTCAATATGTTTCATAACGTATGCACCAACATTAGACATACACCATATAGTTTCCATTGATCTATAGAGTATTATTTGAAAATTCGTGGTGTTTGGTTAAGCATTTTCTCTTTTTTTAAACATTTAAACTATCCTTTGATCTTCTTTGTTTCTAATGACAACAATAGGTTAGCTTATACACATTTATTTGATCTCGATTGCGAAACAAATTCTTATATCTTATATTAATCATTCTCGATACCTCATTCCTGGTGGAATCCATCGCCACGAGGGAGAGAGAAGAGGCATGTGGAATTTAAATACATTGCCTAAGGGCACAATCGTAACGGCTCCAGCGGGGCTCGAACTCCGTGCCTTTCGCACATGAAGCGAACGCACAACCAATGAACTATCACCACTTCCACTATAGGTTAAACACACAATAATGAAATAATTTATATTTTATGTGAAGAAATCACCAAGTAGAGGATATTAATTCTTAAACAGAGTACATAATATAATTAATTAAATGTGACATCGTGGTGGTATCGCTTAGAAATAAATAATGCATTACATAATTTCCATCTGATATATTTTATTAGGTAATTACACCATTAAACATATTTTAACATATTGTTTGACATACTTAATTGCAGGTCATGCCAGTACATAATTTATAGCCAACAACACTGTATTAGTTATGCGTATTTTCATATGCATCTACAATTTACATAGGAAAGTACAAACTTAAAAATACATATAAAATTAGCATGTGGGTACAGGTGCTACATAAAACAGACATTAAATATGTTTTAATTGGGTTTTTGTATAAACAATACGCGTAAACAATACGCGAAGACTCACCTGATTGTCAGACATGTCTTTGCAAAAGGTCAACCTTCACAATTAACGATTAAATTATATTTATTTGTTTCTCTCTTCATGCTGTATGCCAAATGTTCTCCTAACTGTCCCTGTAATTAAAATTTTAAAAACTATTTCAAAACAAATTCTCTATTATATTATTATTTCAAATTGAATCTAATTTTGGGGTTGTCCTTCAAACTGAAACTGGTCGCTACAATGCTATTGATCGTGTTAATAGACTATGTAAATGTTGCAATAATAACGCTATTGAATCAGAATACCATTTTGTCTTGATATGTCCAATGTACAATGAAATAATATTCAATTTTTTAGGCAGAACAAGATGGTCTACCATGAATAAATATGTTACTCTTATGAAAAGTAAGAATAGTAAAATATTAATAAATACTGCTAAATATATTAAGAATGCATTTAAACTAAGAACAAATCATATAAAAACATTACGTGACTAACAATAATGAATGTATATGTATGCTATCATATTAATATGTATTAGCACAAAAAGACTATTTGGTTTCGCTCTTTGCCAATATAGCTTCTTAGCTGGTTTATCGTTGCTTTAAGTAACACGATGTCAACCTATTATTAATGTAATTTGTGTATATTACATTTTGTTTCTCATGCCATGTATACTATTATGTATGTATATTGTATTGCCAAAGGCAAGGTTATTGCCTATTTTGCAATAAAGCATATTGTTGTATATTTGTTGTTGTAAAGTTATTGTTTATTATAGTATCACACCTATTTAAAGGGCCAGCCATTTCTGACTTATGAGACACCTCTTTTTTATGAATTTCAATACTTCCCAAATCCTATGCTTGTGTGCCAGACGCCAGGCTGGTAGGCAATCGGTAACCATTATTTAACTAGCTGGCGGCTCACCAACCGGCCATATCAGATCGAACCTCTGACGAGATTCGAACCTTCGATATCCCGCTCCGTATGTGTTTGATGTTCTATATGTTAGTAAAGGTATAGCAACCTATCCTATTCAATCACTCCTCTCTATACTAACCTCTTCGTCTTCTCTTGCACCGATTTGATATTTCATGTTCTTGAACTTTCTTCAAATAGTCTTTTAAATATTAACCTTTTTTTAACATCCAACACTATTGACTCACTAATACAATTACTTCTGAAATTCTTTAGAATATGCCTAGAATAGATTTCACGTATTTTCATTGTTATATATATACATTATTCTCTTGACTATTGTATATCATCAATTGATAGGGAGAAGAACTATATAAGTTTTCTTTCGTTTTAATCCCGTTCAGACAGACGAATCTGTAGTCCAGTGGTAACACGCTGGACTGGTAATCCAGGATCGCAGGTTCGATCCCACGTCTGACCCTAATAAAATTAACCGTCTTTCAGATGGGACTTTAAACCGAGGTATCGTGTCGGTGCTGTACACCGTGCAGGTAAAAGAACCTGAGGAGACTCTGGAATGGGTCTCTGTCTGTATCATTGCACTAACCACCAAACATCTAAAATGACTAATCTCTTTAGGAGGCGTCGCTCATATGGACAACCGGTAGCGACGATAAATAAACTTAAAATAAACAAAAATCCATTTCAGTCTACTGCTGTTAAATTATGTACAAATACTGAAATAAATAATGTTTAAACTAAAGGACCAAGTAGGAAGCTAAAACTAGCGTTATAACAACTTTTTCCTTGTATTGTTTTTAAATGTTAATGTTCAGTCTATTACTGTTAAAGTAAATGTAAAATGTTTATGTCTCGATTACATGTACAAAATAACGAAATTAATAATGTTTAAACTAAAGGTATAACCTTGTTTACGGTTATGTTCTCCTAATCTAGAAATCTAGAAGATATTTCGGTTTAGAAAGACAAGCACGACTTTGTAAATTATGTTCAAACAATGTTGTTGAGACTGAATATCACTTCTTACTTTGTTGTCCAAAATGTTCTGATATTATAGCGAGGTATTTAGGCAAGCGTGCATGGCATAACATGCAAACATTTGTGTTTATACTTTCCTCTAGTAATTAGACCTATGTCTACTTGTGGCTGTGATTTATGTCTGCGTGTGGCTGTGACCTCTGTCTAATTGTAACTGTAACATATGTCTACGTGTGGCTGTGTCCTATGTCTACGTATGGATTTGACCACCGTCTGCTTGTGGCTGTGTCCTATGTCTACTTGTGGCTGTGACCTCCCTCTGAGTGTTGCTGTGTCCTATGTCTACTTGTGGCTGTGACCTATGTCTACTTGTGGCTGTGACATATGTCTCTGATGTATGTACTCTAGGAGGAAATTGTACGCACACACACACACGCACACCCACCTATATATATATAGTTCTTGATCCTACTGTCACAATGTTGAGACATCCAAAATGCATGCATTTATAATGCAAGGTCCTTAAGCGCAAACTTAATTTTGATTTGCTAGTGCAGGGTAACACAGTGCCAGTTTTATAATACGAAGATGATCTGTGTACGTGTTGCAACTTTTAAATACAATGTTCGCCTGCCTATATATATACACCAAACGGCTTCATATGCCATTTCATGACGGTTGAAATTGTAACTGGATATTTTCAATCAGAAATATTTAGTGACATGGATGTTGCATGGAAACCGTTTCTAACCTAGTATCGCTATTACTGTGTCGTTAACCCATTCAACACCAAGTAACTCACATGGACTGGTCCATGATATTCATAAACCAATAAATGAATCAGAAAATCACATTTGGACAAGTTCATTTATCAAAATGGGTAATTATGTCTAAAAACAGTCATATCACTGGCAAAAAGTGCAGATCCTGATGAGACGGCTCGTCACGAGCCGGCTCATCTGGATCTACACTTTTTGTAAGCCTATTTAGAGGTCTGTGGTGTTGAAAGGGTTAACTATTAATTTAGACTATACTATCCATTATCTATTTCCGGAAATATTATTACACAAATGTAGATCTACATCGACACTTTAAACATTGAAATGGAACATTTGATTGGTGGTGCGGTAACCTTGGTTTCTCTTCTGGTCAATATACAGCGTTGCTATGGTAACACTCAAGTGTGTTTACCTGTTCCGAGAACCGTGGGCGACTGCTATTCGGAATCACTTGTAAGTACTATTATATGTATGTTTGTTTGTTTCTGTTTGTATGTATGTTCCTTTAATGTCAAACCCCTCGCGGGGACTTAGGCATATTTTCCTGGACAGGCTTAGCCGACCTAAGCGATTAACCAGTACTAAACAACGCGTGTGAGGTGCCTTGCTCAATGACACTACATACGTGGACAGACCGAGTATCCAACCCCGGACCGTTCGATTCCAAATCCGACGCTCTACCACTGGACCACGGACGCCACGCTAGCTATACACTTAGGGTCACTTGTAACCCGACACTAATATAATTTGGTATATTTGGATTATTTGCGAAAGGATTGTGTTCACATTTAAACCATTAATAAATTAACATATCATGCGTACATACTAGAAATTTCTGTTTAATTCATCAACAAAAAGGTATACAACTTAACCAATAACAAACATCACTGTAAAATCAATATTCCCAAACATGATGACACAACGCAAAATCCGAACAATGTTAAAAGTCACCGAATCCCAAAAACAATATGTATGTCCGAGAAACTATTATTTAGTGTGTCGTCTTAAAAGTTAAAACTGAAATAATAAATCACCAAAGTATCAATTAAGGAAATCGATATTTATTTATATATACAGTCAAACCTGTGATACTGGTCACCTCTATTAAGCAGCCGACCTGCATTAACCAGCCAGTTTTCAGATTCCCAATATGTTAATTTGTTATACATTTGACCTCTATTAAGATTAACCTTTATTTACTTTCCATCTCTATTAAGCAGCCACCTGTGCTAAGCAGTCAGTTTCTGTGATTCCCCTGGCTGGCTGCTTAACACAGGGTTGACTGTAATGATGTACATAGTTGTATGCACAGTTGTGACTATGTTACGCACGTTTGTGGTTTCGTATGATTTTCAGATACATCCAATATCCGATAAATCTGCAACAATTGACTGTCTACAACGTAATATGTGGTCGCACGAACCAGGTCAGAATCTCACTTCCGAGGACCGTAGCTATTTCACGTCGCTATCCCACCGTGCGTGGGTGGTTCCGCTACCAAGGACTGGTTACCGCAACAGGAAGGAATACAGAAGCCTTACAGACGATGAGAGGCACCGGTTACATATGGCGTTCACAGTCCTGTATCAGGTAGAAATATAGGACTTATGGAACGAATACTATACATCCTAGAATTCTTAGATCAACCTCAGAATATCAATTATACACACCAAGACCAAATTGTGAATTATTTCGTAATACATTTGAATTTTCAGGATCATCTATTTGGAATTCATTGCCTCACTCAGTTCAAAATGCTCCAACTATCCAACAGTTCAAAATTCTCTACTTAAGGTGGAACTATAACAATTCAAACTAATCGCGTACTTCTACTGTTATTATAAACGTGTATTGCCATTGCTATATTTATTAGAATCGGAAAATTGCTGTCCTTAAGTTGATTTCATACATATTTTGAAGATACCACTACAAGTCAAATCTGCACATTGTTAGATAGATCTAGTATCATTAATTGTCTCATTCCCATTTTCTACTCTGCTAGCCAATTCCATATATCATCATATTCCATTACATATTAAATATAGTTTCTCTATTTTTCATATTTTCTCACTTATAGTGCTATCTTTTGATTGCATTTGATTGTATATATGTTGAGGGCCTCATGGTAGATTAACTTTTGTTAAATGAGTACTCTCGTTAAATAAAGTCTTTATTATTATTATTATTATTATTAAAAGATGGCATTTCGGTAGATGTATATTAAATGTCTGTATGCAAAGCACGAATTTGGTACCGTCATTAATGTTGTACTAAATGGTCAGCTTGCATACGTTTCATAAACAAAGATGAGATTTGTTAAAAGTATAAACGATTGCGAAACAAGCTTTTAACAACTTATATTAATCACTCTCGTTGGCGTTAATTGATGGAAGCTTATATGTGGTTTTCGTGCGGGAGTACTCGGAGACAACACACCCCTCCGATCTGGTGACCACTGTAAATGCTTCCCGGTCCGAGAATCGAACCTAGGTTTCATTGGTGAGAAGAGAACGTGTTAACCACTGCGCTAATCGGACATCTGTTAGAATTTCTATCATTCGATACGTAAAATCTTTATCTCAACCAGCCGATCAGAATATAGTATCAACCACGCATATAGCGCCTTCATCACTTGCTCCGCCCAGGGTTAGGGTTAGGATTAGGTTCAAAACTCGTGGTTGATGTCATTATTCAGTTGGGTGGTTGAGGAAAAAGGCTTACCCATTCGATACAGGATCATATTTGCTTACAGAAAGGTCTTCTAACCAAGTATGCGGACCTTCGTTACAATGCGGTTGGCACTGTTCATGGCGGAGCGGCGTTCCTGGCCTGGCACAGAGTATTCCTGGCAATGTAAGTATATGTGTTTTATATCAGGGGCCTCGGTGGCCGAGTGGTTAAGGACGTTGACGTCAAACCACGTGTCCATCACAGCTGTAGGTTCGAATCCCACAGGTGTGTCGATTTCATGTGAGGAAGCTATCCAGCTGGCTTGCGGAAGGTCGGTGGTTCTACATGAGTGCCCGTCCGTGTCTGAAATACTGCTCGGAGGGCACCGGGGGTCTTCATCCACCAATAATAGCTGGAGAGTCGCCATATGACATAAGCTGTTGGTGCGACTTTAAACTCCAAAAACAAGCAAACAACCTCGCTTTATCATACTATGTTAGGAACGCAGTGGTATTTCCTGTGCTACAATAACATATATCTATATTACAGTAAAATATTCTGGGGAATTTACCCACATCAGTTTTCATTTAAACGTAGATATATTTATATATAATATACAGTCAAACCTGTGTTAGTGGTCACCTCCATTAAGCAGCCAACCTGTATTAAGCAGCCAGTTTCCAGATTCCCAATATGCTGCTTTATTATACACTTGACCTCTCTTTTAAAAGAAACCACATGTACTAAACAGCCACTTTCTATGTTTCCCGTGACTGGCTGTTTACGCCAGATTTCAGAGTACGTCATCACAACCATTATTGTAAGTAACATCGCCGAGACAAAAATAGTGCATAGGTCTGAGATATAAAAAAACACAACATTTCAACAGAGCCATATCCTTAGATACACAGTTCACGGCGGAACATGGCTCTGTCACAATGTACATACAGTCAAACTTGTCTTAAGCAGCCAGCCAAGGAAACCACAAAACGTGGCTGATTAATACATGTTGACTGCTTAATAAAGGTCAAATGTATAATAAAACAACATATTGGGAATCTGGAAACTGGCTGCTTAATACAGGCTGGCTGCTTAATAAAGGTCAAATGTATCATAAAATAACATTTTGCTAATCTGGAAATTGGCTGCTTAATACAGGTTGGCTACTTAATAGAGGTAAAATGTATAATAAAACAACATTTTGCTAATCTGGAAACTGGCTGCTTAATACAGGTTGACTGCTTAATAAAGGTCAAATTATAATAAAACAACATATTGGGAACCTGGAAACTGGTTGCTTAATACAGGTTGACTGCTTAATAAAGGTCAAATGGATAATAAAACAATATATTGGGAATCTGGAAACTGGCTGCTTAATACAGGTTGACTGCTTAATAACGGTCAAATATATAATAAAACAACATATTGCGAATCTGGAAACTGGCTGCTTAATACAGGTTGACTGCTTAATAAAGGTCAAATGTATAATAAAACAACATTTTGCGAATCTGGAAACTGGCTGCTTAATACAGGTTGGCTGCGTAATAGAGGTCAACTGTATAATGAAACAACATTTTGCTAATCTGGAAACTGGTTGCTTAATACAGGTTGGCTGCTTAATAGAGGTCAAATATATAATAAAACAACATATTTGGAATCTGGAAACTGGCTGCTTAATACAGGCTGAATGCTTAATAAAGGTCAAATGTATAATAAAACAAAATATTGCGAATCTGGAAACTGGCTGCTTAATACAGGTTGGCTGCTTAATAGAGGTCAAATGTATAATAAAACAACATTTTGCTAATCTGGAAACTGGCTGCTTAATACAGGTTGACTGCTTAATAGAGGTCAAATGTATAATAAAACAACATATTGGGAAGCTGGAAACGGGCTGCTTAATACAGACTGGCTGCTTAATAGAGGTCAAATGTATCATAAAATAACATTTTGCTAATCTGGAAATTGGCTGCTTAATACAGGTTGGCTACTTAATAGAGGTAAAATGTATAATAAAACAACATTTTGCTAATCTGGAAACTGGCTGCTTAATACAGGTTGACTGCTTAATAGAGGTCAAATGTATAATAAAACAACATATTGGGAAGCTGGAAACGGGCTGCTTAATACAGACTGGCTGCTTAATAGAGGTCAAATGTATCATAAAATAACATTTTGCTAATCTGGAAATTGGCTGCTTAATACAGGTTGGCTACTTAATAGAGGTAAAATGTATAATAAAACAACATTTTGCTAATCTGGAAACTGGCTGCTTAATACAGGTTGACTGCTTAATAAAGGTCAAATTATAATAAAACAACATATTGGGAATCTGGAAACTGGTTGCTTAATACAGGTTGACTGCTTAATAAAGGTCAAATGTATAATAAAACAATATATTGGGAATCTGGAAACTGGCTGCTTAATACAGGTTGACTGCTTAATAACGGTCTAATGTATAATGAAACAACATATTGCGAATCTGGAAACTGGCTGCTTAATACAGGTTGACTGCTTAATAGAGGTCAAATGTATAATAAAACAACATTTTGCTAATCTGGAAACTGGCTGCTTAATACAGGTTGACTGCTTAATAGAGGTCAAATGTATAATAAAACAACATTTTGCTAATCTGGAAACTGGCTGCTTAATACAGGTTGGCTGCTTAATAAAGGTCAAATGTATAATAAAACAACATTTTGCTAATCTGGAAACTGGCTGCTTAATACAGGTTGGCTGCTTGATAGAGGTCAAATATATAATAAAACAACATATTTGGAATCTGGAAACTGGCTGCTTAATACAGGTTGACTGCTTAATAGAGGTCAAATTTATAATAAAACAACATATTGGGAATCTGGAAACTGGCTGCTTAATACAGATTGACTGCTTAATAGAGGTCAAATGTATAATAAAACAATATATTGGGAATCTGGAAACTGGCTGCTTAATACAGGTTGACTGCTTAATAACGGTCTAATGTATAATGAAACAACATATTGCGAATCTGGAAACTGGCTGCTTAATACAGGTTGGCTGCTTAATAGAGGTCAACTGTATAATGAAACAACATTTTGCTAATCTGGAAACTGGCTGCTTAATACAGGTTGGCTGCTTAATAGAGGTCAAATATATAATAAAACAACATATTTGGAATCTGGAAACTGGCTGCTTAATACAGGTTGACTGCTTAATAGAGGTCAAATGTATAATAAAACAACATATTGGGAATCTGGAAACTGGCTGCTTAATACAGGTTGACTGCTTAATAAAGGTCAAATGTATAATAAAACAAAATATTGCGAATCTGGAAACTGGCTGCTTAATACAGGTTGACTGCTTAATAGAGGTCAAATGTATAATAAAACAACATTTTGCTAATCTGGAAACTGGCTGCTTAATACAGGTTGACTGCTTAATAAAGGTCAAATATATAATAAAACAACATATTCGGAATCTGGAACTGGCTGCTTAATACAGGTTGACTGCTTAATAGAGGTCTAATGTATAATGAAACAACATATTGCGAATCTGGAAACTGGCTGCTTAATACAGGTTGACTGCTTAATAAAGGTCAAATATATAATAAAACAACATTTTGCGAATCTGGAAACTGGCTGCTTAATACAGGTTGACTGCTTAATAAAGGTCAAATATATAATAAAACAACATATTCGGAATCTGGAAACTGGCTGCTTAATACAGGTTGACTGCTTAATAGAGGTCAAATGTATAATAACACAACATTTTGCTAATCTGGAAACTGGCTGCTTAATAGAGGGGAGCACTAACACAGGGTTGACTGTGAAGTTTTACATCAACTATCAGCCGCGTTCCGTACATCTGTGATTATAAGACAAAATATCGTCAGGGGTTCGTTCTGATATGGCCGGTTGGTGAGCCGCCAGCTAGTAAAATAATGGTTACCGATTGCCTACCAGCCTGGCGTCTGGCATACAAGCATAGGATTCGGGAAGTACTGATGTTCGTAAAAAGAGGTGTCTCATAAGTCAGAAATGACTGGCCTTTTAATTAGGGGTGACACTATAATAAACAAACACTTTACTTTTACTTTACTTTTATAGTATAGTCGCTGTGAACGACAGATTTAAGGTAACATATGTACATACAATACAACAACATGGGAACACACTTTGGTATATTTACCTGGTCAGTCATATAAATATATTGTTTAACACCGAGACCAGTAATTGGGCCGTATTGAGATTTTGATAATATCAACGTCTGGGGAAACATGGGGTGTATTCCGTGTAATTATTGATTATTTTTCCAGACGTAAATTAGTGAATAATCGACAAACTGGAACCCAGGCAAGTCTCCAAAGTCAACCTGGCAAGCGAAATAAACACTATATAATTATACTTTAGGTTTGAAGACGAACTTCGACTTGAAGATCACACGGTGACTCTTCCATACTGGGATGTCACTCTTGATGATGACATAGATAACCCGGTTAACTCCATTATATGGTCACGTGACTTCCTGGGTAATGGATACGGTGACGTAACTATCGGCCCTTTTGCAGGATGGAAAACACCGCGTGGAAACTTGTGGCGGGAATATGCCAGCCACCAGAGAGGGAAACTGTCGAGTTTTGAAACGATTGTTAAAATGCTGACACAATGTCGAACACATGTAAGTTAATGACTCGTTAACGCAAATAACTAGTAACACCGATACTATCTACTAAGGGGATTAACTCAATTGTGGATTGATTGACTTTTCCAGTATTTCACAGAGTAACTCCGCTTAGCAAAGGACGATAATAGTTCCGTATGCTCATTTTATTGTAATTGTGTTTTAACTACAATGATGTGGTAGTAAGAATTTTGTTCGGTCCCAAGTCTCAATTAAAATACAATAACATATTTTTCGTGTGTACCACCCACACGTCATGCACGCCAAGTCATGCATAGAAACATATTGAGTGGTAATGCATGTTTGTGAAGAGAGCAATATGGTGAGCATGTGTTGCACTGAAAAATGAGCTAATTTGCACCCTGTATATAGACGAGAGTATCAAGTATATAGGCGATACTAGCGTGTATATAGCCGAGTGTATCATGTTTATAGGCGTCAGTATCATGTCTATAGGCGAGAGTATCGTGTATATTGTGTGTGAGGTACCTTGCTCAATGACACCACATACGTGCTCTGACCGAGTATCGAACCCGTGATCATACGATTCATACGCTTTTCCACAGGACCATTAACGCAACTTTGATTATATCCATTATTTTCTTTCTGCAGGATATAGTTTATCCCATACGGGATCCTGAGTACGAAGAAGAAGAAGAAGAGGAGCGTCTGCTTGAATATCATCAAAATGGCGTCCATAATTGGGTTGGCGGTGACATGTCGGATAAACGTTTCGCAGCCTTTGATCCCGCCTTTTACATGCTGCATGCCTTTGCCGATTACACATGGGAATTATTTCGTAAACGTCAGAAAACACAGTGTGATGTGAACCCGGAAACAGACTATCCTACACAAACAGGGAGATCGGGCCATGGCCCAAATGACCGTATGTTTGGATTCGATGGATTCAAGAATATTGACGGATTTAGATATTTTTGGACTGAAAGCTGGTACAGGTATGAAAATAGTCCAAAATGCCCAGAATGTGGATCAAAATATTTGTACTGTGATCGGATGAAGAACAGATGCGTCAGTCATACCAGATATAATAATTTCAAGATCGGCCAACATGGGCAGACAACTTTGATCGACACATCCGATCTATTGGCAGAGCCGAAAACGTTACTAATTCCGAAAAAAATATTCAATGCGTTCATACCTGCCCCTCTTAGAGACGGCCGTACAAGAGAAGCGGCGAAGCGTGATGCTAAACTGGCATTAAATCACCCTTTAGATATTCCCGTAGCAGGTGCATTTGACATTCAACAAAGACGACAGCCAATACCCCATATAGTTACCAATACATCGCATGCCATTGTCCCTGGTATCAACATAAATAGTCGTACAATTCATAGTCGAAATTCTCGTGAAAACAGACATCTCAGACCAACTACATTTAATAGCCACGTAACCGCTGATCAAATCCGAAGTCAAATCCAAAATCATAAACTATCATCAAAGTATAGAAATCGTCTCGGTTCATTTCGTAATGGACTTCAACACAGCAGAACACGAAATAAACAACACCCGATGTCCAGTAGAATACCACAAAACCCACAGAGACCATTTATACTGTTCAGAGGCCGAGATCAAAGAACAGAAACAACCAATCAAAATATGGCATTTAACAGAAGACTAAACATAACAATGCATCAACAGGTCTCACCAGTCAATCGAATCCTATTCCAAGACCCAATCATCATTGAAAATCCATCTACATTTAATAAAAATACCAATCGTAGAAAAAAGTATATATCGCTAGCTAGTGATTAACTATTGGTGGAACATATATATACATCATTATTACTTAGATATGAAGTTTAGCCTATTTATTTGCCGTTATTTGCTTACTGTCTACCACCCAGGTTATTTGCCTACCACAATACTGTCTAGCACCCAGGTTATTTGCCTACCACAATACTGTCTAGCACCCAGGTTATTTGCCTACCACGATACTGTATAGCACCCAGGTTATTTGCCTACCACAATACAGTCTAGCACCCAGGTTATTTGCCTACCACAATACTGTATAGCACCCAGGTTATTTGCCTACCACAATACTGTCTAGCACCCAGGTTATTTGCCTACCACAATACTGTCTAGCACCCAGGTTATATGCCTACCACGATACAGTCTAGCACCCAGGTTATTTGCCTACCACGATACAGTCTAGCACCCAGGTTATTTGCCTACCACGATACAGTCTAGCACCCAGGTTATTTGCCTACCACGATACAATCTAGCACCCAGGTTATTTGCCTACCACGACACAGTCTAGCACCCAGGTTATTTGCCTACCACGATACAGTCTAGCACCCAGGTTATTTGCCTACCACGATACAGTCTAGCACCCAGGTTATTTGCCTACCACGATACAGTCTACCACCCAGGTTATTTGCCTACCACGATACAGTCTAGCACCCCGGTTATTTGCCTACCACGATACAGTCTAGCACCCAGGTTATTTGTCTACCACGATACAGTCTAGCACCCAGGTTATTTGCCTACCACGATACAGTCTAGCACCCAGGTTATGTGCCTACCACGATACAGTCTAGCACCCAGGTTATTTGCCTACCACGATACAGTCTAGCACCCAGGTTATTTGCCTACCACGATACAGCCTAGCACCCAGGTTATTTGCCTACCACGATACAGTCTAGCACCCAGGTTATTTGCCTACCACGATACAGTCTAGCACCCAGGTTATTTGCCTACCACCATACAGTCTACCACCCAGGTTATTTGCCTACCACGATACAGTCTACCACCCAGGTTATTTGCCTACCACGATACAGTCTACCACCCAGGTTATTTGCCTACCACGATACAGTCTAGCACCCAGGTTATTTGCCTACCACGATACTGTCTAGCACCCAGGTTATTTGCCTACCACGATACAGTCTAGCACCCAGGTTATTTGCCTACCACGATACAGTCTAGCACCCAGGTTATTTGCCTACCACGATACAGTCTAGCACCCAGGTTATTTGCCTACCACGATACAGTCTAACACCCAGGTTATTTGCCTACCACGATACAGTCTACCACCCAGGTTATTTGCCTACCACGATACAGTCTACCACCCAGGTTATTTGCCTACCACGATACAGTCTAGCACCCTGGTTGATACGCTGTGTAATCCGGTCTGATATTACGCTTGTTTGTTTGATAGCGTCACGAGGCCGAATCAAAACCGTATCATAACTACTTCCTGGGGAAATAACGCATGCGCACTCGGTGCTAGTTGTTGTAACGTCTCAGTGTGTCAAATTTGATAGATAGCACCTTCGTGGTAATATTTCAATCGTTTTCGTGTATCTAATTCTAACGGAGTGATTTCGAGTATTGAATGTACTTTGTTAAGGGTCATATCAACCTAGGTATCGACACTCGGTAACTTGACCTTCGATCTCCAGCTGACATCAAGTTACCTCAGGTCGATACCGATGCTGATATGAAACTAACTACGTACTAACATCTAATTATTCAAAACATAACTTTGCTTATTTTCAGTTTCATAAAAACTGATTTCTTTGAGATATAATAAGGCTCAGTTTCATAAAGACTGATTTCTTTGAGATATAATAAGGCTCAGTTTCATTAAAGACTGATTTCGTTGGGATATAATAAGGCTCAGTTTCATAAAGACTGATTTCTTTGAGATATAATAAGGCTCAAAAGTATACTGGGGAAGAGAAACTTTAAACGTTTTTATCTTCTCTCTCTCAAATATGTTGTTGTTGTTATTGCGGTAATCGTTGCTGATGCTATTCAATGTGCATTTATGTTATACGTTGTATGTTCATATAGCTCACATATATAGGATCGTGTGTGTGTTTTACGTTTATTTATCGTCGCTACCGGTTGCCCATATAAGCGACGCCTCCTGAAGAGATTAGTCATTTTAGATTTTGGATGATAGTGCAATGATATAGACAGAGACCAATTCCAGAGTCTCCTCTGGTTCTTTTACGTGCACGGTGTAAAGCACCGACACGAGACCTCGGTTTAACGTCCCATCTGAAAGACTGTCAATTTTATTAGGGTCAGATGGGGATCGAACCTGCGATCCCTGGATTACCAGTCCAGTGTTTTATCACTGGGCTACATATCCGTCTGTATATATAGGATCTTACATGAGTGGTGATTTTATACCTATGGAACGAGTATATTCATCACTTTGTTGGTGATATCTGGGTCTTGAGTTCTGGTCATTTCGTGGTGGGATAGAAACGTGGGCTGCATTTATTCTTAGTGCGTTCGTTTAATTCATGCCTTTTCCCCCATTCCTTCTTGCCAAAATCAGTCATTTTGTTTAATTATGCATACGTGTGACGTTCTGGTGCGGGCCGTTTTCTAATGTTATTAAAACTTGTGGCCCAAACCATTTGTATTATCATGCTGTATTTTTGTAACATTGTGTGGTATATTATATCATGATGAATTCAATAAAATAAAGCGAGCCTTTGGCCATACGATAACAAATTATTGTTATTAAAAGCGACTTTGTAAAAAAAAGAGTAGAGAACCCGATCGGACAGAACAGAACATGCCGTCTGATCAGGCTATATGCTGATTGCTCTTCAGACAGTGGAGCTGAAGCACCTGTCCGAATAGCAAACAACATAGATCCTGATCAGACGCGGCGTTACGCCGCGGCTGATCTGGATCTATGTTGTTTGCACATGCTCTGAATTTATTCGGCGCTGAAAGAGTTAATATAGTATATACCATTCGAAGGTAACGTTTAATTATTTATATATTTCTTTCTCAACATGTTTCAATAAATGTTTATGACCCCTGGTACCTGGTTCATAGCTGTTATGTGTGTTCTAACTATTTTTGGGAAGAGCCGTCTCTAATATTGTAAGAAGTTGTAAGAATTGTATATTCTGTGTCATGTCATAATAAAGAATAATACAATATGATTAAGCTAAACCCTGGTGCACAGTTTGGATGTTAAGTGTGTGTTTTACGTTTATTTATCGTCGCTACCGGTTGCCCATATGAGCGACGCCTCCTGAAGAGATTAGTCATATTAGATGTTTGGAGGATAGTGCAATGATACAGACAGAGACCCATTCCAGAATCCCCTCTGGTTCTTTTACGTGCACGGTGTATAGCACCAGCACGAGACCTCGGTTTAAAGTCCCATATGAAAGACTGTTAATGTTGGATGTTGAATGATTGACAGCAGCTGTAACTATGAACTGGATGTATATGCCTACTCGATTAGTAATGTTTGGGAGAATATGAATCGAGTGCAATGGAATTAAGTTCCGTCACAGTGTGTTGTGTTGTGTTGTGTTCTGGTGTGTTGTGGTGTGTGGTGTTGTGTTGTGGTGTGTTGTGGTGTGTGGTGTTGTGTTGTGTTGTGTTGTGGTGTGGTGTGGTGTGGTGTTGTGTTGTGTTGTGTTGTGTTGTGGTGTGGTGTGTGGTGTTGTGTTGTGGTGTGTTGTGGTGTGTGGTGTTGTGTTGTGTTGTGGTGTTGTGTTGTGTTGTGTTGTGTTGTGTTGTGGTGTGTTGTGGTGTGGTGTGGTATGGTGTGTTGTATTGTGGTGTGTTGTGGTGTGTTGTGGTGTGTTGTGTTGTGTTGTGTTGTGGTGTGCTGTGTTGTGTTGTTGTGTGTTGTGTTGTATTGTGTTGTGGTGTGTTGTGGTGTGGTGTGTTGTGGTGTGTTGTGTTGTGGTGTGGTGTGTTGTGTTGTGGTGTGTTGTGATGTGATGTGGTGTGGTGTGGTGTGGTGTGTATGGTGTGTTGTATTGTGGTGTGTTGTGGTGTGTTGTGGTGTGTTGTGTTGTGTTGTGTTGTGTTGTGATGTGTTGTGGTGTGTGTGTTGTGTGTTGTGTTGTGTTGTGGTGTGTTGTGGTGTGGTGTGTTGTGGTGTGTTGTGTTGTGGTGTGTTGTGGTGTGGTATGTGGTGTTGTGTTGTGGTGTGTTGTGGTGTGTTGTGTTGTGGTGTGTGTTGTGGTGTGTGTGGTGTGTTGTGTTGTAGGGGGGTGTGTGTGGTGTGGTGTGTTGTGTTGTGGGGGGTGTATTGTGTTGTGTTGTGTTGTGTTGTGGTGTGTTGAGTTGTGGTGTGTTGTGGTGTGTTGTGGTGTGTTGTGTTGTGGTGTGTTGTGTTGTGTTGTGGTGTGTTGTGTTGTGTTGTGGTGTGTTGTGTTGTATTGTGGTGTGTTGTGTTGTGTTGTGTTGTGTTGTGTTGTGGTGTGGTGGTGTGTTGTGTTGTGGTGTGGTGTGGTGTGTTGTGGTGTGTTGTGTTGTGTTGTGTTGTGGTGTGTTGTGTTGTGTTATGTTGTGGTGTGTTGTGTTGTGGTGTGTTGTGTTGTGGTATGTTGTGGTGTGTTGTGTTGTGTTGTGTTGTGTTGTGATGTGATGTGTTATGTTGTGGTGTGGTGTGGTGTGTTGTGTTGTGTTGTGGTGTGTTGTGGTGTGTTGTGGTGTGTTGTGTTGTGTTGTGGTGTGTTGTGTTGTGTTGTGTTGTGTTGTGTTGTGGTGTGGTGTGTTGTGTTGTGGTATGGTGTGGTGTGCGTGCGTGTGCCATCGAAATACTAGTAGGCGGAATCAGATAGCATTCGTCACAGGTTTATTCCTCACCAGACTGTTTCTATGCTGCAGTATAGTGCCCAGTAATATCACTTCCAAATCAGTGTATAAATACCACGACCAATCGATGGATAAATACCACGACCAATCGATGGATAAATACCACGACCAATCGACGTATAAATACCACGACCAATCGACGTATAAATACCACGACCAATCGACGTATAAATACCACGACCAATCGACGTATAAATACCACGACCAATCGACGTATAAATACCACGACCAATCGACGTATAAATACCACGACCAATCGACGTATAAATACCACGACCAATCGACGTATAAATACCACGACCAATCGACGTATAAATACCACGACCAATCGACGTATAAATACCACGACCAATCGACGTATAAATACCACGACCAATCGATGTATAAATACCACGACCAATCGACGTATAAATACCACGACCAATCGGCGTATAAATACCACGACCAATCGACGTATAAATACCACGACCAATCGACGTATAAATACCACGACCAATCGACGTATAAATACCACGACCAATCGACGTATAAATACCACGACCAATCGATGTATATTCGATGTATAAATACCACCACCAATCGACGTATAAATACCAGTGTATTTTGTATCAAACAAATATTGAATACAGTCAGTACGTTCTTATGCTGTCTTAAAATAGATTGCGAAACACATTTTTACAACTTATATTAATCACTCTGGAGCCCTCATACCTGATGGAATACATCGCTACGAGAGAGAGAGAGAGAGAGAGAGAGAGAGAGAAGAGGCAATGTTGATTGAAATTAAATGCCTTGTCTAAGGGTACATTCATAATGGCTACAGCTTGGCTCTAACTACAGGCATTTCGTGAACGCACTAATAAGCACAAATGTTTTTGGCGTTATGTATCAAAATTACTTGACGATTTCTCCAACACATCGGAACCATCTAATGCATTGAGAACCAACATCGCCCTTCGGCGCGAGATCAGTGATTGCTGTCTCGCTATTGCTGCCTGCGCGTCACGTCTCGACGTTGCCATTGTTCGCCCATCGTTGAATGGCGCCGGCATGGCGGGGCTCTCAATTCTGTGTGGGACGTATTCCGTTTCCGGTTCGAATACGTCTGTGATCGGTACCGAATACCTGCCGATGTTAAAATCGTTCCGTCTAGAATGTGCCACACAGCGGAAACTGCTTCGATCACACCAGAGGTATTCCGAATTACAATCTGGGCAGCCTTGAGCTATTGTATAGTTATACCAATACGTTGTCCAGTAATTTGAATACCCGTCGGCATTGATAAAGTTTGAAAATCCGACCATCTTGTCGAACGCTCCCTGATTGTGTCTCTTTACGTCTATCGGGTAATCCAGTGAGGGGTTAATGCCGCAGTGGTATTGTTGTGTCCGCCTATAAACCCACCATATGTAGTCTGTACACGCTGACAGCATGTAGAACACCGGGTCATAGGCCGCAGTCGCTGCATCTGAGGAAGAACCACCTAGCCAATTCACCACTCCGTTGTGGTGAAACTCCAAAATGAATTTCTCATCTGCTTCCGACTGCATAGGGTAGGTTATATCCTGAAAAGTGAACAGACAAGTATTGCACGCGTTCTGTTTCTTGTATACCCTCAATAGATAGTTTCACGAATATGACGACACAGGCTGACAGTTGAGTTGCACGTCATGCGCAAATATGTGTAACCGTTTCCACGACATCACAGTAGTTTAGTAGTTAATTTGGAGCATATATATCAAAGAAGTAAGCATGTTCCGGGCAGAGAAGCTACGTAGCTTCCGGGTAGAGAAGCCACGTGCAGCGTCCGGATACAGAAGGCACGCAGCTTCCTGGTAGAGAAGCCACTAGTAGTTCAGTGGTTAAATTGGAGCATGCATAACAACGAAGCGAGCATGTTCCGGGTAGAAATGCCACGCAGCTTCCGGATAGAGAAGTCACGCAGTTTCCGGATAGAAAAGCCACACAGCTTCCGTGTAGAGAGGCCACGCAGCTTCCGGATAAAAAAGAGCCACGCAGCTTCCGGGTAGAGAAGCCATACACAACTTCCGAATAGAGGTACTGCTACTTATCAATGATAAAATAGTCCAGTTCTTACACAATGTCATGCCTTATACTGTCTTAAAACGCTAAGACTGAAGAATGAGAATACACTATCAAGTCAAATTGGCCAGTATATCATATTCAATTAAAGCGACATTACATCGCAAAAAGCAAATAAAATGCATTTTTGCACGTATAAATGCATTGCTACTACAAATGTTTCCGAATACATTCGAACACTAACATTGAATCAATAAACAGTGTTTTTGTGGAGTGAAAGTATGATTTCATATAACGATCATCCTCGCTCCTGACTTGACGTTTGTTTGTCATCGGGAGTCGATACTAAACGCGAGATAATATCGTTTAGAGATAATTTAACTAAGACTAGTCTACAAATAAATAGGCACAAATATGAGATATAATGGTAAATCTGTACCATAAATCGTGTTATTCAGGATACACGAGTTGTATTACGCATGGATGTTTACATTATTTTGTTATGTCAACAAACCGCGTATACGACGTTTGTTTATTAGTTGAACTACTCAGTATTTGAGGCAAATATTTGGAAAATAATTATACCATATAACAGGAAAGAACATTCTGTAGAAATTTGTGTTTTCACTGATGTAGTATCGCTTTAAGTATGTGGGGAACAATAAAACTGCAGTGACATGTTGTGCATCGTTTGTTTTATGACTTAACCGATATTATTGTGATTTAATGTTTCGTGCGGTATTAATTGTTGAGGAAATCAAATGTCAACAAAAACACACGAGGAAGCTAATTGTTTATGAGTAACTAATTACTAATACAATTAGGAATCAGGACTATATAAATTTAAAATAGAGGGTGTTGCGAAACTTCTACACTACTACAACGAATATAGATCTAGTATTATCCTCTAGAACTAGTTCTTGTTGTATAGTAAATCCTTATAAAATATCACAATACAAAACAGCCGTAATAGCAAAATTAAAATTAGAGGACCAATTAACACATGGACGGAATCAGTATATAGAGTGTGTGTTTTACGTTTATTTATCGTCGCTACCGGTTACCCATATGAGCGACGCCTCCTGAAGAGATTAGTCATTTTAGATTGTTGGAGGATAGTGCAATGATACAGACAGAGACCCATTCCAGAGTCTCCTCTGGTTCTTTTACGTGCACGGTGTAAAGCACCGACACGAGACCTCGGTTTAACGTCCCATCTGAAAGACTGTTAATTTTATTATGGTCAGACTGGGAATCGAACCTGCGATCCCTGGATTACCAGTCCAGCGTGTTACCACTGGACTACAGATCCGTCTGTTAGTATATAGATACGAGTGTGTCTCTTTATTATTAGGGTCTTGCAATGGAACGTGGTCGCTGAACGCTGTATAAACATTAATAAAACGTGTTCTGACGTTTCCAGTTTCATTTTCAAAATTTGTATAGTTTTAGTTAGTCTGTACACATTTATTTTAGCTCGATTGCGAAAGAAGTTCTTACAACTTACATTAATCACTCGTGAGACCTTATTCCTGATGGAATCCATCGCCACGAGAGGGAGAGAGAATTGGCGATGTGGAAATTAAATGCCTTGTCTAAGGGCACAGTCGTAATGGCTACAGCTGGGCTCGAACTCCGACGGGGCCTACCGCACCTAAAGTGAACGCCCTACCAATGCGCTATCACGACTTCCATTTGCATACACAAGTACTTTACTATTGACATGCCGATTGCTTTCGGTCACACTCAATATAAGCACAGTTCAATTCCGAATGCCCTATCTAGGTTTTCGACAAACTACCCCGTGGGAAGGAGGGGTTGACTTTTTGCAAATAAACATATATACATATATACGTAGAATGCGCCGAAATAAAATTACCCGTGATCTGCATTTGCTCACAATGTCCCTCACTACGTCGCGGTTTATCAATTGCCCATAGTTACTTTCCCCGTAACGTCGTTGTAATGGACCTTGTGGACTCCTCCAGTCACGGAAATCGCCCGTCTTTATTCGACCATTTCCGTTACCGAAAAACGTTTCAGACCAAAGGAGAGAGTTCACCGGGTTGTCCATTTCTGTGTCGAGAGTGTAGTCCCAGTATGGTAGGCTAACTGTGCCATCTATCCTCCGTAGCTCTTCCTCGAACCTGTCAAGTCAAAGTATAAATATGTTAATACATTGAAGATAATGCATTCGTTTATTTGAACGCAGCTACATGATTGGTTGATATATGTACTCTATAATCTCGGTAAACCACAATGCAACACATGACTAAGAGCGACATAAGATGCTATAATAAAAACTTGCATAAAATCACATGACTACAAGGAAGTTCAATAAAGCCAAGCAAACATTAGCTGTGCAATATATGCGCACATCAGCGGGTACCACATCACGTACCACATCAGCATACCACATCAACATCACGTACCACATCAGCATACCACATCAACATCACGTACCACATCAGCCGGTACCACATCAACATCATGTACCACATCAGCATACCACATCAACATCACGTACCACATCAGCATACCACATCAACATCACGTACCACATCAGCATACCACATCAACATCACGTACCACATCAGCATACCACATCAACATCACGTACCACATCAGCATACCACATCAATACCACGTACCACATCAGCATACCACATCAACATCATGTACCACATCAGCATACCACATCAACATCACGTACCACATCAGCATACCACATCAACATCAAGTACCACATCAGCATACCACATCAACATCACGTACCACACCAGCATACCACATCAACATCATGTACCACATCAGCATACCACATCAACATCAAGTACCACATCAGCATACCACATCAACATCAAGTACCACATCAGCATACCACATCAACATCACGTACCACATCAGCATACCACATCAATACCACGTACCACATCAGTCCCGGTACCACATCATGTACGACATCAGACCCGGTACCACATTACGTACCACATCAGCATACCACATCAGCCGGTACCACAACAGCACATCAGCTCCGGTACCACATCACGTACCACATCAGTTGATTATTTTTTTAAAGTTTATTTAACGCCACTACCGGTTGCCCAGTTAGGCGACTGGCAGTTTACGTAACAACACCTTTACTGAGCAGGCTCCATCGGTTAACCAGTACTTGATGCACCAACCAAATTACTAAACATTTTCATATATTCAGAGACGCGGCCTGCGCATGGCTCGAACCCATGGCCGCATATATATATTCCATACTTACGCTATCAAGAATATTCTTTGAAAACCCAGGAACGCGGGGCTCTGTCGTACCACTCTGTATCCATGACGATACAATTTTCCGAAACGGTGAATAGTACCCTCCTGCATGTCAAAATATATATCATTGAAACTCGTTACGTGTCTAAAATGCACATGTGTACAAATTATAATTGTTTGCAATTATCGTTGGCTGCATATCCTTATACACGCCCAACAACCGCACAGCTTTCCTAATCCTAATTACAATATCGGCGGCCACTAACGGTGCACTTCCGGAAACAATGCTGGCGTCAAATTTTGACATTTCGACTAACACTTTTGTTAATATTTGGTTACGAGCATTTCTGACTCGGGTGTACACATGGGTAGAACCACATACCTTCCCAAAGCCAACTGGATAGTTTCCTCATATGAAATAATTCCCCGTGACATCACCAGTGGGAGTTGAACTGAATATCAACCGTAATCACTTGGCAACGGAGACGTCCTACACATGTTTACTAAAGTGTTATTAGTGTTAGGGTCCGCCTCCGTTTTCGAGTGGCTACGATCGCTGACTTGTATACCACTGTAGACTATCATCATTGATGGCCACGGGTTCAATCCCCGCCCAGACCGTGTCTGTATCATGCACTATCCTCCAACAATCTAAAATGCATAATCTCTTCAGTAGGCGTCGCTCATATGGGCAACCGGTAGCGACGATAAATAAACGGAGACCCATTCCTGAGTCTCTGGTTCTTTTATGTACACGAGACATCGGCTTAAAGTCACAGATGAAAGACCGTTAATATTATTAGGATCAGACGTGTTATCGAACCTGCGACCCCTGGATTCGCAGTCCATCGTGTTAACCACATGACTACCGATTCATCTGTGAAAAGGTCCATATCCTCGAGCCCTGTATTTATGGTCGCCAGCGCTGAGGCAGATGTGACCTGACCGCGACGTGCACGTCGTGATGATGAAAGCGGGACAGCAATAGTTAGAGGTTATTAATCCGCGGAGGTGGGCCATTTGTGGATATTGGCGCACCCTATGGAGATATTGCCCACCGCAGCCGTTTAATAACTTCTTTATTGCATACCTTAACGGCCCCAGGAGGCCATGTTTACACAATGTAGTTACTATGTGGTTGCTACCTGTGACACGTGCTCGTGATTCGTTCTCGGCGCGTGCCGGGCCAATATCGAATATTGGCCCGGCAGAGCCGAAAATCGAAATATATTGCCCGCGTCGACAAGATATTTTGCTTTTCTACCATTAAATTTGTTACTATTTATAGTAACGTATGCAATAATGTTAGATATTACACGTGCTTAAAATGACTGTAATGACGTTCATATGTGTGTGAAGTTTGTACGCAAATCGCCACAATCTTCAATACGCATTAATAATATGTCATGGGAGCCATTAGCTACGTCCAACTTGGTAACATAGTTTCCAAATAACACTTATAATTGAGTTAATTTAATATAATCAAGTTTACCTACATCATATAATATCTGGAAGGCTCTGTGGAGTTTTTCACGTTCTCCGGCGCTCAGCTGCCGATACTCCCGGCGCTGTCGGAATCCAGAGGAAGGGGCTACCAAACTATCCAAATACTGTCGGGACAAACGTTTGAAGAATGCTTTGTCCTCGGCTGTTAGATTTTGTGGAGAAGAGAAATCCCAAAATAACTCCTGGAGGCAGGCCTGTGTGACAGAGTCCTTTGGCACCGGGTGATACTGTGAAATAAATGCTGTATACATGTACAGTCTACAACCTTTATGTCAAAGTCGGTTATGTCGAATTATCCGGTTATCTCGAAGTCGGATCAAAGTCCAGTTTCAGATACTATCATTGTACATATAACTAACTGGCTCCGTTTATATCGAATTTCGTTAAGTCATACGTCGGTTATGTCGAAGTATTTTGTTCGGTCCGAAGGAATTCGACATAACGGACGTAGACTGTACATGTATTCATGTAGCCTGGGTTCCAGTCTGTCGATTTTTCACTTTTTAACTTAATACGGCCAATTAATAGTCTCGGTGTTAAAATATATTTATTTGACTGACCAGGCAAAATATATCGACGCCTGTTCCCAGGTTAGAATTCATGTATCTTCTACTGCAAGTGTCTGCCTCTGAATAATTGTTTATGGTTCAAATAGTGTTTGTTTGTTATTTGGGTATAAAGCCGCACCAACAGCATAGATCATATGGCGACTCTCTGGTTATTATTGGTGGAGGAAGACCCCGAGCAGTGGTTCAGGTATGATACACCCATGTAGAACCACCGACCTCCCACAAGCCGGCTGGATAGCTTCCTGACTTGAAATAATTCAACATCCCCTGCTATACAACCGTGAGTGACAAGTGTTTGAAGTATACGACCGTAACCACACTGGCACTGTGACCAATAGGTTCGAGTATTAAAACAATATAGTTTTATTAGGCAACCCATTTCTACTGTTCTGCTATGTAATAATAATAATATTGATAATAATAATAAAAGTAAAGTGTTTATTTATTATAGTGTCACCCCTATTTAAAGGGCCAGTCATTTCTGACTTATGAGACACCTCTTTTTATGAACATCAATTAATAATATTTTATATAATAATAATAATAAAATGTAAAAAATAATAATGAAGACTTTATTTAACGAGATAACTCATTTAGCAAAGTTAATCTACCATGGGGCTCTCAACATATATACAAATCAAATGCAATCAAAAGATAACACTATAAGTGAAAACTGCACATTGGAATTATATAGTGATGTAAAAGCGGACAAGAGAAACTATATATAATATGTTATGGAATATGCTGATATATGAAATTGGTTAGTAGAGGGGAAATGAGACAATTAAATGTTAGGAATATGACAAATAGGGGTATTTTCAAAATATGTATGCAATCAACTTAAACGAAAGACAGTAGGAAAGAGGTAACCATATAAGCAAGTTGCTTTCTCCTCAATCCTACATGTATGTACATAGGAAAGAGGTAACCATATAAGCAAGTTGCTTTCTCCTCAATCCTACATGTATGTACATAGGAAAGAGGTAACCATATAAGCAAGTTGCTTTCTCCTCAATCCTACATGTATGTACATAGGAAAGAGGTAACCATATAAGCAAGTTGCTTTCTCCTCAATCCTACATGTATGTACATAGGAAAGAGGTAACCATATAAGCAAGTTGCTTTCTCCTCAATCCTACATGTATTTTCTTATTGTGATCATTATATTATGTATATTCATTGAAATAAAATATTGCTTAAACTAAAAGAAAGACAACAACTTGTCTTTAATGTGATACAAATGAACATCGGTTGAAGCAGATGCCACATGCGTTGTATCGGGTTTCTTATGGTGTGAATGATCTATTTCTCTGCATCTTTTGATAGAAAATCTTTTTTTAAATTAAAATTATTTCTTTATTTAATTTTATTTAACTTCACTACCGGTTGCCCATTTGAGCGACAGACAGTTTACCTAACAACACGTTTCCTCCAGCGGTTAACCAGTACTTGGTGCACAAATCCAACTGTTTCGTATAAAGAGACACGTCATGGACACTGGACACGGTTCATAGGCAACGACTACTAATCCTTTAACTCTTTCACCGCCAATGTCGCATAAAAGCGACTTTGTAAAAAAAGTAGAGAACCCGATCGAACAGAACAGAACATGCCGTCTGATCAGGCTATTTGCTTATTGCTCTTCAGACAGTGGAGCTGAAGCACCTGTCCGAATAGCAAACAACATATATCCTGATTAGACGCGGCGTTACGCCGCGGCTGATCTGGATCTATGTTGTTTGCACATGCTCTGAATTTAATCGGAGTACAAACTGTTTACAAACTTGCATCTATATATAGGTTATACATATATTCAAATTATTTAATGTTCATCTATAAAGGGAGATGAATACTGTAATGAACTTTAACAATAAATTGCATGTATTATTTCCCTTCCGTACATGTTTACGTATTAACGTCTTCAACATATTTGTATAGCTATGAATCACAATTAATAATTATATGTATAGTGATATATAATGATATAATACACTTAGCATATTAAGATAGTAGGCCAAAATAATAATGTTTATTGTTTCATATCTGTAAAAAATCTGCCTTATCTTGCCTCTGTTTGTTTGCTCGAAAATTATCCTTTTTCCCCCATGGCTGCTTTACAGAAGATAGAGGTTAGAATTGATCGAGTGTGTGTGTTTAACGTTTATTTATCGTCGCTACCGGTTGCCCATATGAGCGACGCCTCCTGAAGAGATTAGTCATTTTAGATGTTGGAGGATAGTGCAATGATATAGACAGATACCAATTGCATAATTTCCTCTGGTTCTTTTACGTGCACGGTGTAAAGCACCGACACGAGACCTCGGTTTAACGTCCCATCTGAAAGACTGTTAATTGTATTAGGGTCAGACGGGGAATCGAACCTGCGACCCCTGGATTACCAGTCCAGCGTGTTACCACTGGGCTACTTATCCGTCTGTGAATTGATCGTGTGTGTGTGTGTTGTGTGTGTGTGTGTGTGTGTGTGTGTGTGTGTGTGTGTGTGTGTGTGTGTGTGTGTGTGTGTGTGTGTGTGTGTGTGTGTGTGTGTGTGTGTGTGTGTGTGTGTGTGTGTGTGTGTGTGTGTGTGTGTGTGTGTGTGTGTGTGTGTGTGTGTGTGTGTGTGTGTGTGTGTGTGTGTGTGTGTGTGTGTGTGTGTGTGTGTGTGTGTGTGTGTGTGTGTGTGTGTGTGTGTGTGTGTGTGTGTGTGTGTGTGTGTGTGTGTGTGTGTGTGTGTGTGTGTGTGTGTGTGTGTGTGTGTGTGTGTGTGTGTGTGTGTGTGTGTGTGTGTGTGTGTGTGTGTGTGTGTGTGTGTGTGTGTGTGTGTGTGTGTGTGTGTGTGTGTGTGTGTGTGTGTGTGTGTGTGTGTGTGTGTGTGTGTGTGTGTGTGTGTGTGTGTGTGTGTGTGTGTGTGTGTGTGTGTGTGTGTGTGTGTGTGTGTGTGTGTGTGTGTGTGTGTGTGTGTGTGTGTGTGTGTGTGTGTGTGTGTGTGTGTGTGTGTGTGTGTGTGTGTGTGTGTGTGTGTGTGTGTGTGTGTGTGTGTGTGTGTGTGTGTGTGTGTGTGTGTGTGTGTGTGTGTGTGTGTGTGTGTGTGTGTGTGTGTGTGTGTGTGTGTGTGTGTGTGTGTGTGTGTGTGTGTGTGTGTGTGTGTGTGTGTGTGTGTGTGTGTGTGTGTGTGTGTGTGTGTGTGTGTGTGTGTGTGTGTGTGTGTGTGTGTGTGTGTGTGTGTGTGTGTGTGTGTGTGTGTGTGTGTGTGTGTGTGTGTGTGTGTGTGTGTGTGTGTGTGTGTGTGTGTGTGTGTGTGTGTGTGTGTGTGTGTGTGTGTGTGTGTGTGTGTGTGTGTGTGTGTGTGTGTGTGTGTGTGTGTGTGTGTGTGTGTGTGTGTGTGTGTGTGTGTGTGTGTGTGTGTGTGTGTGTGTGTGTGTGTGTGTGTGTGTGTGTGTGTGTGTGTGTGTGTGTGTGTGTGTGTGTGTGTGTGTGTGTGTGTGTGTGTGTGTGTGTGTGTGTGTGTGTGTGTGTGTGTGTGTGTGTGTGTGTGTGTGTGTGTGTGTGTGTGTGTGTGTGTGTGTGTGTGTGTGTGTGTGTGTGTGTGTGTGTGTGTGTGTGTGTGTGTGTGTGTGTGTGTGTGTGTGTGTGTGTGTGTGTGTGTGTGTGTGTGTGTGTGTGTGTGTGTGTGTGTGTGTGTGTGTGTGTGTGTGTGTGTGTGTGTGTGTGTGTGTGTGTGTGTGTGTGTGTGTGTGTGTGTGTGTGTGTGTGTGTGTGTGTGTGTGTGTGTGTGTGTGTGTGTGTGTGTGTGTGTGTGTGTGTGTGTGTGTGTGTGTGTGTGTGTGTGTGTGTGTGTGTGTGTGTGTGTGTGTGTGTGTGTGTGTGTGTGTGTGTGTGTGTGTGTGTGTGTGTGTGTGTGTGTGTGTGTGTGTGTGTGTGTGTGTGTGTGTGTGTGTGTGTGTGTGTGCACACAAGAAAAATAATAAACTGTACATATAATAATGACCCAACACCTGTATTACATATATCCTATTAGGCTAACATATATGCGTGACACACTACGCGGCAGAGATCGATGATGTACTATGATATAGTTAATGATGAGACACAGCGGCGTTATTTTGATAACATTCTTCAGCAAAATAAAATGGGCTAATATGCCTCATACTAAATTTTACACAACTTCAAAGAAGCAATATATATAATGTTATGCTTTACAATGAAATACAGAACTGTATCAGTGAAATAAAATGTGTTATTCCACTAATTTCAAACGTGTGTGTTTTACGTTTATTTATCGTAACGTCCATTCTGAAAGACTGTTAATTTTATTATGGTCAGACGGGGGATCGAACCTACAGGTTCGACCCCTGGATTACCAGTCCAGCGTGTTACCACTGGAGTACAGATCCGTCAATCGCAAGCAGTGGCATAGCACATTTAATTCTCATTGCTTTGCACATGTTGTAGGCCTACATAAACGCTACATATTGAAACGCGATCGTTTTCGGACTCACGCTGTCAGTGACGTCATTTATGACGTCATTTATGGTCGTATAAACATGGCATTTAACGCATTGCGTCGTTTTATATTATAACAACATTTTTTTCAGCATAAAAAAGAGTATTTGTTTCTTTAAGTGATTGATCGAATAATAGTTCACTCATGAACATAGAAAGCTATTATTATCACTCTTGGCTAGCGTCACTCGTGATAACTGCTTTCAGTGTTCATTCGGTGAACTATAATTAGATCGTTGACTGAAACAAACACACATCCTCTTAGTCTTCATACCCCGATGAAACGCAGAAAAAGAACATTTAATTGTCATGTAATTATGTATGTAAGTTTAAAAGAAATCCATTTAAACCGCCATTCAGTTATATATTTATATTTATATGGCACAATCCTGCTGGAACTTGTGCCATGTAGGCCTAAAGGTGTTAAATAAGTTTACACGTTTATTTTCAATATTCTATAAAGCCAAACGCGCCCTTAATGATACATAGAACATGAACAATGACAAGACAAGTGTTATAATACGTGCATGATGCATATATAATTAATAATATATCGAAAACTTACTCTCGCGTTGACTTCTAAATACGTTTTCCTGCAACGTGTTAATGTCTTAGACACTAACCGGGATCATTATACAGAAACAGCTAATACAACATCACTGCCTATAAACAAACACATCCCAGATATTGTAAGACAACAAAATGATGCACCTTTGATGAACAGACGGATCTGTAGTCCAGTGGTAACACGCTGGACTGGTAATCCAGGGATCGCAGGTTCGATCCCCCGTCTGACCCTATTAAAATTAACAGTCTTTCAGATGGGACGTTAAACCGAGGTCTCGTGTCGGTGCTTTACACTGTGCACGTAAAAGAACCAGAGGAGACTCTGGAATGGGTCTCTGTCTGTATCATTGCACTATCCTCCAAAATCTAAAATGACTAATCTCTTCAGGAGGCGTCGCTCATATGGGCAACCGGTAGCGACGATAAATAAACGTAAAACACACACACCTTTGATGCGAGCAGACAGTCTGCGGTCTTCTCTGGTACACGGATGCAAACATCAGTTTGACCGGCCGCTTGTTCAACAAGCTGGTACAGCACAGCCACTACAAAAACGCACGACCACCGAAAGGCTACAACACAATAAGAAAGGCATGTATGTCAGTCAGTAATTTTCAAAATAGGCTAAAATAATACAAACTCAAAGAATTAAATTTGATTTCAATGCGTGTTGACGTTCTATGTCTTCACAAGATAAATATGAAATAAACACTACTTATCAACAGGGAAAGCCAATAGCAATTGCTGAACTAGACATCATAGGATGAATATGACTACATCCTCGACACATAAGGAAGATATATAGATATAATCATGACAACGATTGTATAAAAACTTTTCTTGTAGACGTCAACATCAGACAGTTGGTCACTAACCTGCAAACAATATTTAAATGATACACAGTATGTTTAGATTATTATCGAACTAAATATAACTGTATATGGGGCATATATTCTCTAAAAGCAACGAGAACGTATGTAGTATGACAGTATGTAGGATTCTCCTCACTTTTAAATATTACAGTTGGTCAATAAAAAAAAATAACATTTTAGGAAATATGGTACAATATAGTTATTTCCCGTCATAGCATAACACTATAGCGAAACTATAAAATTCAATAATTGGTCATTAGCTGTGTTAAGCATTCATTTATTTGTGTTCGTAAGACAGTTGTACATATTATGTTTAAAGCTATTCCAATGGGTTATATTAGGTCGATGACCATATTTGTATCAACATTAATACGTAGGATATTAGTTTAAGTATCTATAAGACATTGCCCTGATAATAATAATAATAATAATAATAATAATAAAGACTTTATTTAACGAGAGTACTCATTTAACAAAAGTTAATCTACCATGAGGCCCTCAACATATATACAATCAAATGTAATCAAAAGATAGCACTATGAGGTTATAAAGCTTTTCTCCAGTCTCAAACTCAATTCCCAAGCGTCTGATTGGTTCACTCGAGCTTAAATATAAGAATCAACCAATCAAATCACTAGAGCTCGAGTTTGAGATATGAAAATCAATCTTCCCATGAAATGTTCACTTCTACTGAACTTTGGTATTTTTCGCTTAAGAATTTATTTACATCAGTTTAATTTTAGTAGTATTTTATTACTTTTGTTATTTTCTTTCTGCTATCAAACTTAATGTAATTTCCAAAATTACCGCCAACTTTCAAATTTCAATCTCCTGGCGGTCTGGTCACCTACCCTCTAAGTACTACTTCCGTGTGTGCTTTACGTTTAGTTATCGTCGCTACCGATTGCCCATATGAGCGACGCCTCCTGAAGAGATTAGTCATTTTATATTTTTGGACGATAGTGCAATGATACAGACAGAGACCCATTGCACAGTCTCGTCTGGTTCTTTTACGTGCACGATGTAAAGCACCGACACGAGACCTCGGTTTAACTTCCCATCTGAAAGACTGTTAATTTTATAAGTGTCAGACGGGGGATCGAACCTGCGATCCCTGGATTACCAGTCCAGCCTGTTACCACTGGACTACATATCCGTCTGCTAAATCCTCTTTCAGATGTATCTATATTTATAAATACTTTAATGTTGGCAATTGGCAGGCAGTTTAATTAGTGTTCAAATTCATTGATTCATGCCTTATATTCAATAATACAGCAATTACTTAGTAATAACTAATTTGTAAAATTCACTAGATTAATAAATCTTCTTACCTTTTCTTATAAGCTCCACCCAAAAAAATAAACGAAATAAATATAAATGAAACTAACCCAGTCGGCACATGTTCGATGTAGTAGAGGTATATGAACCAGAAAAGGGCTTTTCATAATGCGCATGTATAACATTAGTTGAACTTCGTATCCATCATTGTTCATCATTGTGTGTGTGTTGCTCGTAGCTCATATCTCATACATGAATAGAATAAACCAGATGTCAATTCATTACATAATGAATGCATACTTTAGGTGTGAAAAAAATAGTTACTTTACAGGGACCCTTTTGTGTGTGTCTTAAGTTTATTTATCGTCGCTGCCGGTTGCCCATATGAGCGACGCCTCCTGAAGAGATTAATCATTTTAGATTGTTGGAGGATAGTGCAATGATACAGACAGAGACCCATTCCAAAGTCTCCTCTTGTTTTGTTACGTGCACGGTGTACAGCACCGACACGAGACCTCGGTTTAAGGTCCCATCTGACGCACTGTTAATTTTATTATGGTCAGACTGGGGATCGAACCTGCGATCCCTGGATTATCAGTCCAACGTGTTAACCACTGTACTATGGATCATTTGATCAAGGGTTAGGTTATTAACCCGTACATGCCGCGCCAATAACATGCGGCTCAAAACCGAGGTCTCGTGTCGGTGCTTTACACTGTACACGTAAAAGAACCAGACGAGACTGTGGAATGGGTCTCTGTCTGTATCATTGCACAATCCTCCACAAATCTAAAATTACTAATCTCTTCAGGAGACGTTGCTCATATGGGCAACCGGTAGCGACGATAAATAAACGTAAAGCACACATACACCCAAAAACATAAATTATATATATACGAAATTGTTATTTTAAAATTGGAAGTACCTGGATTCCTCATTAAACAGACATCGGGGAATGTGTGGTGTAGGAGGGGGGCGACGGGTGCTAATACCACCTCACCGTACGCGTCAACCGTCGTACTTCGCTTTAGTTTAGTTTATACAAATTTATTTTAGCTCGATTGCGAAACAAGTTCTTTCAACTTATATAAATCACTCTCGAGACCTCATTCCTGATGGAATCCATCGCCACGAGTGGGAGAAGAGGCAACGCGGAATTTAAATGCCTTGCCTAAGGACACAATCGTAACAGCTCCAGCGGGGCTCGAACTCCAGACATTTCGCACCTGAAGCGAACGCGCACCCACTGCACCACCACGGCTTCTACTTCGTTTTCACGAAGCTATATTCAACCGTTCTGAATCTATCGGACATAACGTTAATGACAGTGTTCCTAATATTCTGAATGTTGTTTTTCATCACACAGGTTGGACAATACGTGTGGACGCTTGCTTGAACTTCTTAACAGAAGTTCACACACACTGCATGTACTCCAAGTAATAAGCTAGCACGATCGCCTCTCACTAATGCAACTCGTGTTCGAATCTCGAACTGGGAAGTTTGTGAGATGGTACGTTGGTCACCGGATCAAACAGGTGAGTTTTCTCCGGTAATATGCACAGACGTATGATATGTACACGAAATCTAATGATTAAACGTTCATGTTCTGTGTTGATTGGCACTGTACACCAGTGTCGTCCATGACCGAGGTCATACCTACCAGGCGTCACCCTGTCGTCCATGATCGAGTCCATACCTACCAGGCATCACCATGTCGTCCATGACCGAGTCCATACCTACCAGGGGTCACCATGCCGTCCATGATCGTGTCCATACCTACCAGGGGTCACCATGTCGTCCATGATCGTGTCCATACCTACCAGGGGTCACCATGTCGTCCATGATCGAGTCCATACCTACCAGGCGTCACCATGTCGTCCATGATCGAGTCCATACCTACCAGGCGTCACCATGTCGCCCATGATCGAGTCCATACCTACCAGGCGTCACCATGTCGCCCATGATCGAGTCCATACCTACCAGGCGTCACCATGCCGTCCATGATCGTGTCCATACCTACCAGGGGTCACCATGTCGTCCATGATCGAGTCCATACCTACCAGGCGTCACCATGTCGCCCATGATCGAGTCCATACCTACCAGGCGTCACCATGTCGTCTATGATCGAGTCCATACCTACCAGGCGTCACCATGTCGTCCATGATCGAGTCCATACCTACCAGGCGTCACCATGTCGTCCATGATCGAGTCCATACCTATCAGGCGTCACTATGTCGTCCATGATCGAGTCCATACCTACCAGGCGTCACCATGTCGTCCATGATCGAGTCCATACCTACCAGGCGTCACCATGTCGTCCATGATCGAGTCCATACCTACCAGGCGTCACAATGTCGTCCATGATCGAGTCCATACCTACCAGGCGTCACCATGTCGTCCATGATCGAGTCCATACCTACCAGGCGTCACCATGTCGTCCATGATCGAGTCCATACCTACCAGGCGTCACCATGTCGTCCATGATCGAGTCCATACCTACCAGACTTCACCATGTCGTCCATGATCGTGTCCATACCTACGAGACGTCACTATGTCGTCCATGATCGAGTCCATACCTACCAGGCGTCACCATGCCGCCCATGATCGAGTCCATACCTACCAGACTTCACCATGTCGTCCATGATCGTGTCCATACCTACGAGACGTCACTATGTCGTCCATGATCGAGTCCATACCTACCAGGCGTCACCATGCCGCCCATGATCGAGTCCATACCTACCAGGCGTCACCATGTCGTCCATGATCGAGGTCATACCTACCAGGCGTCAAAAGAAGATTATGCTGTGACATACTCTATGGTGTCATCAACAAACAGTCTAAATGTAGGCCTGCTGTTGATGGAATCGGGGGGAGTCATTGATATAGGCTTAAAACAGCAATGTCGTAATGACAGGCAATACATTTTAGTGGCAACTACTCTTTGGGATCAGCCATTTAGGAATGACTTGATCCGCCTCGAGGCCAATGGGTGGACACGCAGCTCAGCTCAAGTTTGTATATCAAACTTGTCGAACGCTTAACTAAAATCGCTAACAATTACATTTGTTTGTTTATCATTTTCAAGGTTGTCATTTACCTCTTGTGTGAAGCTGATCAGCTGAGATGCTCAACTATGTTTTGATCTAAATACATGCTGGGATTGGCTTAGGATGTCATTATTATCCAAATGAGTTATGTCATGGTGGAGAACAAAATATGCTCCGTTATGTTTGGAAGCAATGCAGATGAGAGCAATTGGCCTGTAGTTACTGGCCTTAGACCTTGGTGCTTTCTTAGAGACAGGGGCGACGACTGCACATTTGCAATCTGATTGATATTGTTATTTAACCGATGTCTATCTATATATCCATCCATCCAATATATCCATCCATCCATCCAATATATCCATCCATCCATCCAATATATCCATCCATCCATCCAATATATCCATCCATCCATCCAATATATCCATCCATCCATCCAATATATCCATCCATCCATCCAATATATCCATCCATCCATCCAATATATCCATCCATCCATCCAATATATCCATCCATCCATCCAATATATCCATCCATCCATCCAATATATCAATCCATCCATCCAATATATCAATCCATCCATCCAATATATCAATCCATCCATCCAATATATCCATCCATCCATCCAATATATCAATCCATCCATCCAATATATCCATCCATCCATCCAATATATCCATCCATCCATCCAATATATCCATCCATCCATCCAATATATCAATCCATCCATCCAATATATCCATCCATCCATCCAATATATCCATCCATCCATCCAATATATCCATCCATCCATCCAATATATCCATCCATCCATCCAATATATCCATCCATCCATCCAATATATCCATCCATCCATCCAATATATCCATCCATCCATCCAATATATCAATCCATCCATCCAATATATCCATCCATCCATCCAATATATCCATCCATCCATCCAATATATCAATCCATCCATC
>CM026395.1:14094518-14111119 GCA_014843695.1 Archivesica marissinica | reverse complement strand
GGCAGTTTACTTGGAGAGGGCAGCTTACTTGGGGAGGGCAGTTTACTTGGAGAGGGCAGCTTACTTGGGGTGTGCAGTTTACTTGGAGATGGCATTTTACTTGGAGAGGGCAGATTACTTGGAGAGGGCAGATTACTTGGAGAGGGCAGATTTCTTGGCGAGGGCAGCTCACATGGGGAGGGCAGATTACTTGGAGAGGGCAGATTACTTGGAGAGGGCAGCTTACTTGGAGAGGGCAGCTTACTTGGGGATGACAGCTGACTAATTTTGCTAGAACTTGTTGTCCAACCAATCTTACATTTTAATATATCTAATTAAATTAAAGAATGTTTACCTTGTGTGTACTATACATGAGTCATATATATAAATACAATAGCAAATGCAATATCACAAAACAAAAAAGTTTATGTCTCTAATATTTCTCAATACTGTACTGTTAAATGATACTTTGTGTTTTGTTAAATTGTAAATAGTCTGTCATAACTCATTCTGAGTTGGTTTGCCTGTGTTTACTTCTATGTCTTACGCTTAACCCATCTTTTTAGTTAAGTTAATTTAACGTCGCTACCGGTTGTCCATTTGAGCGACGGGCAGTTTACCTAACAACAACGCCTTTCCTGGGCAGGCTCCAGCGGTTAACCAGTACTTGGTTCACCAACCTCCGTAAGAAACTGCCAATGTATTCATATAAAGAGACGGCGGCCTGGGCTCAGCACATGCACAACATGGAGACATGAACACTATATGTCGGTCTATAACTGTGTAAAATATAGACACCGGGCAGTGGGTAACATTATTAAATGCACAATCGACCGAAGTTAACCTATTTAATGTATATTTAGAAATACCTCATATTAACCGGTTAATCGGAATTAGGTATTGTTATGTAATTCTTAATCTGTCAATTAGTGAATTTGCTGAAAATGAAACGCGAGTTGCTACGTTTCTGACGGTATGTATTATATAGAGTGCACACTAGACAAAGACGAGTATGCAGTCTGAATGTGTTTTATTCGATAACGAGGTTTTACTCTATCTACCACGTGTGCCGTGGAAGATATACTACGTACAGCAGAACTAGAACTGAACAATAATTAATTTGTGTGAAATACCTTGTTCATGGAAAATATAAATTGTAACTAAATCTATTACAACCTTGTGAATTATATTATTATTATCAGACAGGGAGTTAAGTGTATATAGTGAATAGATCTATAATTCTACGATACAACATGACTAAAGACAAGTTGCAAAACGTGGAAGCCGCGGAGCAGTTGGAGCCCCTAAATATAGAAGCCGGGGACAAAAAACCCGTAAAGAAACGTCAGGGGTGGAATTCCAAGTGGCAGTATATATTCATGGTGATCAGCTACGCCGTTGGTCTTGGAAATGTGTGGAGGTTTCCATACCTTGTACAACGGCATGGCGGAGGTAACTATTTCCATTCACAAATTGGCCGCGTTTCCTAGGAAACCAGAAAAATGCAATGAATTAGCTCGATCTAATAAAACAATGTTCACTTATGGTCTTGTGTTAATTTGAATAAGTTTTCAAACTTTTAAAACGAATCGTTTGACACGATTATGTTGACACGATTCGATGTATGGTCTTGTGGCAATTTGAATAAATTTAAACTTGAAATTCTATGGCGACACTGATATTTGATACCTTTGTTGACCTAGAAAATCAATGAACAAAATAGCGGTGTGGGGTACACAGCTTAATTATATGTAGTAGTAGGTGGCGTCTCTCATATTAACAGTAGATGCGCGTTCGCTTCAGGTGCGAAAGGTCCGGAGTTCGAGCCCCGCTGGAGCCGTTACGAGTGTGCCCTTAGGCACGGCATTTAAATTCCACACTGCCTCGTCTCTCTCCTTCATGGCGATGGATTCCATCAGGAATGAGGTCTCGAGAGTGATTAATATAAGTTGAAAGAACTTGTTTCGCAATCGAGCTAAAATAAATTTCTATAAACTAAATTAACACACCCCGGAAACGTCGCTAAATCACAATTAACCACTATATCAATATGCAAATCATGCTGCGTCTCTCGCGGTAGTACTGGGCAGCAGATAGTACTGGGCAGCAGATAGTAGTACTGGGCAGCAGATAGTACTGTGCGTACTGGGCAGCAGATAGTACTGACCAAATGCAACGGCGGAAAGTTACAGGTTTTAATACGACTATTTGAAACTGTTAATAATGGTATATTTACATGTATATACGATGTCCACGTCGTACACAATCCTTGCTATGTACATGTATATACGATGTCCACGTCGTACACAATTCTTGCTCTGTACATGTATATACGATGTCCACGTCGTACACAATTCTTGCTCTGTACATGTATATACGATGTCCACGTCGTACACAATTCTTGCTCTGTACATGTATATACGATGTCCACGTCGTACACAATTCTTGCTCTGTACATGTATATACGATGTCCACGTCGTACACAATTCTTGCTCTGTACATGTATATACGATGTCCACGTCGTACACAATTCTTGCTCTGTACATGTATATACGATGTCCACGTCGTACACAATTCTTGCTCTGTACATGTATATACGATGTCCACGTCGTACACAATCTTTGATATGTACATGTATATACGATGTCCACGTCGTACACAATCCTTGCTATGTACATGTATATACGATGTCTACGTCGTACACAACCCCTACTCTGTACATGTATATACGATCACCACGCCGTACACAATCCTTGCTCCACACATGTATACGGTCAACACATGGGTGCAACCTTTTCAGATTCCTTAAATTGGTGGTTGTCGGGAATAAAAGTCTAAAATTAACACAAATTCTTGCAACCTTTGGTAAGAATGATCGATGTACAATGCACGTTCAAGGGTTTTTAAATAGTTAACGCGGGGGGGGGGGTGGAGTCATGTGAGTGATCCTTGTTTTATTTTTGGGACACGCACGCACGCACGCACGCACACACACACACACACTCCCGATGAACCCACCCAGAAAATATGGAAACGTACATTGCGTCTTCAGCTGGGCGAGAACCGCGGGCCTCTTACCTCTGAAGCGAATTCGCTATAACTGCGCTATCACGGCATTCGTGATATATAAGGAAATAAACAAACAACATTGGACCACAATGTTCTGTCAACAGTTGTTTAGACCTAAATCCTCCCCTTGAAACTGTGCTGTATAGTAACCGGCCGTTACGACGGTAGATATATATGTCCGCCTACGTGGTCGAGTGGCTAAGGTCGTTGACTTGTATACCACTGTAACATATTACCACTAATGAGCACGGGTTCGAGCCCCGCTCAGACCGTGTCTCTTTATATGAAACAGTTGGCAGTTTCTTACGGAGGTTGGCGCATCAATTTCTGGTTATCCGTTGGAGCCTGCCCAGGAACGGCGTTGTTAGGTGAACTGCCCGTCGCTCAAATGGGCAACCGGTAGCGATGTTAAATAAACTTCAATTTTTAAAAAAAAGAGCGGTGAAATTGATTTGTGGAAGTGAGTTCGTGGTTAGTGCAGTTGTAGGGCGTTCGCTTCAGGGTTGAAAGGCCCGGAGTTCGTGCGTGTATGTTTATAATATGATAACTTTAATAGATAGTACCCAGCAACTATGCGGAAAATTGTAACTCTAGTACTTGTTAATAATTAAAATATTGTTTTATAATAACATGTGTAACAGATGTATGTATGTACCATTAATGTCAATTACCCCTTGCGGGGACCTAGACATGTTTTCCTGGGCATGCTTAGCCGACCATAGCGGTTAACCAGTACTAAGCAATGTGTGTGAGGTGCTTTGCTCAATGACACTACATACGTGGCCTGACTGAGTATCGAACCCGGACCGTTCGATTCCAAATCCGACGCTCTACCATTGGACCACGGACGCCAGTTATTCACCCACATCATGAAATTGGCGGCAGTATGCTACATTCTTCAAACTAGGAAGTGCAAATGTACTAGTATGTGTATTTATGTGTCCATTCAAAATGATTTATTTATTTGATCCGGGTATGTGTACGAATACAACGAGCGTGCAACCAAAATAACAGATAACAGATTAGCCTGTATTACTTTTGACCGACCCGGCTTCAGCTGAATGATACCCTTATCAGGCGCGTTGCTGGACTATTTAGTAGATGTAGGCAACACGTGAGGACAGTAGGTGGGTCTGCGTTAGGTGTAGGCACGGGTATACAAGGCCGATAGGCAGCTACGCGCCTGCTTATTTTATAATTTTCATCTATCAAACATTCCTATTCAAAACTATCTAGTAAATATGAGCCGGTTGGGTGCAAGTTTACAATGAATGTACACACATACTGACCGGGTGTAAGTTTACAATGAATGTACACACATACTGACTGGGTGTAAGTTTACAATGAATGTACACACATACTGACTGGGTGTAAGTTTACAATGAATGTACACACATACTGACTGGGTGTAAGTTTACAATGAATGTACACACATACTGACTGGCTGGCGTACGTTTACAATGAATGTACACACATACTGACTGGCTGTAAATTTACAATGAATGTACACACATACTGACTGGGTGTCAATTTACAATGAATGTACACACATACTGACTGGGTGTCAATTTACAATGAATGTACACACATACTGACTGGGTGTCAATTTACAATGAATGTACACACCTACTGACTGGGTGTAAGTTTACAATGAATGTACACGCATACTGACTGGGTGTAAGTTTACAATGAATGTACACAACTATTGACTGGGTGTCAATTTACAATGAATGTACACGCATACTGGCCGTGTTGAAAGTAAAAGAAAACTGATTGGGAAGAAGATAAGCGGAAAGACAAGCAATATACCGAGGTCTAACATTAAAGTGCACACGAATACAGAAATGTAAATACTGGCTCTAATTCACGAGAATGCGTATGGTGTATAGACGTCAGCATGTAAAATGTCGGTCGAGTCAGGATTTATCACGAAATAATGTATTCATGCGCCAACATACGCATACACTACAGACGTGGAAATATAATTCTGAGAACAAAAAATTGTCCTGTAATAGCACATTGAATCGATTATTACCAGGATTCCGGCACCTGGCAAATGTACAGGCCCGTAGGCATGGGTGGTGCGATGGGTGCGTACGCCCCCTTTTCCAGCCGATAGTATGACTACACTGCCATAAATACCGTTTTTCGCTGTGATGGTGGCGCGGACACCGAATCATTATCCACTATTTGTTATTTTCTCTATCCTTATTCTGAGGCAAATACACGTGTAAAATATACTTCCCATAATGCATGAAAACGCATCTCCTGCATTGTAGTTTAAAAAATAAATCAGGAGAGGGCATGCTAAAAATAAATCAGGAGAGGGCATGCTGCCCCCCCCCCCGGACCCCTAGCAACGCCGAGCATTCGTCCCGTCGATATATTACGCACCCCTACAAATGTTCCTGCCTACGGGCCTGGTGTAATGGTTTTAAATGTTCTGTTCGTTTGTATCACGTGCGGACGTAGCGGTTCTTTGAGACTGAAACAAGTTCTTAAAAATACAAAAACAAAAAGATATAGAAAAAAGTCAAGTCAGAGTTTTTATTGTACAAAGTTGACAGCATGATATTATATAAGGTACGAGTAAGCACAGCAATAACATTTACGATATATATTGTTGTTTAACAATATAATTGGTATTGAGCGTCTCACAAATCATTATTTTACAAGTAGTAACATTCATTTAGTTAATTAATATCATTTCTTTTACTTGTTGCTAAATAAATATATTAGGCTAAATTGACACGTTTCCTTTTTTTGGTGTTGAATTCATGAGTGCTCTAAGCTTATTATTGGTTGGCCATGAACAATACTATCTAGGTAAAATATGTAATAAGCTAATAAGAAATGATATTCTGATTCTAATTCTATAAAGCAGATTCTCTTCTTAAGACTAATCAAAGCACTGCGTTCTGTTCATGCCGCTCTACTGTAGCAGTACACATTGTACACATTAGCGTACAGACGGATCTGTAGTCCAGTGGTAACACGCTGGACTGGTAATCCAGGGATCGCAGGTTCGATCTCTCGCCTGACCCTAATAAAATTAACAGTCTTTCAGATGGGACGTTCAACCGAGGTCTCGTATCGGTGCTTTACACCGTGCACGTAAAAGAACCAGAGGAGACTCTGAAATTGGTCTGTATCATTGCACTATCCCCCAGACATCTAAAATTACTAATCTCTTCCGTAGGCGTCGCTCAAATGGGCAACCGGTAGCGACGATACATAAACGTACAACACACATTGTAGCGTAGAATACGACTCAAGTACATGCTTTAATAAGAGATATGCAATGTATATCGGAATGTACATTATAATTTATTTATACATGACAGTCGCGCGTACATACTATTATGTCAGGAAATAATCAGGGCTAATATATTACGAGCAGACACCATCAACTGAAGTAGCTCTATTGCTTACTTCCGTCAACACGTATCGTTTTCGTGGCACATCCATGCATAGTATTTAACCTATATTGTTCATTGCGTGCGTCGCCCGTCCGTCCGTTATTTGTGTGAGTGTGTACCTGCTATATACAAAGATTCTTTCGATGGTACTATGACACCGCAGTGATCATTGTTATCACCACCAGTACTACGATATATCGGTCACCAGCTGTACTACGATATATCGGTCACCATCTGTACTACGATATATCGGTCACCATCTGTACTTCGGTCACCAGCTGTACTACGATATATCGGTCACCAGCTGTACTACGATATATCGGTCACCAGCTGTACTACGATATATCGGTCACCAGCAGTACTAGGATATATTGGTCAGCTGCTGTACTACGATATCTCGGTCACCAGCTGTACTACGATATACCGGTCACCAGCAGTACCATGATATATCGGTTACCAGCTGTACTACGATATATCGGTCACCAGCTGTACTACGATATATCGGTTACCAGCAGTACTACGATATATCGGTCACCATCTGTACTACGATATATCGGTCACCAGCTGTACTACGATATATCGGTTACCAGCAGTACTACGATATATCGGTCACCAGCTGTACTACGATATATCGGTCACCAGCTGTACTACGATATATCGGTCACCATCTGTACTAGGATATATCGGTCACCAGCAGTACTACGGTCACCAGCAGTACTACGATATATCGGTCACCAGCTGTACTACGATATATCGGTCACCAGCTGTACTACGATATATTGGTCACCAGCTGTACTACGATATATCGGTTACCAGCAGTACTACGATATATCGGTCACCATCTGTACTACGGTCACCAGATGTACTACGATATATCGGTCACCAGCTGTACTACGATATATCGGTCACCATCTGTACTAGGATATATCGGTCACCAGCAGTACTACGGTCACCAGCAGTACTACGATATATCGGTCACCAGCTGTACTACGATATATCGGTCACCAGCTGTACTACGATATATCGGTCACCAGCTGTACTACGATATATCGGTTACCAGCAGTACTACGATATATCGGTCACCAGCTGTACTAGATATATCGGTCACCAGCAGTACTAGGATATATCGGTCACCAGCAGTACTACGATATATCGGTCACCAGCTGTACTACGATATATCGGTCACCAGCAGTACTACGATATATCGGTCACCAGCTGTACTACGATATATCGGTCACCAGCTGTACTACGATATATCGGTCACCAGCTGTACTACGATATATCGGTCACCAGCTGTACTACGGTCACCAGCTGTACTACGATATATCGGTTACCAGCTGTACTACGATATATCGGTCACCAGCTGTACTACGATATATCGGTCACCATCTGTACTAGGATATATCGGTCACCAGCAGTACTACGGTCACCAGCAGTACTACGATATATCGGTCACCAGCTGTACTACGATATATCGGTCACCAGCTGTACTACGATATATTGGTCACCAGCTGTACTACGATATATCGGTTACCAGCAGTACTACGATATATCGGTCACCATCTGTACTACGGTCACCAGATGTACTACGATATATCGGTCACCAGCTGTACTACGATATATCGGTCACCATCTGTACTAGGATATATCGGTCACCAGCAGTACTACGGTCACCAGCAGTACTACGATATATCGGTCACCAGCTGTACTACGATATATCGGTCACCAGCTGTACTACGATATATTGGTCACCAGCTGTACTACGATATATCGGTTACCAGCAGTACTACGATATATCGGTCACCATCTGTACTACGGTCACCAGATGTACTACGATATATCGGTCACCAGCTGTACTACGATATATCGGTCACCATCTGTACTAGGATATATCGGTCACCAGCAGTACTACGGTCACCAGCAGTACTACGATATATCGGTCACCAGCTGTACTACGATATATCGGTCACCAGCTGTACTACGATATATTGGTCACCAGCTGTACTACGATATATCGGTCCCCAGCAGTACTACGATATATCGGTCACCAGCTGTACTACGATATATCGGTCATCAGCAGTACTACGATATATCGGTTACCAGCAGTACTACGATATATCGGTCACCAGCTGTACTAGGATATATCGGTCACCAGCAGTACTAGGATATATCGGTCACCAGCAGTACTACGATATATCGGTCACCAGCTGTACTACGATATATCGGTCACCAGCAGTACTACGATATATCGGTCACCAGCTGTACTATGATACATCGGTCACCAGCTGTACTACGATATATCGGTAACCAGCTGTACTACGATATATCGGTCACCAGCTGTACTACGGTCACCAGCTGTACTACGATATATCGGTTACCAGCAGTACTACGATATATCGGTCATCAGCTGTACTACGATATATCGGTCACCAGCTGTACTACGGTCACCAGCTGTACTACGATATATCGGTTACCAGCAGTACTACGATATATCGGTCACCAGCTGTACTACGATATGTCGGTCACCAGCTGTACTACGGTCACCAGCTGTACTACGGTCACCAGCTGTACTACGATATGTCGGTCACCAGCTGTACTACGATATGTCGGTCACCAGCTGTACTACGATATGTCGGTCACTAGCTGTACTACGGTCACCAGCTGTACTACGGTCACCAGCTGTACTACGATATATCGGTCACCAGCTGTACTACGATATATCGGTCACCAGCTGTACTACGATATATCGGTCACCATCTGTACTATGATCCATCAGTCACCAGTGGTACTATTATCCCTCGGTCACCATGGTTACTATTATCCCTCGATCACCATGGTTACTATTATTCCTCGGTCACCAATCGTACTATTATCCCTCGGTCACCATGATTACTACTATCTCTCGATCACCAGTGGTACCACTGTTCTAACTTGGAATCTCTTTTTTCATTATCTAAGTTTATTTAACGTTGCAACCGGTTTCCCATTTGAGCGACGGGCCGTGTTCACCTTTCCTGGGCAGGCTCCAGCGGTTAACTAGTACTTGGTGCACCAACCTCCGTAAGAAACAGCCAACTTTTTCATATAAAGAGACACGGTCTGAGCGGGTCTCGATCCCGTGACCATGAGTTATAATAGGTGACAGTTGTATACCAGTCTGCGAGATATGTGCATTATGTTACGTACTAAATACCCATTTGAATAAGGTAAACGATACACACACGTGTGAGTACAGTGCACGCAGAGGTCAAACGATGCAGCTGCACAATCGACACATTTACTAATATTTAAAGTATCTTTCTATCGGATTGGTCTTAATTTATACAAATTTAGTTTAGCTCGATTGCGAAACAAGTTCTTACAACTTATATTAGTCACTCTCGAGACCTCATTCCTGATGGCATACATCACAACCAGGGAGAGGAACGAGGCAATGTGGAATTTAAATGCCTTGCATAAGGGCACAGGCGTAACGGCTCCAACGGGGTTCGAACTTCGGGTCTTTCGCACCAGAAGCGAACTTCCAACTTCTATACTTTTTCGATGGTCATATAGGGGTTATCTATCTTAAACATGTGTAACATAGACACCGTGTTAGTAAACGTTTGCCATATAAAAGTAGTTAATTGTACAGTGTACATAGACGGCTATGTAGTCCAGTGGTAACAGGCTGGACTGGTAATCCAGGGTTCGCAGGTTCGATCACCCGTCTGACCATAATAAAATTAACAGTCTTTCAGATGGGACGTTAAACCGAGGTATCGTGTCGGTGCTTTACATCGGGCACGTAAAAGAACTAGAGGAGATTCTGGAATGGGTCTCTGACTGTATCATTGCACTATCCTCCAAAAATCTCAAATGACTAATCTATTCAGGAGGCGTCGCTCATATGGGCAACCAGTAGCGACGATAAATAAACGAAAAACACACACACGAATGTAAACAAAGAAAAATATGTGAATAGCCAGAATTTTCTTTTCTTCAATAAAAACATCATGTTCTATTTTAAACGGACAGCGGGAGAGGAACTGCGTCATAATGAGAACTGATTCTTTGTCAATGTCGGGAAATAACTCAAAAGACGGCAGTACATTAATGTCGTCTTCAATCGGTTTCTGGTGTGACAGTCATCGAACCGAACCAGAGGTCGGGAACGAACAAGGGTTCGGTTGTTTGTGAGATGACAGTTATCGGGGCGAACCGGGGGTCGGGAGCGAACCAGAGTTCGGTTGTTTCTGAGATGGCAGTTATCGGGGCGAACCAGAGTTCGGTTGTTTCTGAGATGGCAGTTATCGGGGCGAACCAGAGTTCGGTTGTTTCTGAGATGGCAGTTATCGGGGCGAACCAGAGTTCGGTTGTTTCTGAGATGGCAGTTATCGGGGCGAACCAGGGTTCGGTTGTTTCTGAGATGGCAGTTATCGGGGCGAACCAGAGTTCGGTTGTTTCTGAGATGGCAGTTATCGGGGCGAACCAGGGTTCGGTTGTTTCCGAGATGGCAGTTATCGGGGCGAACCGGGGTTCGGTTGTTTCTGAGATGGCAGTTATCGGGGCGAACCGGGGTTCGGTTGTTTCTGAGATGACAGTAGAGCAATGCTATACTAAATTTGATATCATTGTGAAAACCTACATCGAAATTTGAACTTCTAAAACGTATATTAAAATGCGTCGGAGTGCACCATCAACATTCTATAGGATTCAAATAAAATGCCCACGGACCCCACCAGCACCAATGTACCTTCGGTGCTCAATTTATTAGTCGGGCGGGCATACCAATTCAAAAAAGACTAACTACGCCCCTGCAAGTGTCGACGAATCAGTGGTTGATAATTGAGATCAAATCCCAGTATACAATGCTCTACGGTCTGGGCATATTTGATCATTTGAGCAATAAGTTTCCGTTTTACTCACATTCACAAAACGAGACTAAGCTTTCAGGCATGTTAAGCTATGATGCAATTCACGAAATCCGAGCTGTTACAAAATATGCATTGAAATTTTACAACTTCCGTTCACAATTTTGTATACTAAATGAGCAAATATACGGGTCTAAAGAACGTTTTATTTGCTGTATAAATAGGTAAATACAGCTATTATAGATTGTCAGGGTCATGGGGGTCATGGCGGCAATATGGATGTTAAGTAAAACCCGTCGATACATATTGATGATGATTGAGTCTCTCGCCGCCGGCGATCTATATTGACGAGCGTATACATTCATATTGACATGCATTGACGTTGCTTATACAGTCAAACCTCATGCTGTCTTAAGTAGCCAGCCGAGGGAATCGCATGCAGTGGCTGGTTATCACAGGTGGCTGCTTAACCCATTTCATTCTGGATACATTTAAAGGCTTTTGCAAACAACATAGATCCAGATCAGCCGCAGCGTAACGCTGCGTGCTGATCAGGATCTATGTTTGCTACATAGCCAAGTGCCTTAGCAAGATGATCCGAATAGCAAACAGCATAGAGCCTGATCAGACGGCATGTTCCGTGGCGGCTGATCTGGCTCTATGTTCTTTGCAAATACTGCTTGAACGGTTAATAGAGGACAGCTGTATAACAAAGTAACATATTGGAAATATTAAAACTGGTTATTTAATACAGGTTGACTGCTTAATACGGGTGACCACTAACTCAGATGTGACTGTATAACAGACCCGTACCCTCAAAATGACCTTTCTGCCGATTTTGATTGACAGCTGACGTTAGCCAATCGCATCGCACCATTCGCGCACACCCCCGGCAACGGTTTATCGCCGCCATCTTGTTAGACAAACAATGCATATTAGACACACTAGTAACGAGTAGACAAATTTGAAAAGGCGTGAATTTGATCGAAAATACGGGTTTAAAATTGTTTTAATGATGTTGAAAATGTGTAGCTTTGGTGTGTGGGTTAGTTATAGTACACAATTAGTCGATATCCTGGTGATCGACGTTAAATTCAACCCATTTCAAAATCCTTGGACAAATCTAAAAGTGTGTATATGAACCACAAAATACCAGACAGCTGCTTTAAAAACAATGCATCTATAAAAACACCGACTGACCCCATATAGTCATTCTTTTCTCACAAACACAGCAATCAAATTTAAGCGTGTCACACTGTTTATTGGGAGCAATCCCACTAACGGTACATCACAGAGACCGCCGAGTTATAATACCCGATAGGGGCCACTGCTATCAAGATCAAAGTATTTCACATCGGAATTTAGCACTGATTGTGCTAATTGGTCAATTATAAAATGTGTGCACATAATTATATAATTGATTACTACATCGAGTCATTGTTTTATCGTTCTGTTAGATAAACGAGTTATGTAGTAACATTTTAATCAAATCTGATAACGAGTGATCTGAAATTATTTTTTGAAAAATATTTAAAATTAATTAATGCTGTCTGTCATTGACAATAGTGAAAAGATGTAGTTACGGGCTGTGTGACAGTGATGTAGATATCCAGATCGATTGATAGGTGACGTTACATAGTCCCATTCATAATTGTGTCTAATTACCTAAATAGCTAATAATAGCATTATTATAATGGGCCTGTATAGTGCAGTACTATATATATATATAAAATACGAACCTGTGATTATACGAATGCACTAGTATACGAAACTACCATTAGACGAACAAGGGATTATACGAAATCACCTGAATTCACCTAAAACCCTTGCCTTCTTGCTTTCAACGAGATATTCTTATCTGGGTGAAATAAAACCGAGACATTCGACGGAATTTATCTAGATTAACTCGATGCAGGACTGCGTTAGACGCCATTTTGTTAGATAGCTTGTCTTGCGTGGTTACAGCGAGCACCGGTAACTATGGGGGGCGTGCCTAAGTAGCGTTTGCAGAAAGGTCAAATTCCCCTCGGTAAAAATGTCCAAGTAAAAAAAAATGAAATTGAATGCATAAAATGTTGACTTCTATGGAAGTCGTGATAGCGCTTCAGGGCGAAAGGTCCGGACTTCAAGCCACACTGGAGTCGTTACGATTGTGCTCATAGGCAAGGCATTTAAATTCCACGTTGCCTCTTCTCTCCCCCTCGTGGAGATGGATTCCATCAGGAATAAGGTCTCGAGCGTGATTTATATAAGTTGAAATAACTTGTTTCGCAATCGAGCTAAAATAAATTTGTATAAACTATAAACTTCTGATGTCCCTATATACAAAAATATTCCTAAGGAAATGTCCTAGCTGTGTGCCAAATGCCATGCCTTTATCATCAAACCCATACTTATGTTACATTATTATATTAGAATACTTAGAGCGCCCTGTGTGAATGACCCGCCACATGCACCCCCTTTCCTATAGGCAAATTCACGCCACTGCCAATTACTATAAATACTCGTTTTTTTCATGTACGGTGGTGATCAGCCTCATGTCAGCTGTTTCCTTACAGCCGGAACTTCAGGGGTTTAAGCGTGCATTGCACGCTACATACGGCCATTGAACACTAGGAGCAATGTTTTTATGCTTTTAACCTTTTAAATAGTTCATCTGATTTATAATACTGTCATACTTTTATCCTGTCTCACTATTTTACTTTGAAGTCTCCTTTCATACTTTTAAACGTTTGTCTTGCACTGACGCGCACCTGTCGTTTATTGTCGTTTATTATTATTATTATTAAGACTTTATTTAACGAGAGTACTCATTTAACAAAAGTTAATCTACCATGAGGCCCTCAACATATATACAATCAAATGCAATCAAAAGATAGCACTATAAGTGAGAACTGCACATTGGAATAATACCCGAAAGGGGAGTCTGGCAGTATAAATAAATAGAGATGTATGCATGTTCTATTAATGGCAACCCCCTTGCGGGGACCTAGACATGTTTTCCTGGGCAGGCTTATGCGATCGAAGCGGTTAACCAGTACTAAGCAATGTGTGCGAGGTTCCCCGACAGAGTATCGAATCCGGGACCCTTCGATTCCAAATCCGACGCTCTACCACTGGACCACGGACGTCACACAATTCGATCGAAATATGTCACATATCTACGACACTAATTCGTCTAAACTCATTAAATACGCGTGAATTCATCTGTTGAGTGTTTGTATTACATGTACCTAATATTAAACGAAATGGGTTAGAAACTGTACCAAACTGTAATACACTTGACTTTTTTTCTCGTGCACCCATAGATCGTGGTTTTCACTAAATCGGCAGTTGAATGTCATTTGGTGCACACAAAGCACGCTTTTCAATATTGTAGAATGTTTACCCGATGCACATGGTAATGTAATGATTTTCACAGGACCAATAAATTAAAGAGACCACTACATATAATTTGCGTAATTAATGACCTCACGTATAGTCTACTATTGGTGTCACAGTACTTAGATGGTCATGTGTTCATCCGTTATTATTTCAGGGGCGTTCCTGATACCCTATCTCATCATGTTGTTTGTCGAGGGGATGCCCATTCTGTACCTGGAATTCGCCATCGGACAGAAAATGCAGAAAGGCACTGTTATTGTCTGGAACGAAATAAACCCTCTTCTCGGAGGAATTGGTTTAGCTAGCGCTGTGACGTCATTCAACGTAGCAATTTACTACAACGCTATAATAATGTGGTGTTTCTTTTACTTTTTCCATTCATTCCAAAGTCCGTTGCCATGGGCGACATGTCCGACAGAATTCAATGAAGCCTTAAACAGAACTATAGAGATAGAGGAATGTGTTAAAGGTGGTTCGACGTCATATTTCTGGTACAGGAATGCACTGGACGTTTCGCCGGGTTTGGATTCACCGGATGGAATAAAATGGAAGATGTTACTATGTCTTATATTTGCGTGGACTATTGTGTATGCCTGTATATGGAAAGGAATTAAGTCATCTGGCAAGGTAAGACACCAGTGGAGCTTGCTTACTAACTACTCATACAGAAACATAACAGCTCACAACAACCAACCATTATTATTTTCTGTTCATATGTCATCATTCCTTCACCTCTTCACCTGTTTCATATCAATGCGTGCCTCATGTGCTTTTCCCATCTTCGGTCATCATTTACTCCTTACAAACTATTCAATATCGTTACTACCCATCTCCATCTTATTCTCATGTCACTTGTCAAGTGTGGTTTGTATCGTACCTGCCTTTTCTTCTTGTCGTTTGCGTTTGTTCAGCACCATCTCGGTTTACTCTTTCTGTCATTGTGATTCATTTTGCGTTTATGCGTAGTACCGTGGTTTATTAGAATGCGCCGTGCGGCCCAGTACTTCCGGCTTCAGCATTCGAGGTTTCTGTTGGGGTTACCTCACCCTTAGGCTAGGACTTTAGGCGACCCATACATTCGCCTGATGCACCCGTTGTAGGACACGTGGAGTAGCTTTGCCATGTGCTATCCTGCCCCGTCCTGGTAGGTACACTGCCATATGGTCCGGGACTGCTTATTTACTCTCTCTCTCTCCTCTCCTCCTTCCTCTTCTCTCCTCTCTCTTGCTCCTCTCTCTCTCTATCTCTCTCTATCTCTCTCTCTATCTCGCTCTCTCTCTCTTCTCTCTCTCTCCTCTCTCTCCTCTCTCTCCTCTCTCTCTCTCTCCCCTCTCTCTATCTTCTCTCTCCTCTCTCTCTCGTCTCTCTCTCCTCTCTCTATCTCCTCTCTCTCTTCTCTCTCTCTCTCTCTCCTCTCTCTCTTCTCTCCCTCCTCTTCTCCTCTCTCCTCTCTCTCCTCTTCTCATCTTCTCTCTTCTCTCTTCTCTCTCTCTCTCTCTCTCTCTCGTCTCCTGTCTCCTGTCCATTGTCAACTGTTCTGTATCGCTTCTCTTCAGTCGCGGTAAATCCGCCCTGTCTCTTGTTAACTAATGCATCTTCCTCACTTCTCTATGTCTTCTCTTTTCCCTTGGTGTATCTTTCCTACATTTGGGCCATATCCGTTCCCTTTAAATCACACCAATTATCAACATATGTAAGAGAAGTCACTGCAGTGTCTATGAACTGATTAGTAGTTGGAATAGTCGTGTCATCTGCAAATATATCTGCCACCAGGGACATAGATAGAGCCTGCTGCCACTGAATTTTGTGTTGTGAATGGAAAGTCATTTATAAAGTGTAAAAACAACGGACCTAAATACAGTTCCCCGGTGAACACCGGATACTAATGTACAGTTAG
>CM026395.1:14056049-14092511 GCA_014843695.1 Archivesica marissinica | reverse complement strand
ATCCATCATCCATCCATCATTCATCCATCCATCCATTCATCCATCCATCCATCATCATTCCATACATCATCTATCCATCCATCCATCCATCATCATCCATCCATCATCCATCCATCCATTCATCCATCCATCATCCATCCATCATCCATCCAACCATCCATCCATCCATTCATCCATCCATCCAACCATCCATCCATCCAACCATCCATCCATCCAACCATCCATCCATCCATTCATTCATTCATCCATCCATCCAATCCATACATCCATCCCCATCCATTCATTCATCCATCGACCCATCATCCATCCATCCATCCATACACCAACCCACCCATCCACCCTCCCAAAATAAACCCACCAACCCACCTACCAAATAAACCCACCCAATACCAAATACTCAACCAAATGCCATGTCCCACTCCAACTACCACTCTTCTAACCGCTTAAGACCTCTTTGGAGTGTTACCGACTCATTTACAGATGTCAGTGATATATAGACTGCAGTGTCGTCTGCACAGATACGAACTTTGGAAATGATGTTTTGTGGGAGGCCGTTTATATAGGTGAGGAATAGGCTATCATGGTCCAAACACGGATCCCAATGGAACCCCAACAGACACGGGAATGGCTTCTGAACGGATATCATTAAGGATAACTGGCTGGAGTCTGTTATCTAGAAAACTCTTTACCCCCCTTAATATTTTGACCTCTGACTCCATATGTATGCATTTTAGCAGTACATTCTCGTGATTGACCTTATCGAAAGCCTTACTGAAATATAATCTGATGGGATCTACTTGTTTTCTATTGTATCTGTATCTGTATCTGTATGGAGTACACTGCAGAATCCAATTGCTGGCTTTAATACAGTGGGAGAGAGAGAGAGAGAGAGAGAGAGAGAGAGAGAGAGAGAGAGAGAGAGAGAGAGAGAGAGAGAGAGAGAGAGAGAGAGCCTGCGCGTTTATAATTAGTCACTAGTTGGTGTGAGGAGTACTTTGAAGCCCTCCACCGATTCAGCACACACTATATTTTCCTCCAATTTATTCTATTCCAGCACAGTCCTTGGAAAGAAAGAATATGTGTAGGTGTCTGTGCTAGCTATGATAGGTTCAAAACACTTAGAGTTGTTATTCACTGAATATTCTACTAATTGTAGACATGTTATTGACTAGCATTACAAATTGGGTCACACATGACCCCCCCCCCCCATAAAACCATGCTGAAAGTGCTACAGAATACTGTGGTTTGTGAAGTGTTTTACTACCGAAGAGGAACAATGATTTCTAAAACCTTGCATAGAACACTCGTCAATGAGATAGGCCTATAGTTGGCGGCTTTGGACGTACGTTATGGGTGGCATTGCTTTGGAGTCTTGCTTGGAATGCTTAAGAAGGGAATAAAGTGTCTTGGAGTTTGGTCTGTATATATGGGAGGCATCAGCACTGTTAAAGTTTAGGATTCGTTCACGGTATAGTGATGATCGTCTTTGCGTTTTTCTGTACTAAATGTTTGAGGTCCAACAACGTCTTACGATTTGAAGGCGTGCTTGACTTCCTATATGAACCACGTTGAATAGCAATATGCAAAGAGCAAGAATGTTTTAGGGATTCATAATCATTTCCTATTCATTTTGAATATTGTTCATTTTTATATAATTATGTTCCAATTATGTTCCTCTCCCGCAAATAAAAGTATTTTTAGTAGTACATGACCAGAGTGTCGCATATTAAGATATCTTGCCGTTACCTAAACTATTAAAGGCCACATCCGGGTATTTGTATTAAAACAAAACACGCCAATTTACAAAAAATGCAGTAAAATCTGCACCAGTTCATCGTTATGCGTAAAGCGAAGACTAAACAGTAATCCTACATATTGTAAGTTAACAATATATGCCCTCCAAATTAATGACACTTGGTTTATGTCTGGAAATATTACAACAGACCAAGCGTTCGGCTACGATTTCCCGCGTGAAGAGTTGTGTCCCTTAATCCAGACTTGTTTTGTTGGGCGTCGAATTTTGTTTTATATAATAATTTCCAAACGGAGCAAAGCACTCGGAAGCAGAGTAACGTCTGAATGAGCCATACAATCATGTAATCTATTAATAGAGGTCGTGTAAAGACAGCTCGTAGTGACGTTAAGTGTCAAACACGACTAAGAGCCCCAATGTTGATATTGTTGACTTCCTTGGTCCCTGAACATTAATCAGAGATCTACATGGTACTGCCAACACTTAGACGTGAGTATGACAGAGAGGCACTTGTCAGGGACAGTGGTTAAAAATCTCAATTAGTGAGACAGAGAGTGGTACCGTGGACAACCGCTCAGCAAAAATGGTTAAACTGGGGCTGGACTGTACATAGTAGGGGAGGCCATTCCAGAGACGTATTGTTGTCTATCTATCATCCCCTAATGTTAAACTCCTATGTGGCATCCGTGGTCCAGTGGTAGAGTGTCGGATTTGGAATCAGGAACGGTCACTTGATCGATACTCTGGTGTGAGCACATATATAGTGTCATTGAGCAGGGCACCTCACACACATTTCTTAGTACTGGTTAACCACGTCTAATCCTGCTCAGGAAACCAGATATAGGTCCCCCCGTAAAGAGTTCTATCTACCTTCCTTTAATGTCGAACCCCTTGCGGGGATGTAGACATTTTTTTGCACGTCAAAAACCGCAAATAAGTTAAAAGTATGAGTAGTTAAAAGCATAATTTAAGAAAGTAATGAAAATAAGTAGTGGTAAAAGTTTAAAAGCAGCTGCGCAGAACAACTAGTGCGGGCGGGAGAGTGGAACTAGGTAATTGTTACTGAAAATCGTGCGTCTGCCTTGTTTGTATATGCAGAGATCTATCTGTGTGTAGACTATAACATTGATTCACAATACGTGCTTTTATTACCGTATACACATTAAAATTGTGAGTTGTGAACTTTGATTAGTCACATAAAAATCTTGTGTTTTTTCAGGAATCACTAAGATAAGTTGCTACCAGAGGAAGATACAGATTTTGAGTATACCAAAATGTACATACAATCTGACTGAGTATACCAATGATACAATCAACATTTGACATGACCACACTGAGAAAGAACATACTTTTCCCTCGGTAAGCTGTAGCATATATATAGATGTGTAGTATGTCATGTTTATAACAAACTTAGCGAACATTTCCCTCGGTAAGCTGTAGCATATAGATGTGTAGTATGTCATGTTTATAACAAACTTAGCGAACAGTCAAACTCTACTGCCTCAAACTTTGTCATGTACATGACTATTTGTTCAGTGTGTCGTGAGTAGTCAATCTGGTGTGAACCATTTTGCCTACATGTATATGTTTAACATTTGTACAGCAGCTTCCTGGTTGCCGAAATGTATAAAACTGTATACATGCACAGCATATCCATATCTCATGGTTTGATTCAGTAATTTGTGTGTTGTGTTTGTACTATTAGCGTGTCATGAATATTGTTATACATGTATGCTAGATATAAGACTATCGGTAGCAGTTTATATATTCATGTATATAAATATTTTATTGTAATAATGTAAATGATGTTATATAATATATATGCAGCAGGGTCCATTCTAGGTCCAAAATTTTGGGAGACATGAGAAAGCGCACGATTGCGTCCTTAAATTGTGTTATTTAATAAATTTCAACAAAATATGGTTAAAATGCACAGTATGACCGACCATTAAATACATTTGAATAGAAAGAGTGCTTTATAATGGGCCTGTGTATCTTACTGGACAACATTTTGTGTGAAAATTGTAAAAAATATAATTTATTATGGAGATGTTGGTCCCACAGAGAGCAAAGTATGGGTTCCTAGGGCGACTATTTCACCCACATCGCTCTCTAGAATGATCCATGTGAAGCACAGTGCAGCCACTTATAATGTATGTCCAATTCACCATGCTATATATCGTGTTTGGTCTGTCGTTTTGTCATGCATGGGGATTTTGAAATAACTACGCATAAATGCTCACTTCCATGATCCGTGACCCTATCTCAAAGGTCAAGGTCACACTTAAATATTGGTATAATATATCATGTTCAAATGTTTACCCTGATGAGAAGATTTGTCATTACCCACCATACCACCTGCTGTCGCTCCCCAGAAATTACCCACCGTACCCCCTGCTGTTGCTCCCCAGACATTACCCACCATACCCCCTGCTGTCGCTCCCCAGACATTACCCACCGTACCCCCTGCTGTCGCTCCCCGTACCCCCTGCTGTCGCTCCCCGTACCCCCTGCTGTCGCTCCCCAGACTTACCCACCGTACCCCCTGCTGTCGCTCCCCAGACATTACCCACCGTACCACCTGCTGTCGCTCCCCAGACATTACCACGTTACCCTGCTGTCGCTCCCCAGACATTACCCACGTACCACTGCTGTCGCTCCCCAGACATTATCCACCGTACCCCTGCTGTCGCTCCCCAGACATTACCCAACGTTCCCCCTGCTGTCGCTCCCAGACATTACCCACGTACCCTGCTGTCGCTCCCAGACTATCACCGTACCCCTGCTGTCGCTCCCAGACATTACCCACCGTACCACCTGCTGTCGCCCCAGACATACCCACCGTACCACCTGCTGTCGCTCCCAGACATTACCCCACTACAACTGCTGTCGCTCCCAGACATTACCCAGTACCACCTGCTGTCGCTCCCCAGACATAACCACACGTACACCTGCTGTCGCTCCCCAGACTTACCACCATACCACCTGCTGTCGCTCCCCAGACATTACCCACCATACCACCTGCTGTCGCTCCCAGACATTACCACCATACCACCTGCTGTCGCTCCCCAGACATTACCCACCATACCACCTGCTGTCGCTCCCCAGACATTACCCACCATACCACCTGCTGTCGCTCCCCAGACATTACCCACCATACCACCTGCTGTTGCTCCCTGTACCCCCTGCTGTCGCTCCCCAGACATTACCCACCGTACCCCCTGCTGTCGCTCCCCAGACATTTTGTTCAGATTTTTGCTGCTAGGGGTACGTTCACTTGTTAGTTTTGCCTCAAGGTTGATCATTCAGTCCTATTTCTGATCCAAACCTTTGTAGATCAACTGGATGATTACTTAATATGCACCAGCTACCGGTATGCTGCATTGTAGATAGACGCTAGTGAAACAGTTCTTAATACCAAAATATGGTAGCTGTGACCACAAATGATGTTAACACACAATCTTAGGGGCCAAGAGTCCATTTTTCCTTGTTCCAAAACTCAATTGAATTCAGTATAATATTTATAATGAGGTATGCCTGCTTCTAAACTTGTACATATATGTTTATATATTTCAGAAAGAACAACTCTTCACTGATAAGTATGGCAGTTGGGTAGCAATGCTTATAAAGTAGATCACCAATAACCGGAATGCATCTTCAGTTTTTAAAATAATCTTATTAACTTGGCTATAATTTAGATTAGTGATGAGTTGATATTGAGGAGGGCATCGCTGTCAACATGGAAACAGGTGGTGAGCAGACGGCCATAACACCAGAGTTCCTACAGAACATCCAGTCAGCAGTCAATTCACAAGGTGTCTTGGGCCAGGTTCAAGTCATTGAAACTGAAAATGGTCCTGTTACAGTGCTGTTTCTGGAGGAAGGAGCAGATGCATCGGGTATCACTGGAGAGAGTATGACCGTCTCTGTATCTGATGGCAATGAGAACCTTACTGAGACGGTGGTTGAGGATCCTAATCCTCAGGTCGAGTATCAATACATACAGGCTGGGGAAGATTACACACAGTTGCTGCAGGGAGATGGTGCAGTTGCTACTAGTGATGCTGTCACTGTTGCCAATACTGAAGAAGAGGCGATAGCTACTGTGCAACCTGTTATTGACCTTCCAATAGATCAGAGGACAACAGAAACGATAGAACAAGGCACTGGTCAAACAACGGATACTTATTATATCACAGATACGGGTGAAATACTAAAAATAGACAGCTCGTTATTATCAGAGAATTCAGATGCAACCTTGCAGCTGCAGAATCAAGATGGAAGTTTGCAGGTTTTAAACCCGATTCAAGACTTGCAATCTACGGGTCAAGTTGGAATGCAGCTGGCCTTCACTAGTTCTGCAGCAGAAAGTACTACTATTTCTTATGGACAGACTGCTCCCATTCAATTCACAGCTACAAAAATGGACAGCCCATTGGTTATAGACACACCACGGGTCGAAGAACCCAAAGTTCTCAGTTACAAAACCACGAATAGGCAAAGGGTTAATATAATGGGACAGCCAGCACAAAAGTCGGTTCCAACTAGCATACAGCCGAAGTCGCTTCTAACCAATCAAAATGTGAAAACCCAGACAAGTTTGCTGTCTCATAATCAGTATAAGACGGTGAAACATATCGACACGGGTACTACTACCACCGAAATTGTTTACCCACCTTCATATCCAAAGCAGACAGTAGTATATCCTAATGTCCCAAAGCAAAAGCGGGTTATGAAACAAATCTACCAACCAAAACATAAAACATATCCACAGCAAGTATTAACAACAGTTGCAAAACCACAGTCGTTGCCGAGGCCCATCGGGAGCCAATCAATGTTGTCAGTCCCTGTAATAAATAAGCAAAGTACAACTATTCTGCCAAGTTCCAAGAAAGTCTTGCCGCACACAGCCTTCACAAATAAACCAACATCCAATCTGATGAAATTTGCTTCTCTTGTGACTACTGGGAAATCACTGGCGGTGACAAAACAGCAAACCGACCTGTTGTCTGCAGCAATGAAGCAGGCTGAGGTTCCTCAGCAAGTGGTACTGCCCGTACCACCTAAGATGGTAGCATCTTGCACAGAGCAACTAGTAGTAAGCAAGCCACCAGCTATTACTGTAATGTCAAGCCTGTCCAGTCAGGGACCGACAGTTACGGAACTAGTTGAAAATAATCTGATTTCTGTCTCAACGCCCAATCAGTTGCAAACCAGTCCAACTATGATGTCTGTCGTGCAGCCGACTATGATGCCCACCACAACAGGACAATCAATGACCCCCACAGCAACAGAGCAATCCGTATCATCCATTGGAACAGGACAATCCATGACCACCACTGCAACAGAGCAATCTGCGTCATCCATTGCTACAGTAGAATCTATGTCCTTGCCTAACGAGAATACTGAACCAACACCACAATTAACGCTTGATGCCTCAATACCTGTAACTAATGATAAACCGACAAGTGAAGCTCTTCATAACAATGTCGAGTTTGGGATTGATGATTTGGAGCTCTGCATAATGGAGACAGATAGTAAACAGCCTACTGTTGAAGAGAAAGATGGTGATTCCAGTTCCAGTCAGACCAAAAAATCTCTTCCTGATAATGGTGGTAAACAGGTAGCTATACATTGTATTTAAATGAAATTAGTAAACGTTTCGAGTATTGTTTATAATGGAAATAGTGGAATAAGTTTAATATGAGTATTGTTGCAGAAGATGCTGTTAATACCAACGATAAATATGAGGTAAAATTTGGTGAGTATGATGCAAGCAAGTAAGATGCCAATTCTACAATACAATACAGGTAGTTGACATTGTCATTTTAATAAATAGCTCTACAATATATTTGCATTCTCAGAAGTTAGTGAAACTTATAAACATTTTATCATTATACTTATAGGATACCAGTAAGTTGATGATATACTGGTACAGTCTACATCCAGGGTTCCCTCTGTCTGAATGTTTGTGTGCGCCACTTCTGTCGCCAATTGAAAAACACTGGAGCCAATTTAAAAAAACTTGGAGCCAACTAAGAGCCATATAGTTCAGCAATAAATATTTGACGCCATGTATGTGCCAAAAAAAATTGCGCCGACATTTGTTTGTTTTTTGCCGCAATTGGCCACCGACAGCGGTAACTCTGGGATACCCTTCATGAAAATGGTGGTGAAATTATCTTGGACGTGGTTACGGTCATTCTAAAAAGAATTAAATACCTTCAATGAATGCGCAGAACCTATTATCATCATTATATATATAATCATTATAGAACATAGCCGTGACAAATTAATTTCAATAAAATAAAAACTTAATGTCTTTACAATGCATTCTCATCACTTTGTGAAACTTGAAATAGTTTTATCATTATAGAATAATCTTTGACAAACCATTTGATGACCTTGACCCTTGTGAAGGTCATGTTAATAGAAACTGTATATCTTCAAGGGATGCTCAAAATTTATGCTGTCCGATTAGTGGTGTTCTTAGCGCGCTCGCTTCTCACCAATGCAGCCCAGGTTCAATCCTCTGACCGGGAAGTATGCGACATGGTATGGTGGTCGCCAGATCGGACATATTGGTTTTCTCCGGGTACTCTGGTTTCAGATTACCAATCGGAGTGACTAGTTCTTCCATATACATGTATGTCTCTAGCTTAAGACTCGTGAGATAATTGTGTTTAATACTAAAGTAACAGTGCAGCAGTTGGAAATTCAACCTATAAAACCATTCGTGATTCTTAATGCTACTTGTATGAATGTAACCAAATTAGCCTGGACAGTTTAGCACTTGGTGGTTTTGTAGAATGCTGCCTCGGAGATTAGTGATGGTCCTGAAGCCGTGAAAGATACAGAACCCAGTTCACCGGTGTCTCGGAGTGGTGATCAGGTGGAGCCGAATCTAATGGCATCACAGAGTAGTGGGCAGATGAAGAGTATCAGGTAGTTATATATTGTTGTCTTCCTATATGAAATGGAGTTTTTACAACCTCTCACGTGGTGAAAGATAATGCTAGAACCATATAGATTATATTAATGTATTTTAGCTTGATTGCGAAACAAGTTCTTACAACTTATATTAATCACTCTCGACACCTCATTCCTAATGGTATCCATTGCCACGAAGGAGAGAGAAGAGGCAATGTGGAATTTAAATGCCTTGCCTACGGGCAGAATCGTAACGGCTCCAGCGGGGCTCGAACTCCGGACCTTTTGCACCTAAAGCGGGCCTGCACTGCGCTGTCACAACTTCCACTAGAACCATATCACCCAGTCATCAGAACTAAATCATTTTGTCAGTATATGACCCACTTGACTTTGTGATCTGTATGTCAAACGTCAAGGTGGCATAAGATTGAGGCACTGTACCCAGTCTTCATGAAACTGATTGAATTTACACAGGACATTCGGTCACAGGATAAAAAATTCTGTCTGACCGAAGAAAAATCTGTCTGACCGAATAATTTCTTAATTTGGCGTAGAGCAAGTAACACAATATTTCACATATACTTTAACGGTTACTGCATCCAGCTATGAAAGTGTTATGATTTTTAAGGTTAACATTAGTTGATGGACCCGACTCCACGGTGCTGAAATCACAGCAGGCTTTGCACTTCATCACATCCATCGAATAATCAAACATAAGCCACTCTCTCCCCTCTTTCCACGCCTCACACAGCTTTCATTCTTTCCTATGCTCCTCATATTTTCTTGATTTTACAGCCGGATCTTGCTTTGTAACATTCTTCCTCTATTGGCCAAGCTTGGCCCCTTCAAAGAATCGTAACTGGCCGAACATGTTTTAAAGTAATACAAAAAACTATAATGAAAACGAAATCACCGTTTAGCAATAAAAATATGTGCAGACTATTTGGTGACAAATAAACAGCATATTATAAATGCAGGTGTCAGTGCAACATTCACCACCAAATTACCTTCAGACTAAAGATGACAACTGGCATTTTGCAATTCTAAATATTCGCAAATACGTCCACAAATTAGAACCCGGGCATGCATAATATTTCTTCTTTTGTTTCCAAGTTGCAAACAATGGCCCAGTCACGCATAAATTAATTGAATATTCTAATTTCATTGCTCCAGTACATTGTAGTATTAAAAAACTAAAATAAGTTATTATTCCTGCACACTCTCTTATCCGATTTTACATTACACTGTGTACAATATGGTACGAGACAGGGAATAACCCTTCACAACACGTGATGTGTAGCTGGCACATGTTTGATAAAAATGTTTGCATTTCTGGGAAATTGTTAAAATTTAGTATAGATATGACACAATTGAATATATGTTCATATTTGGTCTTATTCATTCTAGTTGTATTTAAGCTATCGGCAGATGAATTTAATAGTTATTTTATAACGCTTACCGGACTTGGCAACTTATTGAATCCTTGAATTTTAGTCTAGATGTTCGCTAAATTTTGGGTAATTTTATCTTGAAAACAAATTGTCTTGAATGCTGTACATATGTACATGTATACTGCGCTAGACAACTGCTACATGGATTTCAGTAATAAATGTGCGCAGTATACATATCAAATGACGGTAATCGAGGAGAAGAATTATATAAGACTATGTCTTCCATTCTAATCCTGTTTCTGTATTCTGATTATGTGTGGTTATTCAATATGTATTAACCGGTATATTGGGAAATAAAATATGTTTAAACTAAATGACGGTAATGTTTGACCAGTCAGGCAATATGACACATATTGATAAAATGGGTTTGAAAACATTTAATATTAATTTTATATTGATAGCCACAAAAATTCATGTCATATTTTCAGCGTACCAGATTCAGATGTGACAATACAGCTTTTTGCAGATGGTACATTGGTTACAAGGGATAAATCGGGGACTAATTATAGTCAGGTAAAACTGGAAGACCTTGGTCTGGATATGACTATGTTGGAAGGCAACACTGATATAGAACTACTCATTGTGCAGGGTGACGGGAAGGAAGTACGTGCCACAATCAACACTAGCAAACATGTCAATCCAACGACAGAGTCTGTTACACGTACCACTAATAGTACTAGTGCTATTTCAAGTGTAGCATCTGGTAAAAATGGAAGTAAAGATGATGTAACTGCAGTTACTAGATCTACTGAGTCTACTGTAACTGCCACAAGTAATGAATCACGGCCGTATAAATGTTCTATGTGCCCTCGTACATTCAAATTTTACAGGACGTTTAGATGCCATGAAATAGTTCATACAAAGGCCGTCACATTTACCTGTCATCTGTGTCAGAGGTTGTTTGCAAGGGAAGTCAATCTGAATTCTCATCTCGAACTTCATAAGAAGAAGGGTGCAGCATTGAAATCAGAAAATGAGAAGGAGAAAGGAGAGAAACTGGAGAAATGGGATTGCAATCTTTGTGAGAAAGAGTTTGGTGGTTACCATGCACTGAAGAGACATAAAGAACAAGTTCATGGAGGAATAGCAAAGATTCCATGTCCGATTTGTGGAAAAGAGTTCAAGAATGAATCAAACGTACAGCGACATTCTCGAGTTCACGTTGGTCCCTTCACTTGCCCACACTGTGTCACTGTTTTTATGGAGAGGGAAGACTACAATGAACATATAAAAAACGATCATGCTGACTTAATGTATCCATGTTCTGTCTGCGACACTGTATTGCCAAGTAAAAAGGCATATGTAAGGCATGTAAATAATGTGCATAAAGATGCAGACGGTTTGAAGGAACTAATGAAAAAGTTTGAGTGTTCAGTTTGTAATAAGATGTTTGTGAAGCAGAACCTTCTGGACAAACATATGTTGTCCCATAGTAGTGAAAGTGATCAAGAGTGTCCCAAGTGCCACAAAACATTCAAAGCTCTTTGGACTCTAGAACATCATATTAAAGCCGAACACAATAATGAAGTTGTTTTCACTTGTTCAGAATGTGATGAAGAGTTTGCATTAAAGAACAAGCTAGACTTGCATGTTAAGCTCTATCACAGTGGGCATTACCAATGTCTGGAATGTTATGACGAATTTCCGCAGCGAGTTTTACTGGAAGAGCATCAATTTACAAACCATGATTTGGGCTTTGCCTGTTCAAAGTGTAAAAATAAGTTTGAAACTTCCGCTAAATTAAAGCAGCATTTGACGGAACATATTTCTAAAAATTTCCTTTGCGATACATGTGGATCAGGATTCGAGTTCAAGCCACAGCTGAGATCCCATCTTACAGAAAAACATTTTGCAAGAGATAGGGCAGATATGCTCAAACATCATCCAGAAATGTCCTGTATTAATAAGGAAATACTCTGCGACTTATGTGGGGAGTATTGGACAAACAGACCATTGTACAAGCAGCATTTGAGGGATGTTCACTTCGGTGGTGATAGTGTAGCGTTGTTGAAAATATTTCCACAGTTTGAGAAGGTAAGTGATCCACCAGAGCCAGTAACATGTGACCACTGCAGTAAAGTTTGTGCAAGTCTTGTACAGTTAAATGCACATCTTAAAGTTCACATGAAATCGAAACATAAGACAAGACCAAAAGTAGAAGATGACATAACTGATGACGAACAGGATGATCCAGTTGATTTTACAAATATTGAACCTCGTGAGATGGACAGAGAATACAAATGTCTGACATGTAATGCTGAGTTTGCAAGGAAAGCTGCACTGGAGAAACACCTTACAACACACCATAAAAAAGATGAACTTAGAGAAGCCTTAAGAGATATTGAAAGAGAAGAATTAGCTAGAGCAGAATTAGAAGAGAAAGAAGGAAGAAAGCCTACTCCTGCAAAGAGCAAGAAAAAGAAGATAGTTGATTCTTCAGATAATACCACAAAAGCAGCAAAAACAACACTCTCGGCACCCAAGACTCTTGTAAAGACAAAGGTTGTTTCCGCTGAAGCAGGCTCAATTCCAAAGAGACGGTGCTCACAGATGCATGTATGTAAAATTTGTGAGGAAATTTTTAAGACCACAATTGAACTTGCAATTCATTTGAAAGATGAACATGATCATGTGGACTTAATACATAATGAAGAAGATGGTGATATGGGTAGCAGTGATGTGGTGGGTTATGATTTGACAACCTACCAATGCTTCTCTTGCGACAAAGATTTCAAGTGTAGGAAATACTTGTGTAGACATTTGAGGAAAGTGCACAAAATCAGACAGAGAATTCCAATTGCAAGTTTGACAGAAGATAAAAACGTATTCAAATGTACCAAGTGTGGTAAGGGATTTGGAAAAGCAGTAAATATGCGCAGACACATGGCAGCTAAGCATGGCCTACGGTCTCCGGCAAACAGTGCTGAATCTCCAGTTAAAACTCGTGGGTCAAATAAAACTGACCATAGAGGAAAGGAAAAAATAGAAGATCCTGATGATGACTATGAACCAATGGAAACTAACTCTCAAGCTAATTCAGGTGATAGTACAGCAGATATTACCTCCTTCCTGGGGATGAACTTTAACCTCGGCAAGTCTCATTCATGCAACATTGAGTCAGTAAAGAAAAAGCAACACCGATGCAGATTATGTGGGGTAGGTTTCAGCAGGGAGGCCACATTAAAAAAGCATTTTGTTCTACATGATACATATACTGATGTTCACACAAAGCCAGATGCTGACGATATATCAGAACTGCAGCCGGCCATTTATCCTTGCAATGCATGTGGCAATATGTATTCTACAGCTTTAGGTTTGATTCATCACAACAGAAGCAAGCATGCTGATGTAGATGAGGAGATTGTCTTGGCTCAAATTGCTGAAATCGATACCATAATTAAAGCTGCATCACCAAAGAAGAAGGTTGACAAAGATACGAATAAATCTGTAAAAAGAAAATCGGCACCTGGTGGAGAAGATGAACATGATGTTGCACGGAAGAGAGTAAAACTGGACCAAGATGGTAGAGACTCTTACGATTGCAGATTCTGTGGAGCTGTGTATTACACTTACAAAGGATTGAGCTATCATGAACGAGATGTACATAATGCAGACAAGATGGGCTCACCCCAGAAAGAAGGATCTACCAGGTACAGTATGTCTGGTAGATTAATCACACGAAGCAAGAAACTTAGTGACATGATACAGTGTTATCACTGTACAAAAACTTTCATGGAGGAGAAGAATCTAAAAATTCACATGGTCCGAGTTCACAACACGGAAGTGAAGGCGGAAAAAACTAGGTTATTAGATACGGTTGTAATAGAAAATAAATCTGCAATTGGATTTAGATGTCACCTTTGTACTAAAGAGTTTGGTTTAAGGGTTAATCTTCGAAGACATGTGAAGATGAAGCATAATGTGGAACTACTAGCTGAAGGTTTGGACATATCTGTAACCGAATCGCCTGAAAAGGCTAGTGTATTAGTGTATCATTGTGATGTGTGTGAGCAGAAGTTTTCTACCATGTCAATTCTTCGTCATCATATGATCTCAGTTCATGATGAAAATGATGAAAACACTCTCGAGATAAAGATAGAGATTCCATCGTGTGATGTATGCCACCAGGAGTTTGCCACACAGAAAACACTAGATGTACATATGAGAAAGCATACTGGAGAGAAGCCGTACACATGTTGCTTGTGTAACAAGCAGTTCATTTCCAAGTACCAGCTGGAATGTCACATGAAGAAGCTTCATGCTAAGCTATGGGTAAAGAAGGTGAGATGCAAAATTTGTCTGATGTTATTCGATACCGAAAAAGCTATGTTCAAGCATAAAGTTATTCACCTCAAGCCAGTGAGCTCTGTTGAAGAACCCAGTCATCACAAGTGTACTCGCTGTGAAAAAGTTTTCAAGTGGAAGAGAAATCTGGAGTCTCATGTGGAGGTTTATCATAACGGGTCTGATCCATTGACATGTGGAGTGTGTAATAAAGTATTCCCAGACAGAGAAAGTATTGGGAATCACATGACTGAGCATCAAGGTAAGAAGACTGTGTACAGTTGCGAGATATGTGACAAATCATTTCCGAAAGAATCCAGTTTGAGAATGCATGTAGGTCAATTGCACAAGGCTAAGACTACTCTAGGAGGTAGTCTGTCTTGTGACATTTGTAAGAACAGCTTCACAACCAAAATAAAATTGCTTGAACATATGCTCTCCCATACATCAATGATGCCACACAAGTGTGACAAATGTTCAGCATCATTTAAACAAGAATTTAGACTAAAAGCACACATATTGACACATACATTACAGAATTTAAATGCAGAGAATTTGAAACCTGTCTACACAGATGAACAAAATAAAGAAGTGGATACAATGAATGACCTGAAACAGGATTTGTCTCGAAAAAGATATAAATGTAAGAAATGTGGCAAAAATTTCAATAAGGCTTGGTTGATGAAGGCACATACAGCAAAGGCACATAAACCAGCACTTATTGTTGCATCAGCCTTGTCCAGGAACAAAGTAAGAACTAGATCACGGTCAACATCTGAGAGCAAAGTCGTTCCTCTGAAGAAAACATCTCAAGCTGTTCAGAAGAAATCACAAAAACAGAAGAAAATTGTGACAACGGTGATGAAAAAGCCCATCAAATCAGTGGGCTTCTGCAAGCAGTGCAAATTGAAATTCTTCAAGATCGATGCCTTTAAATTGCATATGAAAAATGTGCATCCAAAACCTATAAAGACTGAACATTCAAAGACCTCACAGGACAAATCATTAAAATCCAAAAAAGTTGAAAAGAAACTTCCGCCACCAAAACCCTCTACAAGCAAATCGAAATTGGAGCAGTCAAAGAAGTCGTACCAGTTACAGGTGAAGAAAGCTAACAAATTAAAGAAAAGGACAGATACAACAGTTAAAAAGAGAAAAGAAATTGTAGGTCATGATTGCCCAATTTGTAAGAAAATCTTTTCACAGAGATTCAATTTGAAGATTCACATTAGAAATGTACACAAAGTACAGATGGAAGATTCACCATCCAAGACTGAAGTCCAGAGAAAGAAATGTTTGTTTTGCACAGAATGTGCAAGGGTATTCTGGAGCCAAATGCAGTACGACAGTCACAACAAACGTGTTCACCCAGACAAAGCTGCTGTGGAGTTGGACAAACGTGTGATGCAGGAATTGAATGATGAAATAAAGACTGAACCAACTGATGGACTTTCATCTCCAAAGCAAACCGAGTTTGAGACAATAAAGCACAAATGTGAATTTTGTCCAATAGTGCACTGGACAAAAAAGCTTTTTGATGAACACATGCTGATTGACCATCCAGAACATGCAGAAGAATATGGAATATCAGCTGCAGACACATCTCGGCCAACCATTGAACTTGTGAATGATAGCGAAGACATGATGGGAGATATGTTATCTGTTGGACATTATGATGTGACAACTTGCGACAAATTGTCCAGCTTTCCTGTTGTTTCTATTCAAAGAATAACGGAAAAACTTGTTAGCCTAAGTGCAGAAAATAATGAAGAGGAAGATCCCTCAGAAATGGAAGTCAATGATACACATGAGGAATCTGGAGATTATGCTGATAACTCGATTGTAGAGGAAACATCAAGAATAGAAACTGAAAGTTTGCCAATTAGTAATTACAGTGAGTCGATTGTTGATATGGTAAAAAAACAACAGTCGTCGTGTGCAGATGGAGAAGCAGAAGCTTCTGGTTTTACATGTGACATTGACGATGTCAAAACCGTACACAGCAACACAGAAATGGTGACTAAAGATTTCCAAGACAGTGATAAAAATGAAGCATCCATTTGTACCGGAGAGACAACAGAAATAACAAGACCTATTAAATCTGTGGATGATCAGTATACAAAAGAGTACGAAAAATTCCTAAAAAAGGCAACATCAAGTATTAATGACATACAAGATGTTGCAGTGGAAGAAGAGTCTGCAGTAGATGATACTATTGATGAAGAAATTGAACAAAATCAGAAAATGTGTAGAAAAGATATATTTATTGAGGAAGAATCTGATGAATATGCAACCCAGGCAGATTCTGCTGATGAGAAAACCACTGGAGAAGCTACAGTTATTGAGAAAGAGACTGTAGAAAATACAGTCATTGAAGATTTTGAAAAAGATACAGCAGATGCGGATGGAAATGGCACCGCTTTAAGTGGAAACAGTTCCATTACAGAAGTTTGCAATGAACAACAACCTACTGAGAAAGACACTAAAGAAAACGAAGTAATTAGAAAATATATTGCAGAGGAGGTTGCAGAAACCGATACAGTTGGTTGTATTGACAGTACTAAAAGCCTTGCAAATAAAGTAATCGAAAAGGAAGTGGACACTGAAATTGGTGAAGAACAGGAAGCTTCTTGTGAGAAAATAGAAAATGATCAGGGTATTGGGAAGGGAAGTAGTGAAGCCGAAAACATGGGAGACTCGGAAAATGATGAAAAGCAACAAGAAGGTATTGACTGCAATGCAATAGATAGTGAAATAGGAGCTATTGAAAATGAAGATAATTTAGTAGCATGTCCAGCCAAAGCAGCAAGTGATTACAAGTCATTAATGTTAGATGAGGATACAGAAACAAAATGTTCTAGTGATGAAGCATTTGTTGATGTTAAATTTGGAAGTGGCGGTTCAGAACAAATGATTGGGGATCACACAGATGAGTTACATAGAGAATCAAAGGATGATAGAGAAGTTAGTAATGCAGGTCTGACTTGTGAACAAGAGAATGGCGTTGAAACTGTCAATGATTGTTGTAATAGCAATACTACTGAAATATTTCCATCTGAAAATAAAGAAGACAATGATGAAATTAAAGAACAATTGCCAACTAGTGGACATGATAATGATGGTAAAGTTGATGTTGACAGTGTACATGTTTGTGTGAATAAATTGGATAATATTGTTGAGACAGTCTTACATGAAACTGAAGATATAAAGACCAGCACTAGCGAAATTGTAGGATGTTCGAAATTGAAAAATGCTGAAGATGATAAAGAAAAAGGTGCATTCACAGACATGAAGGGATCTGTTGATAGTTTACTCCACTGTGATGCTTTGTTTATGGGTAATAAGCAGGGTCTTGAGAATACAAAAAATGAAGATTTGGCGAATACAGAATATGAAGAAATGGATCTATCTTAAAATATAGTTTTCGTGGTTTAGTTCATAAGTTTCAATTTGGAAACGGTATTTGACATTTCTAGATGTAAACTATGTGTGAGGATGACAAGTAAGAAACAGGACAAATTATGTATCAGTCTAAGTAGAAAGTGTAATAATTTTGCAGAACGTGCTTATTTTGTATGGATTGTTGTTAAGCTTGAGAACAATCGCATAAACACTCGCCAATAGGGAATTACAACAGTAATTCGGAAATATACATGTAGCATACAAGTATATGGTCCTAACTATTTTAAAATATTCTATGGGAAAAGAATATATCAGTAATCGGCTTGAGAATCCGTGGTTAACTATACTTTTAAGACAAGCTGTATTACTGGTGTGTCTATTGGGAGAGTGCAGAAAGATGTTGATAGACTACTAACCTTGAACTGACATGAATGATCCAACGGAAGATGATGTACAGTTGTACACTATACTGATTACCATACCATTATAATGAGATACTGATGTAATTGAGTGTTGTTGAGGTACATGTGTAAGAACATGAAGTCGCTGACAACAATGTAACTGAATAGGTGTGAGGTAACTGCATGTACATGTAGACAAGAGTGATGTAGTTGATGACGAGATATGTTGTAATGAAGTAACTGAAAATGATGGGTGCAACTATTACATAACTGATTTACATGACGCAACAGAAGGCGACTAAAGTAGTACAACTTGATGATTCGATGATGTTATGCTAGAGAATGAAGCGTAGAAGTATGTGTATAGAACGCTGCTTGAAGAATTCAGGATGAAATAACTGTTGTTTTTGTGTTACCATAAGTTGGTCCAGAACATGGACATGTGTTCATTTCTGCTTCAGTGGGATTTAACCCTTTCAACACCACAGACCTCTAAATTGGCTTACAAAAAAGTGTAGATCCAGATGAGCCGGCTCGTCATGAGCCGTCTCATCAGGATCTGCACTTTTTTTCAAGTAATATAACTATTTTTAGAGAGAGAAAATACCCATTTTGATAAATGAACTGATCCAAATGTAATTTTGTTATCAATTTATTGGTCTAAAAATATCATGGACCAGTCCATGTCAGTTACTTGGGGTTGAATGGGTTAATTGTACATTTTTATTTTATTAACAAGTAACTGACATATTTAAAGGGAAGATTTGTACATAATATGGTAGACTCCATTGTTAGCTCACCTGATCGATGGTTGAGGTATTGTGACCACAGTTTGTCCATACAATGTACATCTGTCTGTCTGTCTATTCTTACTTATCAGTATAAAAGGAGTACTTTGGTAGCTATGATAACAATAGGAACAATAGACTACTGGTCTCGGGGTTAGCTCTTATATGGCTATGAATATTCTGCTGTATTTTATCAGAACAAATGATATTAAAGAGCAATTGGCTATACAAGGAGATCGTCTGTGCATATATATATCTATAAACAATTGCTTCAAACTTTTAGCTTCAATTCATTGGTCTCTGACATTTTTCGCTGAAGAATAATACTTGTATGAGTGTATATTTTCATGTTATAATTATTAGATGTATTTTAGACACAATTGTGTCTTGCATGATGCGTACGCAGTTTCCAGTTGGATTTCCACCGAAATTTGATTTCAAGGAATTTTGTAACATGTTCGAAATATCTACTATATCACTTGACATGTCTGCAATATTTTTAGACTGGTCATGGACATTCAATTATTTGTCCTAACTAGAAAGAACTTGCTAGCAATTTTCTGTGAATCATTACAGTTTTAGTTTATATTGTCGTTATTTACTCAAGTGAGCTTGAATTGTTACCGTCATTCACTTCAAATCACTGGGCCCCCTCACTATTCTAGGTTCGAATCCCACTGGGGGGTGTCAAATTCGTTCATCTGAGGAAGCTATCCAGCTGGCTTGTGGTGGGTCGGTGGTTCTACCTGGGTGTCTGCCCATACCTGGATTACTGCCCGGAGGGACACCCAGGTTCTTCCTCCACCACTAATAGCTGGAGAATTGCCATAGCAAACTAAGCTATTGGTGCGACTTCAAACCCCCAAAAACCAATTTAAAAATAAAGTGCGCGTGAAAAATAATGGATTTGATAATAATTATATGTGTATACATATATATGTATATGTCGAAAACATGAAATTAGATTTACACATAGTGCAAATGAAACTGCAAATGAAACTGTTTACCATCCAGATATTGGAAATTTGCAGAAGAGTACTCTGGAGAGTTTGAAAGTACCTTTATTTTTGGCAAATAAAATACGCATCATTAGGGCCGTGCCCGTTTCTGCAGATCTCGGAGATTTAAATTATTAATCTCTTGTATATAAATTGTAAACGTGTTTGTCTATGAATACTATGATAGTGTGAGCAGTTGTCATGTGATACTTCGATGTACATATATATAGATTTATATACTTCTATGTACATGTATATACTTCTATGTACATGTATATACTTCTATGTACATGTATATACTTCTATGTACATGTATATACATTTATATACTTCTATGTACATGTATATACTTATATGTACATGTATATACTTCTATGTACATGTATATACTTCTATGTACATGTATATACTTCTATGTACATGTATATACTTCTATGTACATTTATATACTTCTATGTACATGTATATTATACTTCTATGTACATGTATATACTTCGATATACTTCTATGTACATGTATATACTTCTATGTACATTTATATACTTCTATGTACATGTATATTATACTTCTATGTACATGTATATACTTCGATATACATTTATATACTTCTATGTACATGTATATACTTCTATGTACATGTATATACTTCTATGTACATGTATATACATTTATATACTTCTATGTACATGTATATACATTTATATACTTCTATGTACATGTATATACTTCTATGTACATGTATATACATTTATATACTTCTATGTACATGTATATACATTTATATACTTCTATGTACATGTATATACTTCTATGTACATGTATATACTTCTATGTACATGTATATACTTCTATGTACATGTATATACTTCTATGTATATACTTCTATGTACTTCTATGTACATGATATACTTCTATGTACATGTATATACTTCTATGTACATGTATATACTTCTATGTACATGTATATACTTCTATGTACATGTATATACTTCTATGTACATGTATATACTTCTATGTACATGTATATACTTCTATGTACATGTATATACTTCTATGTACTTCTATGTACATGTATATACTTCTATGTACATGTATATACTATGTACTTCTATGTACATGTATGTACTTCTATGTACATGTATGTACTTCTATGTACATGTATATACGTCTATGTACATGTATATACTTCTATGTACATGTATATACTTCTATGTACATGTATATACTTATATGTACATGTATATACTTCTATGTACTTCTATGTATATACTTCTATGTACATGTATATACTTCTATATACTTATATGTACATGTATATACTTCTATGTACATGTATATACTTCTATGTACATGTATATACTTCTATGTACTTCTATGTACATGTATGTACATGTATATACTTCTATGTACATGTATGTACTTCTATGTACATGTATATACTTCTATGTACATGTATATACTTCTATGTATATACTTCTATGTACATGTATGTACATGTATATACATTTATAGTGTGGTGACATTGATTATAACTGCTGTAATGTATTGTTTGGTGCGAGTTCTAGGAGCAGATGTCCTTGGGCAAAACACTTAAATCAACCTGCTTTCCCTGATGATGATGATGATGAAGATTGATTGCATCAGGGGCAATGACGTCACAAGTTATGAGTCAAATGTTGTCACAATTGAGCTAGAATAAATTTGTATAAACTAGCTTGAAGGGGCACAAAGTCTGCGAACATGTCTCCATCTTCTGCACTAAGTTACGACTGCGAACATATTGTACTGTAATGTCATTATCTATATATATGTGAATAATTCTGAAAGTATAAATGTATGTAAATAATGTAAATTAAACATGTATGTTAACACTCGCCTACATGTATAGTAAGCAACCAGATTCCCAGACTTGCATTTATAAGCTATGTTAGACATCTATTCAGCAGCCATGTTTGTCAATCAATAGCTCTTACCTTGGTTTAAACATATTTATTCCACTATATACATTCACAAAACAATACATGAACACAAAATTAAAGAATAGGAAAGGATCAAAACGGAAGCAGAGCTTATATAGTTTCTCTTACCTTCACTTGACTGGCTGGTTCATACCGGTTTGACTGAGTAACTAGAACATGTGGGCGAGTATGCTGCGAATACTTGTGCATATTGGTGTGTGTGTGTATTTCATTCAGAAGGCAAATAATACAAGTAATGTTTGTATAACTTCACTGTATATTATACGTTGTACATATTGTTCGCTGCTATGTAATGTTGGGTCAAATTTTTAATTTTCTTTTCAAAGTTATTTATGGTTGGAAAGAGGAATTGTCATCCTGTTGAAAATGACTATTGTAATGTCTAAAACAATTGTTGATGTAATAAATTCTACTTGTTACAAACGTATGGGGATATTTGTGTTTATTCGTGTAAGATGGGATTTTATTTCATCGAGTGGTCATTTGTATTTCCAAGAGTGGAAATACATACTCTTGGAAATACATACTCTTGGAAATACATATGTCGTTGATCACGAGATGAAATAAAATCCTATCTTACACTAATAAACACAACTCTTCTTTTTCTTTTATGATTTCCAATGACTTTGGCTAATATAATATTCGTTTTCAATTTATATTCATGTTAACTGGCCCTGTCTGGAGCCTCATTGCACTACATAGCACAACAGCACAACCACTTCTGTTAGTGTGAACATCCGTACATGTATTAAGAAGTAGCGTCTGTATAATTGTCGAGTTAGTTTCTGTGTACTGTCAAAATTAAAAACTACAGACAAAACAAATTCATTAGAACATATTACTTAATAATAAACTGTTCATGATAGTCAAAATATAGTTAAAATACAAAAGTACATCTAACAGCGCAGGAATACGAAACGCAATCAGTGGCAGAGAAAATGCCATGTTTCACCGTTTCAAAGCGGTGTGAGATGGAGTTTTCTTTCACTGAGAAAAGCATAAAAGAAATGTCTATAATCTTATTTGACAGCGGGAACCCTGTATTTATCTAGGATAGCCCATGATTGTGGTGATGTGATTTGTGTAGTTATTCGTGAGTTACTTGTTGTGGGTATATAGTGGGTATTTATATGTATACATAATTATATACAATTGACTAGCTCACCCGACGCTTGAGCGATGTATTGCTAGATGCGTCCATCAGTAATCTGTCTGCATCTGTTAGCTTTCAGTAGCTGGAAAGTTTGCCTGTTACATCATTCAAGCACCACACCGACTGGTCAATTGGATCAAAAACTAGGTCAGCATGCAGTCACTTTAATAACAAGCTCCGTCAATTGACAGGCAAAGCATAGTTGGAATTAGTTCTTACATCGAGTATGTTGCGTGTGTTTTACGTTTATTTATCGTCGCTACCGGTTGCCCATATCAGCGACGCCTCCTGAAGGGATTGGTCATTTTAGATTTTTGGAGGATTAAATTAAAATTAACATCGTTCATTTAATACATTCACTTTCTATCTCAGTCACTGCATTCACTAAAATAGTGCGCAAAAGTAATGTGTTTTCAGTTTCTTCATAAAAATGTCTATAGAGTTTTTTGAGTTTCTGATGCCGAGAGGCAACTCATTCTACAGTTTTGGTCCCAGACCTATTCCAAGAGGATCCGTCACAAATTCCTCAAATAATATCATTTGGCTGGTGCTATTTTTATTGGAACACATGTGCCTGAGGTTATAAACCTTTTCTCAGATCTCGAGTGATTTGATTGGTTGATTCTGAGTTTTACCGTCAGCTGAGCCAATCAGAAGCTTGAGACTGAGTTTGGAATTGGGGGAAAGTTTTATAACCACAAAGCCTGGCCTCCAGATAAAGATGCATGTGCTTACAGACATATCTTGACTGGAAATAACTTGTTTTTGACTTTACCATCCGTCTTGTCATGTTTATCATGTACTCGCTTCATCTTTTCAACAATTTTGGCAGGAAGCATCGGTATGATATCTAGTTGTGTAACCCCAGTTCTTGTTCGATGAATTTAGGGCCATTTGAACATTTTTATAACACAAAGCATTTCCACGCTTGAATCTCCCAAAATGCATCGTTGGATTTTCAACAAGCTTGGCAGCAAGCATTATAATCCCGTTCTGGTTGGATGATTGTTGGTGGATTTACGGCCATTTGAACATTTTTATAACAAAACTCTTTGACCGGGCTTCATCTCCAAAACACCTTGTTGCTTTTTAGTTTATACAAATTTATTTTAGCTCGATTGCGAAACAAGTTCTTACAACTTATATTAATCACTCTCGAGACCTCATTCCTAATGGAATCCTCTGCCACGAGGGAGAGAAGAGGCATTTGGAATTTAAATTCCCTATCATAACTTGCTATTTCACCAAGATTATCATGAAACATCAGTATGTTTCTAGTTGCGGATTTACAGCCATTTGAACATTTTTAATAACGCAAAGCTTATCTGCGCTTATCTCCAAAAACATCTATTTGGATTTTCACCAAACATGGCTGGTGGCATCAGTATGATGTCTAGTTTAACATATTGTAACCCATTCCAGTTGGATGATTGTTTTCGGATGTACGACCAGTTGAAGCATTTATAACACAATGTTTGTCTGCGCGTCATTTCCAAAGCACCTTTTTGCTTTTTCACCCAAGATGCCATAAAATACCAGTGTGATGTCTAGTTGTGCATATTGTAACAGAAAACTTGTCCGATTCATCTGCAAAACGACCATAATACTACATACTGTATACATTGCTTTTATTTACACCACTGAAGCAACAGTGAGTACATATTTTTCAACCAAAAAAAATTCTAATTTTAGTTGATTTTTAATTTACTTGTTTATGCGTTTTTTAATGGCATTTGCTCCATTGTCATCATAGTTTGTTTTACACAGTGGTGTTCCATGTTGCAGTTGTTGCACGTACATTGTAAATAAACCTATCGTATAGAATTGCTGCAGTTATATTTATTTGTACACTAAGAGTTCTGCAGGGCTTCGGCCGTCATTTTTAAGACTTTCCGAAGTTGCGACTGCATCGAACCAGTCATAAAGTTAAGACTTTATTTACGACCAGCGACTTTGTTGATAAAACGGACCGTGGTCTTAACTAAGACGTTACTCGGTCTTAAGCAATAATCTTAACTAAGATTGACTTACGACCGTTAATAAAACGGGGCCCAGATATACAGTCAAAACAGGGTCCGCCTCCGTGGTCGAGTGGTTAAGGTCGCTGACTTGTAACCTATCATCACTGCTGGTCACGGGTTCGAGCCCCGCTCAGACCGTGTCTCATTTATATGAAAAAGTTGGCGGTTTCTTACGGAGGTTGGTGCACCAAAGTACTGGTTAACCGATGGAGCCTGCCAAGGAAAGGTGTTGTTAGGTAAACTGCCCGCCGGCGGTAAAACCCGAAATATAACGTAACAGTCAAAACAGCGGCCTGTATTAAGTGGTCGCCTGCCAAAATGGTCACTTCCCTTGAGTGGCTGCTTAACACATGTTTGACTATTTGCGATCTGGAGTATGTACATACTGAAACCGTCGAAGAGTGAATTAAAGGTTGCACATTACCACATATACGTTTTAGTCTGCGCCAACGAGAGTGATCAATATAAGTTGTTGAAACTTGGTTCACAATCGTAAAATATATAAGGTTTATATTCTACCCAGGAAGTCTGGGAGACATTATTTAGTATTTATATAAATTTATTTTAGCTCGATTGCGAAACAAGTTCTTTCAACTTATATAAATCACTCTCGAGACCTCATTCCTGATGGAATCCATCGCCACGAGGGAGACAAGAGGCAACGTGGAATTTAAATGCCTTGCCTAAGGGCACAATCGTAACGGCTCCAGCGGGGCTCGAACTCCAGACCTTTCGCACCTGAAGCGAACGCACATCCACTGCACCATCACGACTTCCGAGACATTGAATATGTATGTGACGTAGTTTGTGGAAGTCGTGATTGCACAATGTATGCGCGTTAGCTTCAGGTGCGAAAGGTCCGTAGTTCGAACCCCACTGGAGCTGTTACCTTAGGCAAGGCATTTAAATTCCACATTGCCTCTTCTCTCCTTCATGGCGATGGATTACACCAGGAATGAGGTCTCGAGAGTGATTCATATAAGTTGAAAGAACTTGTTTCGCAATCGAGCTAAAATAAATTTGTATAAACGTAGTTTGTCTGGACAACATATTCTAAGCATGTGGTTGGATTTTTACAAAGCGTCTGGGAGGGGTGATGATCCATCCTTCGCAGTTATTGTCCTTGAAGATTTGTGAAGAATAGTGTTTGTCCGGACTACTGCTAAATCCGTAGCCAGATTTCAATGATACTTAACCCATTCAACACCAAGTAACTCGCATGGACTGGTCCATGATATTCATAAACCAATAAATGAATCAGAAAATCACATTTGGACAAGTTCATTTATCAAAATGGGTAATTATGTCTAAAAATAGTAATATTACTGGCAAAAAGTGCAGATCCTGATGAGACGGCTCGTCACGAGCCGGCTCATCTGGATCTACACTTTTTGTAAGCCTATTTAGAGGTCTGTGGTGTTGAAAGGGTTAAAGCAGCATTACATCGTAATAAAGATTGTTTTGAGTAAAATATAAATACTAATGTGTGTGTATTTACAAACATCGAAATAGTCGCTCAGAAACGATAATAATTCCAATAAATTTAAACAGTCGTATACGCGAATTTGTTTATCAACACACGAGATGTAAACACGCACATGCGTGATACAACAGAGGATGTAGAAAACAATGTATATATTTTGAACATGAAAGACTATCTATCTTCCTCTAATGTCGAACCCTCGCGGTGATGTAGAAATGTCCCTAAAAGACGCTAACAGGGGTATGAATCAAAAGTAATTTAATTAAAAAAGACAACGTGGGACAAATGGGGACGATGCATTCCGAATGTAAACAAGTGCGTACGATGCGTTCCGGTTGTAAACAAGTACGTGACCGATCGACTCGGAAAGTCCTACTTTCGGTTTCGAGTTTGTTTTATTGCAAAAAAACACTGTTTACCAAATTAACATAAGCATACAAAGTATAATGTTAGAATGTGTAGCAGCATTGCTACCCATACGTAAAAATTGAATTTTTCAAATATCTTTTATTTCATAGATGTAATGCTGCTTTAAAGCGCATGATTATATTTTCCGAGTTATGTCCCTTTAGTCCACTTATGCAGTAATATTAATCACTCTTTCTTGGCACGTATGGAAACATATGTGCTCATTTGTGTGGGATGAAACTGGAGTACCCTGTAGAAAACCGATCTGGCGACCACTCTACACATATGAACAATTAGACAAACATTTAGGTCATATGACGTTATTAAAATAGTGGCCTCGGATTGATGGAACACGTTGAAGTACATCACAGGAACTTGAGACACTAATGAGTTTTTAACCTTAGTATGTAGTTCTTTTTAACCACTGTCTCTGATAAGTGCCTCCCAGTCATACTCGGAACATAGAAATGCCGGACTCGTGGCTACGGTGTTCGTCTATGGAGCGGAAGGTTCGAAGCGCATCTGGGATTCATTCTGATATGGCCGGTTGGTGAACTGCCAGCAAGATAAATATTGGTCTGACATACAGGGGTAGGATTCCACTGAATGTCGATGAACTCCGATGAAAGAGAACATGATTATTTTATCGATGTTTAAAACTGACACCCCGTCACTATCATGGTCTCGTAGTAAGGCATTTATAGTGGTTTGCGAGTGATGGTGTGTGTTTTACTTTTATGGAACTACAGACAATTATTAATGATAATCTAATCATGTAAAGAATGTACTGACATTATGCGCAGTAATACCTTTGATTTGGCTCTCGGATTAGCGCAGTGGTTAGCGCGCTCGCTTCTCACCAATGCAACCCTGGTTCGATCCTCGGACCGGGAAGTATGTGAGATGGTTCGATGGTCGCCAGATCGGACGGGTGGGTTTTTCTCCGGTTTCCTCCCACACGAATGACCACATTTACGCTTTCATCAGCGCCAACGAGAGTTATTAATATAAGTTGTTAGAACTTGCTTCGCAATCGTTGTAAAATAAATCAAGTATAAAAAATAAAGAATGTATCGGTATTATAAAGTGGGCGTTGTCTGTTCCACTGACATCTTCACCTGTGACTTTTAATGATGCGTTTTATGTAGGTAGCTTACACCTGATATATACGTAAACTTGACAGTAAATGCACATCAAAGTCCTCTAAACATTGACACATAAATCGCAGTATTTATAAGTTGTTAAACTTTTAATGTTTATGATAGAATAAAAATTAAAACCCATTTAAATACGAAATGTTTCATCTCACTGAAATATGGAAAACCAAACTACATTTCACATATATGCTTGACATAGTCAAACTGCTGTTTTAGTTCGTCTCCGTTGTCGAGTGGTTACGGTCGCTGACTTGTATGTCACTGTAACCTATCATCACTGCCATGGGTTCAATACCGTGTCTCTCTGTATGAAAAAAGTTGGCAGTTTCTAACAGAGGTTGGTGCACCAAGTACTGGTTAACCGATTGAGCCTGTCCAGGAAAGGTGTTGTTAGGTAAAGTGCCCGTCACTCAAATGGGTAACCGGTAGCGACTTCATATAAGCTTAATAAATAAATAATGTTTTGGTGTTTATAGTTAACTTGTTATGTTATATGAGACTCTCCAGGAAGACCAGGGCACGAACCGTAGTTCAGGAACGGCTGGATGGGTAGGGCATACTCGGCTAAAACCACCAATGTGTGGCAGTCGTGATAGCGCAGTGGTAGCGCGCTCGCTTCATGTGCGAACGGCCCAGAGTTCACGCCCAGCTGGAGCCGTTACGATTGTACGCTTAGGCAAGGCATTTAAATTCCACATTGCCTCTTCTCTCATCAGGAATGAGGTCTCGAGAGTTATTAATATAAATTGTAAGAACTTGTTTCGCAATCGAGCTAAAACAAACTTGTATAAACGACTACCAAATACCTTCCGAGGGATGGCTACCTCAGATTACTGAAATATTCAAACATAATTATTACATATAATAGTATTTGAAAATAAATGTATATAGCAGTACTTCAAAGGAATGCGGATCTAGGAACCCATGTTTATCATGCACCGACACACATCGTGTCCCCAAGTCTGATAAAGAAATACAATCATATAGCACTCAGACGGATCTGTAGTCCAGTGGTAACATGCTAGACTGGTAATCCAGGGATCGCAGGTTCGATCCCCGTCTGACCATAATAAAATTAACAGTCTTTCAGATGGGACTTTAAACCGAGGTCTCGTGTCGGTGCTGTACACCGTGCATGTAAAAGAACCAGAGAAGACTCTGGAATGGGTATCTGTCTGTATCATTGCACTATCCTCCAAAAATCTAAAATGACTAATCTCTTTAGGAGGCGTCGCTCATATGGGCAACCGGTAGCGACAATACATAAGCGTAAAACACACACTAGCATTCATAAAACTGTATAGATAGATATACTAGAGGACATAGAAAACGCACACCTACATTATACACTAGATGACATAGAAAACGCACACCTACATTATATGATTATTATTACATGAAAACGAATTCAAAGAGATATCACATATTTATTACAAAACACAAACTGAACAACTAAAAACATTCCAAAATGTTTAAAACTATGTATTTATATAGTTATTGTTTTTCATGTAAAAACACACTTATCCGAAGTGTGTGTTTTCTATGTCCTCTAGTATATAAATGATATTGGTAATTTAAGTTGAGTAGATCTAAGTGAATGATACGGACCGCTCGTATACAATGCTTTATATATCTAGCTGCAATCACTCATTTGCCACATAAACACATTTGTTCATTTAAAACATGAAATGAAATAACTTATACCGTGCTAATCCGATCAATGTAAACAACTACAGGTATGAAAGCTCTTTGAATATTTCAACATTTATTGTGCTGCGGGAATTTGTGGATATTGGATATGCGATGTATTACACGGGACACTTTTCAGTGATCGAATAGTGAGATTTCGAAATATCATTGATATATTATAAGTACATATATACAATTTCAAGCACGGTAGCTGTATATATCGAGCCTGTCGTTCAGTGCATCTGGCTGGAATATTTGACGATTACAGGTGTGGAGATAGATAATAAGTTGTGAGGGAAGATGATGATGATGTTGTTGTTGTTGTGTGGAATGACTGAAATGGGGATCGCACTAGAAGACATTCCAACATGTAAGTTATACATATCTTGTCGATATTCATAGACGTTGCGATGGTGTTCTTCTTGAAAGTACTAGTACTATATGATTTGTTTTAATTATATATACTTGCAATAGTTTCGCGGTAATATTAATATTTATCGTATTAGTTATTACTTATTAGTTTATGCAAATTTGTTTTAGCTCGATTGCGAAACAGGTTCTTACAACTTTAATTAATCACTCTCGAGACCTCATTCCTGATGGAATCCATCGCCACGAGGGAGAGAGAAGAGGCAACGTGGAATTTAAATGCCTTGCCTAAGGGCACACTCGTAACGGCTCCAACGGGGCTCGAACTCCGGACCTTTCGCACCTGAAGCGAACGCGCATCCACTGCACTATCACGACTTTTATTAATTGTTCGATAGACCGGTGCACATTCGCTATGTCATCTATTAGTTCGTAGCAATACATTAGCATGTAGCAATCGATGTATGCAAATTAGTATAATTCAGGGGCGTAGCTTCTATCGATGCATTGTAGGCACAGTCACATGCCTACACATTTTCTTCCAAAATGGAAAATGCGAAAAACGAGTTACTCTGGTAGTTGGTATTGAACGTACTTAAACTAGGCGTGTCGCTGGCCACTCATATACGTGATATTGTAGGCCCTTAGACGGGACCGTTAAAGGGAAATTAGTAGGGGTCGTTTCATTGCTAGTAAGAACACTACGGATGAATAATGGGCTACAACATTAATGTTGGGGCGCTTTCCTATGAGATATAGTAGTGAGGTACTGCCCCTGACTACTCCCTAAATGTAGACTGGTCCTCTTAATTAATTTCCTCTGTTTTAATTGTCGTTGCTTCATTTGCACCACATTCTATCCAGTCCAATTCACCCGTGTCCTCATCTTGGAATTATTAAATCTCGACAGATATCCTACAGTATATCCAGTGGATACTTTACTGCAAATAATTGGTATCAATTAATAAACATGATTTTGAACCAACCTTTTTTTTTATCCTACCTTAACATTTGGTTAGAAAACAACAGTGAAAACAAAGGATTCCAAATAAAAGGACCAATATACATTTCGGGATAAATCGGACTTTATCTGTCAAGGGAGGTAATAGAAAAACTAGCAATGTATATCATTGCCACTCCATGACCAAATGGATGCACACCGCTGTATTTTCTCCTTCGTGCTATGGTAAATCGATGAACTGTCACAGTCAAATTTTCAGTTCCAAACAAGAATCCACTTATAACGCATGCAGTTCTGTAAACTGCACGGCTTCTGACAAGTAAGTCATGGCATCACCATGGACGTTTTTCACCATTTCCCAATGTATACATACAAACACCGGTTCAGGTCAGACGGTGTTATTGATATAGTGGTCTGGGATAACATTCTTCCTATTTTGGCCCCTTCAAAGAATCATAACTGGCCGAACATGTTTTAAAGTAGTACAAAAAAATATAATGAAAACGAAATCACCGTTTAGCAATAGGGATTCAAATCTTCTTTCCTTTTATTATTCGTCAGCGAAGGTCAGACAGTGTTATTGATATAGTGGTCTGGGATTGGTTGAAAAAGTGTAGGGCAGCCCTTAAGAGTTATTGATACATGAACTGATTGGCTTGTCGCAAACTCTCCTTTTTCTTCTCGTAATAATATGTCTCGGTTGCTACGGCTCTTACCAGGGTCTATCCTATTGTAGACTCGCTGGAGTTGTCTATGGGGTTTCTTCGTTATTATATGTATTAATGATAACTCAACACAGTATTACATTTCTTCTATATAATATCTTGTTTAAATTGGCATCAGAAATATCCATATATATATAATCAGTGATCTATATATATATACATCGTATCATTAAAAGCTTATTTAACAATCCATTTGTGTGAGCCGACTATGCGCTTACACAGTATATTTAACATCCAATCTTTCTAATCCGTCATTACTCAATATCACTATAATCTAATCACTGTTTCTGATTAGATTAACTTTTAATCACCTTCTATATGGTTCGCCGAAACTCTATGTTTCTTCTATGGCTGAACAATTTAATTATTCGACAAATCTTTATAAGTTATATTTCTTATAATGTCCATAATATCTAAGTATCATAAATACAGTTTATATGTTCTATATACTAGATTGAGATCACGACCTTTCTCGCTCCTGGAGTTAGGCTCTAGTGTGTCTGATTTATGTTAATAAAATCCATTTCTTATATACATGATTGAATCAGTGTATATATGATATAACAATTCCTAAAACATCTGTTATTCCTAAACATCTGTTATGTTATCTAATATTACACCATCAAACCAGTTCGGTGCCTTTATATTACATAACTGGACACCTGCAACCACGGCCTGTTATCTAATATTACACCATCAAACCAGTTCGGTGCCTTTGTATTACATAACTGGACACCTGCAACCACGGCCTTGATAAACTGAGATTAGGCCTAACATCTTAAGTCATTTCCCGCGCGAAGCGAGATTGATAATTTTAGGCGCGAAAATAATAGCAGACGATTATGCATAATACAAATATATATATATTACATGGTAAACATTTGGCCATATATAGAAACAGTTTAATGTATTTATATAATACATTACTATTTATATATAACAATAATAAACATTTCGTGCAAATTGGGGTTTTGCACAATCCTCCCTACCCGGGGAGAAGTTTGATATCGCCCGCTATCGGCCGATTTACAAATCTTCATTCCTTTGAATATACAGTAGAAAACAATCATAATATCAATACATCATATGTCCTAAAATAGCATTTCTTTCGCTAGGTACCAACATTCTAATCATAGAGGCAATAACTATTTACTGAACAACTGAAATAATACCAAGTACATTTACTAAGTCAAACATCACAGTCATTGAACTCTACTGAGAAAGTCTGCTAGAACATTTTGAGTCCCTTTGATATGTTTAATGGTCAGATTAAATTCTGAGAGACACAGTGCCCATCTTAAGAGGCGTTGATTGGACGTTTTCGACCTACTTAACCATACAAGGGGATTATGATCTGAATTAATTATTGTTTTGCTTGTGCTTACATATATGCGAAAATGTTCGATACCGGCCACTATAGCTAATAATTCCTTCTCTATTGTAGAGTAGTTTTTCTCTCGTGGAATAAGTTTTCGGGAATAAAATGCTACTGGGTGTGGTACTTGGTCAACGGTCTGAGTCAGTACAGCCGAAATTCCCAAATCGGAAGCATCAGTATAGAGTTCGAACTCTTGGTTAAAGTCAGGGGCCTTCAGTATGGGTTTATTGGTTAAAGCTTTCTTTAAGGATTCGAAAGCAAGTTGATGTTTATCGCTCCACTGAGTTATGATGTTCCCTGATCGCTTGCCCTTTAATAAGTCAGTCAGGGGAGCGGCGATCTCAGCGAACTGGGGAATGAATTTCCTGTAAAATCCTACTGATCCCAGATATCCTCGTAATTGTTTCTTGGTCTGTGGGGGAGAGATATTACTAATACACTCAACCTTGCTGGAAATTGGTTTGATTTTTCCCGACCCTAATTCATGTCCCAAGTACTTGACTGTTCCAGACCCAATTTTACACTTCTTCGGATTCAAAGTAACACCACTATCCTCTAGTCTATGAAATGTCCAATCCAAGTGATTTATGTGCTGTGACCATAAATTGGATCGAACAGCAATATCATCCAGATATGCGTCGGCAAATCTATCACGGATGGGTTCTGTCGGGGATTGAGCGATTATCTCGTTTATGGCCCTCTGGAAGGTAACTCCACCGTTTTTTAAACCAAATGGGAGAGTTAATGGTTCAAACAAGCCCCAGGGGGTTATGAACGCTGCAATTTCACTAGCTCGAGGGGTTAGCGGAATCTGCCAGTAACCTTTATTAAGATCTAAAATTGATATCAGACTCGAACTTGCGACCTGATCAATGAGATCGTCTAATCTCGGGATGGGGAAAGCTTCTCCTCGAGTCAGGTCATTAATTTTCCGATAATCAATACATGGTCGCCATTCTGAGTCTGATTTGCGTACCAATATTATGGGAGAGGCCCACTGGCTTCTGCTAGGGCGGATAATTCCTAACTCCAACATTTGATCTAGCTCAGTTTTTAATATTTGTTTCTTTTCTGGAGACATGCGGTAGTAAGGCTGGACTACGGGTGAAGCACCTTGCACATCAATATCATGGGTAACATCGTGGAAACGTCCCAGTTGTCCAGAGAATAAACGGGGGTAACGGTCAAATAACTGACTAATATCGTCCCTGTGGTCTGGGTTTAAATGACTGATATCCGGCCAGGTTTTCTTAGGTACAGATTCAAGAGGACTGCAAGGATCGAATTCTTTCTCAATGTCCGTAGGGGCTTGGTAATCTAATAGGGTAGGGTCTTGGGACTCATACACCGGACTACTATCAGCTAGAGCTGCACCCTCCTCCCTACCTGTCCAGGGCTTCAACTGGTTTACATGCATAACACGGTATTTTACTCTCTTATCAGGCATGTATATAATATAGGTATGCGACGCTACCTTTTCGTGTACCGGATACGGTCCCTGGAGGGCATTTTCAGCTTATTACCTTTTAACGGTAATCGTACTAACACTAATTCACCACGCTGGAATACACGCATTTTCGCTTTCTTACTTCTGTCATACTTTGTTTTACGACCATCTGCGGCCTGTTGTGCATTCTCGCTGGCGTCACGTAACGCTTCAGCTAATCTATGACATAATTCTTGTACATAGTTATTTATGGGGATCCCTTCATCCCGCTCATTTCTAGCCCAGAGATCATAAGTGGAATCTAGATTATCTCTAGGTTCGCGCCCATATAGAAGGTAGAAGGGAGAATATCCTGTGCTAGAGTGCTCTGCACTTCTATATGCAAATAATAGCCAGGGTAGCATCTCATCCCAAGACGATAAAGAGTTCTCCCCAAGGATTCTAAGCATGGTTTTCAATGTACCATTATATTTCTCTATTGATCCGTTGGTTTGAGGCCTGTAACTCGTGCTAGTTAAGTGACGTATATCGTGCTCGGCTAGGAAGCGTGTGAATGTTTCAGCTATGAAAGCGCTTCCTCGGTCAGTCAACAGGGTCTGGGGTTTTCCATGTCGAGATATTATCTCGATCAGGGCTTTTTGTGCATTAACAGCTGTCGCTGCGGCGCATGGGAAAGATTCCGTATATTTAGTGGCATGATCAATAAAATTCAAGATATACTGGTTCCCATTTATAGTTTTCTTCATGGGTCCAACGAAATCAGCGGATATAAATTTGAATGGTTGGGATATAATGGGCAGGGGTTTCAATGGGGCTACAGTGGCTTTCTGTCCCTTACCCGCTCTCTGGCACGGCCCACAGCTATGGCAGAATCGTTTAACATCTGCGCGGATTCCCGGCCAAAAGAAGCGGCGCTTAATGCGCTTCAGGGTCTTACTAGGTCCCTGGTGTCCCGTACTTAAACTGTCATGGGCGAGTCCCGTTATATGATCACGGAATCCCCGTGGAACTACCACCTGATCATATATTTTCCAGGGTCGAACTTTGGACGTGTCTTGAGGTTGTTCTCTCCTCATAAGTAGTCGGGGTTCGAGCTGGATGTAATATCCTTGCCGAATAGGTGTTCCTTCTTGAGCCATTTCCCAGAGGGGTGCTAAGGTCGGGTCATTATTCTGTTCTTGCAATAATTTATCAGGACTCAAATCGTCAATAGAGGGAATATTTTGGGGTTTAACTGTACTGGCTTTCTCAGAGGGGGAATTGATCTCAATTGTATTCCGAAAAGGTAAGACATTGTGATTTGTATCGGTCGTGTTTTCTGAGTCTGGGTTGGACGTGACAATTTCATCAAACGGGATAATTTTCTTATTTGAGCGTGTAACCACGCCACAGGTAATCAAATCAGTGACAGGGGCAGTTTCACAGTCGTTACCTATTATAAGATCCACCCCCGCGGTGCATCTGTGTTTTAATACAGCCACCTTCAATGTTCCTTGGTATATTGGACAATCGACGCTAATCTTTGCTATCGGATAATTACCAGGGATATAATTGACACCGCGGATTGTTACCCGTTCACCTGTGTATTCTAAATGATCAGCGGTCTGATCAGTAGCCGACAATAAACTAATTGTCGCACCTGAATCTCTCAAATACGTCACTTGTGCGGTGTTATTATTTATGCG
>CM026395.1:13984143-14055049 GCA_014843695.1 Archivesica marissinica | reverse complement strand
GACGTGACAGTTTCATCAAACGGGATAATTTTCTTATTGGAGCGTGTAACCACGCCACAGGTAATCAAATCAGTGACAGGGGCAGTTTCACAGTCGTTACCTATTATAAGATCCACCCCCGCGGTGCATCTGTGTTTTAATACAGCCACCTTCAAGGTTCCTTGGTATATTGGACAATCGACGCTAATCTTTGCTATCGGATAATTACCAGGGATATAATTGACACCGCGGATTGTTACCCGTTCACCTGTGTATTCTAAATGATCAGCGGTCTTATCAGTAGCCGACAATAAACTAATTGTCGCACCTGAATCTCTCAAATACGTCACTTGTGCGGTGTTATTATTTATGCGTGCTTGACCTGTATATTTGACAAGTAATGGATTTACCATCTCGGTATTTTCACATGAGTTCACTGGCTCATTGGTTATAAAGGCTGAACTATGAGTAGTGTTTGACACGTGGTGTCCGTTTGCTAGGTTTCTAGTACCCCTGTACCTAGGTGAATTGGGATCTGCCCAACACTCTATTCGTCCGTGGCCATTACGCCGACAATAACTACAATGTTTTTCTATCCGGGGAGTTCTATGGGTAGCTTGGGAATTATCTATCCTAATATTGGGTCGATACATGGGTGATGGGATATATGGCCTTGGGGCTGGAGGTAGGTGTTCTGTATCTCTGGGTTTCACATTCGGATTTGAATTAATCCGTGTCCTGGGCGCTAATCTGCGATGGAGGTTATATTCATCAGCCAGGGAAATACATTCCTGGAGAGTAGATGCTTTCTTATCCATAATGAACAAATTAAGCTCATCACTTAGCTGGGAATCGAATCTATATCTCAAGAGCAGCTCGATCCAGTTGACCTCGCTCGGATCATTGTTCTCCGTCCATAGAGTCATTTGCTCCCTTAATTCATTAATGAATTCGGAATATGTCTGCTGAGGTTTCTTTACCCAAGAGAAGAAATTCTTTCTATATACAGTGGGTGAGAGTCTATATTCATCCAAGATGGCGGCCTTGAGGGTATCGTAATTATTAGCGTCTTGTACAGGAAGAGTGGCATATATATTTCTGGCCTTGTCGGACAACTTGTCTATAATATGGCCCACCCATGTTTGTTTGGCGACCTGGCTAGCTTCGAACAGTCTCTCACATGTTGCGAAGAATTTATCTGTCCTCATAGTCTGGGTCCAAATAGGAACAGAAATGTTTGTCTTAGAGGGCCTATTATCTGTATGGAGGGGGTTATTTTGCTGAGATTCCTGATCTCTCTGGATTTCTCTCAGGCGAATCTCCGTCTGCATTTTCTCTCTTTGCATTCTTTCCTCCCTGTCCCTTTCTTTCTCTTCTCTTTCCCCTCTTTGTTTTACTTCATCCCTCTCTCTTTCTCTCTCTCTTTCTTCTCTTTCCCTCTCTCTTTCTTCTCTTTGTTTTACTTCTTCCCTCTCTCTTTCTTCTCTTTGTTTTACTTCTTCCCTCTCTCTTTCTCTCTCTCTCTTTCTTCTCTTTGTTTTACTTCTTCCCTTTCTTTCTCATAAATCTCACCCTGACGTTCCAGATTTGCCTGATTAAAGAAGGGAAGTCTCATTAATTTGTCCCATATCTCATCACCTGTTGTCTGCAAGTTGGGGTGAACCGGCCCCTCAGTTTCCTTATTAGCACTCCTAGTTGTAGCCATTTTATTTTTTTATTTCCCAAAATTTGTAATCCCCAGAATGTATCTCCAAATGTATTATAGAATTGAGTTCAATAAAAGGAAGTAAATCACTAATATAATTTTAATGATAATATTAAGCCTCTATGAAAAGAAAACTGGTACTTACCGAAGTCTGTCTCGTCCGTTAATCCAATATATAATTTATCACATATTCAAAGTTTTCACATTTCCAATAATTTAATCCATTTCATTAATTTAATAATTCGTTGACGTCTTTCACTTATTTCCAAATTCTAACACTGTCTCGCATGCACTTCTGTTTTCCCACGTTAATTAATAGTCCCTTGTATTCTTCATGTATAAATCCAAGTGTCCTTCACAATATTCCATATATAAATCCTAGTGTCCTTCACAATATGTCACGATATGTCATTTCTTCTTTATTTCCAATCCCGGACGAGCGTCCCAATTGTCGCAAACTCTCCTTTTTCTTCTCGTAATAATATGTCTCGGTTGCTACGGCTCTTACCAGGGTCTATCCTATTGTAGACTCGCTGGAGTTGTCTAGGGGGGTTCTTCGTTATTATATGTATTAATGATAACTCAACACAGTATTACATTTCTTCTATATAATATCTTGTTTATATTGGCATCAGAAATATCCATATCTATATAATCAGTGATCTATATATATATATACATCGTATCATTAAAAGCTTATTTAACAATCCATTTGTGTGAGCCGACTATGCGCTTACACAGTATATTTAACATCCAATCTTTCTAATCCGTCATTACTCAATATCACTATAATCTCATCACTGTTTCTGATTAGATTAACTTTAAATCAACTTCTGGTATGGTTCGCCGAAACTCTATGTTTCTTCTGTGGCTGAACAATTTAATTATTCGACAAATCTTTATAAGTTATATTTCTTATAATGTCCATAATATCTAAGTATCATAAATACAGTTTATATGTTCTATATACTAGATTGAGATCACGACCTTTCTCGCTCCTGGAGTTAGGCTCTAGTGTGTCTGATTTATGTTAATAAAATCCATTTCTTATATACATGATTGAATCAGGGTATATATGATATAACAATTCCTAAAACATCTGTTATTCCTAAACATCTGTTATGTTATCTAATATTACACCATCAAACCAGTTCGGTGCCTTTATATTACATAACTGGACACCTGCAACCACGGCCTGTTATCTAATATTACACCATCAAACACGTTCGGTGCCTTTGTATTACATAACTGGACACCTGCAACCACGGCCTTGATAAACTGAGATTAGGCCTAACATCTTAAGTCATTTCCCGCGCGAAGCGAGATTGATAATTTTAGGCGCGAAAATAATAGCAGAAGATTATGCATAATACAAATATATATATATTACCATGGTAAACATTTGGCCATATATAGAAACAGTTTAATGTATTTATATAATACATTACTATTTATATATAACAATAATAAACATTTCGTGCAAATTGGGGTTTTGCACAGGCTGAGTAGGTATTGTCACAAATAGTGAAAATGACTTCTAAATATTAAAATACAATATATGAGCTGCATTTTGGAATATTTAAGAATATTTGCAGACTATTTGGTGACAAATAAACATCATAATTATTATAAATGCAGGTGTCAGTGCAACATTCACCACCAAATTACCTTCAGAGTAGGGGTGGGTGCCTTTAGTGGGAAATAAAAAAACCGCAATCGGTCAATCCCATTGCAATTTGACATTTTCCTGTGGCTCAAATGTCAGTCTGTTGAAAACTACTGTCTTTTGTGCCAAACTATTTTTGGGGAAAATATAATGGCACTGTGTGTTATAATGGTGGCCTGTGGAAATTACAATAGCGATGTCTGACCTTCAAATAAAACACGTATGAATCCTATAGCTGTCATATAGGACTGTTTATTCATCAATGCGCTGGAGCAAGTATAGTAGCCCCTACTGAAATATATTCATACAGTCTTATTCAAATGAACACAAACGTCACAGATGCACTACAATCACAATAAGAAATGCAAACAGTCTCTGCTTCTACAGTAAAACATGATCAACGTATGGTCTGCTTGTTTGCAAAAACTACTCTACAACGAACCAGAACCGATTCCTTCAGTGGAGTCACGCGAAATTCACCAATACATCGTTCTCGTGTGACGTCATCACTCCTACTGTGGCTGCCATTTTGAATGGCAAAGTTGATCAGATATTATATATAATATATAGTAGCGTAATTTTGTTTTCTTCATAAAATATTTATTTTCCATCCCATCACCATGGTTCATACATTGTTGGAAAGCTCTCAATGGACATATGTTTGTATCATTTCACAAATTTCGTATCAATAACGAATACATAATAATTTACCTGTATATTAATATTTCAACTGTGAAAATAGACTTTCAAAAATAGGTGCAAGTTAAGTTCTTATAATTTATAATCCATACGTCATTGTCAAAAAATAAATTAATATTTAAAAAGTGCTTTTCAATACCTTTAAAATCATACCAGAATTTTATATTAAGAAATCAAAATTAATAAAGTTATTGCAATTAAAGAATTACTAGTAAAATCATGAAATTTCCGTTAATAAAACTTGCCAGTCAAAATGGCTGCCAAGATAAGATCTTATCAGTGTTTTTGACTGCCGTGGGAACTATGCATAGCAGATTAGCACCGTCTTGGCGGTGGCAGAAATCAACTTAAAATGTCGTCATACAATCGACCTCTGTGAAGCTTATTTCGTCAGACCAGACAAGGGTGAAAAACTTAAAAAGAACAATCCCTTTTCCCCATGTGAGAGAATTGCTACACGACTTTCGAATTATTTCAAGTGTGGAAGTTATCCAGCTGACTTGCGGTAGGTTGGTGGTTCTACACAGGTGCCCGTCCGTGCCTGCAATACTGCAAGAAGGGCACCAGAAGTCTTACATGACCTATATTGCCATATGACTTAACCCATTCAACACCAAGTAACTCACATGGACTGGTCCATGATATTCATAAACCAATAAATGAATCAGAAAATCACATTTGGACAAGTTCATTTATCAAAATGGGTAATTATGTCTAAAAATAGTCATATCACTGGCAAAAAGTGCAGATCCTGATGAGACGGCTCGTCACGAGCCGGCTCATCTGGATCTACACTTTTTGTAAGCATATTTAGAGGTCTGTGGTGTTGAAAGGGTTAAGCTATTGGTGCGAATTATGCTGGTGCCACTTATTATCACCGTCTGAACTTTAGCTGCTGATAAGCCACGATGCAATGAACCGACGTTTATTATATTTATGTCACCTTGTTATCAGTCTGTCCGATTAGGCGAACAAATAAAGCAACGTTTTAATGGACAAACACAAGTTTGTATCCGACTATACGACAAATAAACACGCTCGTGACAATGACGAAATTGGTAAAGTTGTAAGCCTTTGATAAAATACCAAAAGGTGTGCTAAATAGATTGATCTCTCCTGTGAAAGGTTTGTTTAATCAAACGGGTCGTAAATATTCAGGGTCATGCTCGTAGTTTTGGAAATCTTGTGGCGGTCAACACACCAATTAATATATTTTGTTTGTTTGCTTTTGGGGTATAAAGTCGCACCAGCAGTTGTCATGTGACAATATAGGTCATGTAAGACTTGTGCCCTTCTAGCAATATTGCAGGCACGGACCGGCGCCAATGTAGAACCGCCGACCTACCGCAAGCCAGCTGGATAGCTTCCTCACTTGAAATAATTCGAGACCCCCAATGTGATTCGAACCTACAGCGGTGAGGGGCAAGTGCTTTGAAGTTAACGACCGTAACCACCCAGCCTCGCTAATTAATAGTACTTGTATTAAGGTTCGATCCCCCGTCTGGCCCTTATAAAATGAACAGTATTTCAGATGGGACTTTAAAACGAGGTCTCGTGTCGGAGCTGTACATCGTGCGAGTAAAAGAACCAGAGGAGACTCTGGAATGGGTCTATGTCTGTATCATTGCACTATCCTCCAAAAATCTAAAATGACTAATCTCTTCAGGAGGCGTCGCTCATATGGGCAACCGGTAGCGACGATAAATAAACGTAAACACACACTCGATCAATCCAATATCCGGTACTTCAGGCGTATGGATGGCCGTTATATGAAATCCTACTACTACACAAGCACACTGTTTATTGATTCAATGTTAGTGTTCGAATGCATTCGGAATAATTTATAGTGGCAATACGTGAAAAAATGCATTTTGTTCTCGCTTTTCGGGATGTAATGTCACTTTAATGACGTGATACTATAACGTGTTGGACTAAGCTATGTGCAGCTGACTATATACATAACACTGTGCCTCGATCAATCCAACATCCGGTAGATCTATACTTTGAAGATGATCTCTTAACACTGACAGCAATGTTAATTGCGAACTTGATACGCGTGTATTCGTGTCTAAAAGATAGTAAATACACGTCGCCTGTACCAGCCTGTACTTATGTGCTTGTTGAAATGTAATGTATTTGTTGCTAAATTACTTCGCACAATAAGAGTAATTGTGAATTAGATCTGTATTGCACTGTTTATTAACCCGCCCACATTAGTGAAAAGTGAGACATATATATATATATAGCAGGCACGTAGCTACTATATTAAGTCTTTCGGATGGGACGTTAAACCGAGGCCTCGTGTCGGTGCTGTACACCGTGCACGTACAAGAACCAGAGGAGACTCTGGAATGTGTCTCTATCTGTATCATGCACTATCCTCCAACAATCTAAAATGACTAATATCGTCAAGAGGCGTACGTCGCTCATATGGGCAAACACGTAGCTACTATATGGCACTGAAGGCCAAGGCCTGCAGATTGTCCCAGAACATAAAAAGTCTAAACAACCTCAAACTATTATAACAACTGTAGGCGGTGTGGGGGATGAAGAATTGGGTCGTGAGGTCACATATACACTCTGCACAACACGAACAGTCTACATATAGAAATTTGAGCAGCCAATACGTTATAGGATTCAAACCTTTCCTACGTTAGCCCCCATACCCATCTAGCAAATTCACATCCTATTGTGCTCAATGTATTAGTCTGGCCTACAAATTCAAAATCGCTAGCTACGCCCCTGATAGTAACCACTTTTTCCGGTGACGGCTCCGTCAACTATTTCATACAATATTGCATATAATTAAAAACAAACGTCAGCTGTAATGCTTTGATAGTTTAGTTTATTTTATTAAATTCCAGTAGGCTTTCAATCCCATAAGGACATACATACCTATTATATACAGTTAGCGAACAGTGCAAACATAATGCATACATTTTATACAAATGATCACCCAAAGCCATTTATATCTATGTGTTTGATAAATTGCATACTGTTTCCAGTGGTTGTTCCCTGCTCCGTAGCAATTCCTACCCAAGAGTGACATTGAATGTCGTGATAGCGCAGTGTTAGTGCAGGCATTCGCTTCATTTGTGAGACCCGGAACTCGCACCCAGCTGTAACCGTTACGATTGTGCGCTTAGGCAAAGGCATGCACTTAAATTCCACATTGTCTATTCGCCCTCCCTCATGCATGGCGATGTTGTAAAACCTAGTTTCTCAATAGAGCTCAAATAAATTTGTATAACTCGGTGACATTGAACATTGTAAACTAATATTGTGTTTTTCCGAAATAATTGACGAGTCAAAAGAAAATCAAACGCTACATATTTCAAAAACCGTCAAACGTATTGCTTTGAAACTTCGAACACGTGTATATACATATCCGGCGATTAATTCTCAGCACACACATTCTTTCATAATTGTATACTGTTTCTTGCCAATCACGACTAAGATGCATTTGCAAACAGCATTGAGCCAGATCAGACGGCACAGAACGTGCCGTCTGATCAGGCTCTATGCTGTTTGCTATTCGGATAGTGGAGCTAAATCACTTGTCTGAATAGCAAACAAACATAGATCCTGATCAGACGCGACGTTTCAGACGCGGCTGAACTGTATCTATGTTGATTGCACATTCCGTCCAATTTATTCGACAGGGTAAGGGTTAAGCAATGACCTGTTTTGGGACCTGTTTAGTGTGGTCAGATATAACATTGATAAGCTACGTTATCATTGTACTACGGATTGGAACCTGGCGTCGGCTTGTCAATAAATTTGACCCCATAGTTACCATGGGCGCATTGCGTCTCTACAGTTTTCGAATTCTTCATACACACATTCTTTGGAAAGCATAAAAAAGTCTTTATTTCGATGACCGATCACTTATCTAGTCATCTCTTGTGAGACACCTTTGGTTCTGTAGCCCTTTGTTCTATTGTTTTGTCGTTTATTTGCATAGTAGTGTCAAGTACTAAAACAAATATAGCTATCTGATTAGCGCAGTGGTTAGTGCGCTCGCTTCTCAGCAATGCAACCCGGGTTCGATCCTTGGACCGGGAAGTATGTGAGATGATACGATGGTCGCTAGATCGGACAGGTGGGTTTTCTCCGGGTACTCCGGTTTCCTCCCACACGATTGACAACATATACGCTTTCATCCGCGCCAACGAGAGTGATTAATATAAGTTGTTAGAACTTGCTTCGCAATCGTTGTAAAATAAATAAAGTTTATACATTTTGAGTTATTAAACGAGCTTACATTTTAATTGCAGATTACATGCACGAACTGTGTGGGAAAAGTATCAACATGAGAAGAGAGTCCATATTTACAGCTAGAATTGAACTACTTCCGTCAGCCTTCGTGTTCAATAAAACTAAACCGGAAGTGACGAATAATGCAAACACAATTACACACTGTACTGTGAATATAGAATCTTGGAGTTTTCAAAACAGACTCATGGTACATTTTGAAGAAATAAAACGTGACTCTGAGATAAACTGTTCGAATCCCAGTCTTGAAATATTGGATGGACCAACAGAGAGCTCGCCCATTGTATTAGGTAAGTTTGTGCTACAGGTATGTCTGTTTGAAGGCACTATAACCGAGCGCATTTTAAGTGAACTATGCCCAGCCGCCGAACGATGATTTAATAACCCATTCACTTAGGTGCTTAGCCCACTCTAAACAAGCTCATCCGAATGACCTTGCAGGTCTATAGTTTGAAATATTGTTACACTTGGCAATTAGGAACATTTAGTTAAGCTTAGCTAATCGTAACGCAGACTATACTTCGATTTTCGGGGCCCATGCCAAATATGAAGTAGAACAGTTATTGTGACATAAGCACTGTTATGTACAGTGTACAGGTGGTGTTTCACATGTTCTTCATTGGTTGTATCTTTGGAATCCCAGACAACGTGTTGTGTTACCTGGCACCCATTCTACAAACACATGTAAGCGTATATTCCAGCGTGTGTCCCTGGGGAATCGATTCTTACGAGTTTGCTATTCATTATCTGCATAACTGGTATCGCTTATGATATGAAAAGTTCAATTAGTTTGTGCTGTTGGTGTTATCGGTAGGTCGGTGGTTCTACCTGGGTGCCCGTCCGTGATGGAAATACTACTCGGAAGGACATCCGGGGTAGTCCTCCACCAATGATAACTGGGGAGACGTCACATGACCTAAGATGTTGGTGCGACACCCAAAACAAACATAGAAACAGAAGCCAACATAAAACCCTGTCAACACTACTGCATTTATAGTGAGAGTCACTATCAGAATAATTGCTCGTTTAATTCTAGAATTTCGCCATGGTGATAGTATGATGACACGCGATTATCTTTCCAACGAGACCCTAGACTCTGGGTCAAGGAGTCCCTCAAAATCCAAGATGGCCGCCAAGATGGCCGGCATTTATAGATACATATATAAATAGTTGTATTTCTTATTTATTAGCACATATATATATTACTACACCAGCGTTATTAACTAGCAGGTAATCTCTGTCAACATGAAGATGCAAGTATCGTCTATGTTCTGTCTCTCTGATATTTCAGGATATCCCGATGTATGCGAACTGGGTGACAGTTTAATGGCAATGTCATTTGTAACTACGGACAAGCACATGACACTTCGTTTCCATGACAACCCCAAAGCAAAGAGGACGTCTGTCATAAGAGCCGTGGTAGTATCATTCAATGAAGGTATATCTTGCAAGGACTGTATTTCATTTCAACTGTTACAAATTCGGCATTCTCTCAGTGGTATACGTGATTAGGATATCTGCCCGACGACCGAGGGGTCGTTAGTTCGAATCATAGTCCTGGGTTCGAGGTTTTCTTCATTCTCTAGCTCAGTCTCAAGCTTCTGATTGGTTTAGCCGAGTGCAAATCTCAGAATAACAATAAAGACTTTATTTAGCGAGGAAACTTATCAAGGTCAATCTTCCATAAGGCCCTAAAAACATAAGCAATCAACCAATCAAAATTGCTTAAGCTCCAGTTTGAAATCTGAGAACTAGTTTATAATCTCTGGCCCAGACGTCAGCGATTTATGCTGCATGGAAGAGGACACGATGTTTGGTATCGATTAATATTTAGGACTTATCGGATTAGAATGTAATACATCTTTCATTGAAACTGGCATATAGCTAAACAATAGAATGCTTAAGCAATTGCCTGTTAATGGTAGTTGTAGAAGAGACGCAGCGTTACTATGGTTAGATTGAACAGTGCGAAGCTACGTCACCATTGTAATACGGATTGGAACCTGGCGTCAGCCTATGTCAATACATTGGAGCCCATATTTACTCTGGGCGCCTGGCGTCTCTATGAGTTTCGTTATGGGTTTCTCTATTGTTCAATACATTGGAGCCAATATTTAACCTGGGCGCCTGGCGTCTCTATGAGTTTCGTTATGGGTTTCTCTATTGTTCAATACATTGGATCCCATATTTACCCTGGACACATGGCGTCTCTATGAGTTTCGTTATGGGTTTCTCTATTGTTCAATACATTGGATCCCATATTTACCCTGGGCGTCTGGCGTCTCTATGAGTTTCGTTATGGATTTCTCTAATGTTCACGAGTGCTTATGGAGAGCTATATTAGGCAGTGTATCGATGCATTTCTAATGCATATTCGCATAATTTTAGTTTATACAAATTAATTTTAGCTCGATTGCGAAACAAGTTCCTATAACTTATATGAATCACTATCGAGACCTCATTCCTGATGGAATCCATATCGCCACGAGGGATAGAGAAGAGGAAATGTGTAATTTAAATGCCTCGCCCAAGGGCACACTCGTAACGGCTACAGTGAGGCACGAACTCCGGGCTGTTCGCACCTGAAGCAAGCGCGCTACTACTACAGTACGCTATCACGACTTCCACGTATACTGGTGTGGTGTAGCAGGCTGACGTTGCCATTCGTGAATCATACTGCTTCAGGTCACCATGGCATGCATATAACCGACTACGTATACATACGTTATCATCCGTTTCAGTCTTTAATTAATAACATTCCTGTTTTACAAATAAAGTAGGACATAGTGTTACTACTACTTTGGATACTTTATACTTAACAAGAAATGACATAAATAGAACATGTTTGACATATATACAACATTGTTATACTTTATTACATCCCTAATTGCTGGGTAAATCCATGTTTACCCAATACCAATTATACATAAAGAATTGTTATACAGAATTGTTATTCGTATGAAAATGGTGACTTTAGCACGGTTCATAATTCCGTATTCGATTTTTTATGTTTTGCGTAAGCACATGTAAGGACGGGAGTAACCTGCATGCATAGTTTTGGATAATTTATGAGCGTAAAATACCCTGATACGCAGTCTATAGTATTCTATAGTATTAGATATATTACCCTATTACGTCCGGTGATAGGGTAAACATATATACATGTTGGAATGCAGGAATTTACTCTGGCTCATATTTACGCGAAAAGAGTCATTTCGCGAAAATCGCGAACATTTCTACGTCGCGAACTTAACCGTGCTACATTGTATACTTTATATTTCAATGTGGTAATTTTAACAAGGTTTAGTCATTTCGCGAAAATCGTGAACATTTCTACGCCGCGAACTTAACCGTACTACATTGTATACTTTATATTTCAATGTAGTAATTCTCTTGTTCTCTTGTGACGATCTATGTTAGGGTGTGGTGACGGGTGTGGCTGGCTGGGTAACGTTGTATGGTGGGACACTTGATAGTAGTAGCTATTACAGTTACATTTCCTAAACTTTTTTGGTTTGTTTATTGTTGTTTTTTGTTTCTAAATTCTTATTACCTAAAATGCTGCTTATTCTCTTAATCATTTTACCCTTTTTCTATTAGTATCATTAAATTAGTAAAGTACTAGCACAACTCTTGTATTCAGTCTCTTTGTTAATTACAATCTAGTCTTATGGGGAGGGCCGTAACTAATGTTGTTAAAACTTGTGGCCCAACCCATTTGCTTCAACATATAATGACAATCCTTGAGCAAACAATGCCACAAATCATGCATTATGGATAGTTATACATGTTTGTTCATTTGTTTTGTATTGTACATTGTATATATAGAATGCAATCAAATATGATTAAACTAAAATTAAACTAGTAATTTTAACACGGTTCAGAGAATCATATCGCGAAAATCGCGAACATTTCTACGCCGCGAACTTAACCGTGCTACATTGTATAATATTTATATCAATGTGGTAATTTTAACACAGTTCAAATTTCGGTTTCAGGTCCCTGTAGATCATATGAGCACCACTGTTACAATGGGCGATGTATAATGGAAGATATCGTCTGCAATGGACATAATCCATGTGGAGATAACTCCGACTGTACCAGAACAATTCCACCACAAGAGGTCGCTACAACCGATGACGATCACGTGATGTTGGCCGCAATTGTTGCCACGTCATCCACATTGCTAGCTATTGCTGTTTGTGCCGCTATTTTGTACCACTGCTATCGAACTCGACGTAAACACAGGGTAAGCCAAGCGGTAGTATGTGGGCTTTGTCTAAATGCAATCCATTCATGAATATCTGTCGATTTATATCAATTAAAACGTTGAATTGTGTGTACATATGCGTGTTATGTAGAACTATGTTCAACCTATGCATGCTAATCAAATGCTATCAATACATGCTCTCTCGGATTATGATGGGGCGGATGCATGGCGTCACAAACCGATACTATAAACTAATTAATCGGGTGCGAGATTCCGTTTGACTGTTAGGCAATACTGCGCCTGTACCGCCATCTATCGATGGTATTGAACATAAACATGTAAATGGTCGAAGTGTGTGTGACACTCATAGTGGTGCGTAGTTCGGGTAAACATACAGCCAAGGACCGACGAGCTGTAATGAGCGGAAGGACTGAAATAATAAAATGTTATTTAAACCGATGTGTTTAATAAATTGTCCCCGGTGTTTTGAATATAAATGAAATTAATGTATCTATCGCTTCTATTCCAGCGGCTGCATCTTCAACATCACTATCTTGCTGTAACACACAATACTAGACAACCGACGCATACGAACACACAGCCGACGTACCAAAGAACTGTAAGCCAATTGGAAGCTGATAAATGCTTTGCCCCGCCTTCCTATTCACAACTTCCGGTTTTAGAAAACCAGTCTGAAATTGAAGAATTAGAACCAGCTATGGAATCCGAAGAACAGTTTACAAATGAAATAAATTTAGACACGTGCCTGGAACCAAACGACACAAATCCTCCATCGTACGTGTGTGTAATGCTTCACCAGGACGAGTTCAATGTATCTGAAACAAACATTCACGCATTGACGGCAACAGAAATGGTCTCAGGTGATACAGAACACACTGGCGAGGTCGGCAAACACAATCATGCAACTACTAACACATCACATCTCTACATCCCTGCGAGGGGTTCAGTATTGGCGGAAGATAGATAACTGCATGATGTACGCGAGTGGTGAATTAAAATTAGTTATAGCTTTTAGTGGATTGTCTGGAGTTGGGCATGAGCTATCTCGCACGCATCACGGATATATATACATGATGGATTAGTCTTGCATCGGGCATAGCACACGTGTGCGATAAACCGGAACTTCAACCGGAAATTGCAATATGCCTATGTAATAGGTACCTGTAGATCGCGGCACGGAGTGGAAATAAAGATGAACGTGAGCAATAAAAGCGTGACGTTACGTGACGGTAATTGTTCAGCTTGGTCCGCTATCTCTGCTTGTGTTGCATCAGTCTCTGTGGTGAACTGAGAAGGAACAACGGATGTGATTACACTACAGATCTGTTGTCACCTAGGTGCATTCATGTGAGCAGCGTACACCACAGTTTAATGACTGACTAGAGTGATATTGTTAGAAAAAGGAAGCGATGCAAGCGGATGTGCAGGAAGCCAGGGCTGGTATGCCGACTAACAACAAGCGGATGTGCTGGAAGCCAGGGCTGGTATGCCGAATAACAACAAGCGGATGTGCTGGAAGCCAGGGCTGGTATGCCGAATAACAACAAGCGGATGTGCAGGAAGCCAGGGCTGGTATGCCGAATTACAACAAGCGGATGTGCAGGAAGCCAGTGTTGGTATGCCGAATAACAACAAGCGGATGTGCAGGAAGCCAGTGTTGGTATGCCGAATAACAACAAGCGGATGTGCAGGAAGCCAGGGCTGGTGTGCCGAATAACAACAAACGGATGTGCAGGAAGCCAGGGCTGGTATGCCGAATAACAACAAGCGGATGTGCTGGAAGCCAGTGTTGGTATGCCGAATAACAACTACCTTATAGTTGCATGTAGTATTTTAAATACTATTTATAGATATTGTGATGTTGCCTTGTAGTCCTTACCAAACTGACAACATATTTGTGGCATCATTTAATCTCTTCTTGTAGTTTTCTTCATACTCGCCACCGCCGAGGCATATGGGCGAGTGAACAGTCTACGGTGCTCAGTGTCCTACGGTTCTCTGTGTTCTAGTTGCCATCCTGAGGTGGCTTCTTCTTTCTATCCAGCTTGACAAGTCCTGCTTTTTAGAGCCACATTCCTCACTGTTGGTCATATAAACGTATCCGACAGTTAGACATCCGGTCGTATCGGTCGCTTCAGGGTATGTCCATACCTCCACCACTTCTGTAAGACAGCGATGCCTGAGAGTTGGGTCCATTGAATCAAGTTCGGCAACCAGAAGATCCCGGAATCCTACGCTGCTGATGTGAGATGTGTCCCCGGTCGCGACGTAGACGGCATGAGGAGGTGAGCCGGCCGGTGTGGTATCATACTGTTTCACTACTGAGTTTGTGTAAAACAATGGTCACTATGACGACGGTTGCATTTTGCGAAAACCTCCACAGCCTAGAATGTAATAGCAAGTAAACATTATCCAAGAGTACATCTGTATTATAGATATGTTCAAAATGCATTGCATGTTATTTAAAGCAGAATTACATCGTAATAAAGGATGTTTTTGGTAAAATATAAATACTAATGTGTGTGTGTTTACAAAAATCGAAATAGTCACTCAGAAATGATAAAATTCCAATAAATATAAACCGTCGTATACGCGAATTTGTTTATCAACAAACGAAATGTGTTTATCAACACACGAAATGTAAACACGCACAGCGCGCATGCGTGAAACAACAGAGGATGTAGAGAACAACGTTGGAATGTCAACATATTTTGAACATGAAAGACTATCTATCTATCTTCCACTAATGTTGAACCCCTCGCGGGGTTGTAGACATGTCCCTAAAAGACTTAGATAACAGAGGTATTAATCAACATCTCAAGTAATTCAATTTAAAAAGACAACGTGGGACAAATGGGGACGATGCATTCCGAATGTAAACAAGTGCGGACGATGCGTTCCGATTGTAAACAAGTGCGTGACCGATCGATTCGGAAAGTCCTACTTTCGGTTTCGAGTTTGTTTCATCGCAAAAAAACTCTGTTTACCAATTGAACATAATTATACAAATATAATGTAAGAATGTGTAGCAGCATTGCTACCCATACGTAAAATTTGAATTTTTCAAATATCTTTTATTTCATACGATGTAATGCTGCTTTAAATATTATGTCAATGTATTACGAATTATTTGGATGAATTTATGCACACCGGTGATCAGTATATTCAATTGAATAAACTGTCATAAAGTATGTCTTTGTTTGCTTCTATATACAGCGTATATCCGCTATGTCGAAATCCGTCGGACCGAGCAAAATATTTCGACATAACCGAAGTTTGACTTTAACGAAATTCGATATAAACGGAGCCAGTTATATGTAAAATGATAGTGTTTGAAACGGGACTTTGATCCGACTTCGAGATAACCGGATAATTCGACATAACCGTTTTTGACAGAGCGGATGTGGACTGTATGTGTATGTTATTATAAACCGCCACTTTAACGATCACTTCCAATAGGCTACACTACCAGGAGTTGGTCGATCCTTCTACACTACCAGGAGTTGGTCGATCCTTCTACACTGCCAGGAGGTCGTCGATCCTTCTACACTACCAGGAGTTGGTCGATCCTTCTACACTGCCAGGAGTTGGTCGATCCTTCTACACTGCCAGGAGTTGGTCGATCCTTCTACACTGCCAGGAGTTGGTCGATCCTTCTACACTGCCAGGAGGTCGTCAATCCTTCTACACTACCAGGAGTTGGTCGATCCTTCTACACTGCCAGGAGTTGGTCGATCCTTCTACACTGCCAGGAGTTGGTCGATCCTTCTACACTACCAGGAGTTGGTCGATCCTTCTACACTGCCAGGAGTTGGTCGATCCTTCTACACTGCCAGGAGGTCGTCGATCCTTGCACACTGCCAGGAGGTCGTCGATCCTTGCACACTACCAGGAGGTCGTCGATCCTTGCACACTGCCAGGAGGTCGTCGATCCTGCTACACTGCCAGGTGGACGTCGATCCTTCTACACTACCAGGAGGACGTCGATCCTTCTACGCTACCAGGAGGTCGTCGATCCTTCTACGCTACCAGGAGGACGTCGATCCTTCTACACTACCAGGAGATCGTCGATCCTTGCACACTACCAGGAGGACGTCGATCCCTGCACACTACCAGGAGGTCGTCGACCCTTCTACACTGCCAGCAGGTCGTCGAACCTTCTACACTGCCAGGAGGTCGTCGATCCTTCTACACTACCAGGAGGACGTCGATCCTTGCACACTACCAGGAGGTCATCGATCCTTCGACACTGCCAGGAGGTCGTCGATCCTTCTACTCTACCAGGAGGTCGTCGATCCTTGCACACTGCCAGGAGGTCGTCGATCCTTCTACACTACCAGGAGGTCGTCGATCCTTCTACACTACCAGGAGGACGTCGATCCTTCTACACTGCCAGTAGGACGTCGATCCTTGCACACTACCAGGAGGTCGTCGATCCTTCTACAATGCCAGGAGGTCGTCGATCCTTCTACTCTACCAGGAGGTCGTCGATCCTTCTACACTGCCAGGTGGTCGTCGAACCTTGTACACTGCCAGGATGACGTCGATCCTTCTACACTACCAGGAGGACGTCGATCCTGCTACACTACCAGGAGGACGTCGATCCTTCTACACTACCAGGAGGACGTCGATCCTTCTACACTACCAGGAGGACGCCGATCCTTCTACACTGCCAGGAGGACGTCGATCCTTCTACACTGCCAGGAGGTCGTCGAACCTTGTACACTGCCAGGAGGTCGTCGATCCTTCTACAATGCCAGGTGGACGTCGATCCTTCTACACTGCCAGGAGGTCGTCGATCCTTCTACACTGCCAGGAGGACGTCGATCCTTCTACTCTACCAGGAGGTCGTCGATCCTTCTACACTACCAGGAGGTCGTCGATCCTTCTACACTACCAGGAGGACGTCGATCATTCTACACTACCAGGAGGACGTCGATCCTTCTACACTACCAGGAGGTCGTCGATCCTTCTACACTACCAGGAGGACGTCGATCCTTCTACACTGCCAGGTGGACGTCGATCTTTCCAAACGAATGTCATTTTAAAAATACTACCTTCGTGTTACATGTACCCATGGCTGTCCTATGTGTTTTACGTTTATTTATCGTCGCTACCGGTTGCCCATATGAGCGACGCCTCCTGAAGAGATTAGTCATTTTAGATTTTTGGAGGATAGGGCAATAATACAGACAGAGACCCATTCCAGAGTCTCCTTTGGTTCTTTTACGTTCACGGTGTAAAGCACCGACACGAGACCTCGGTTTAAAGTCACAGCTGAAAGACTGTTAATTTTATTAGGGTCAGACGGATGATCGAACCTGCGATCCCAGGATTACCAGTCCAGCGTATTACCACTGGACTACAGAATGGCTGTCCTACTTTTAGATAGGACCGTACGAGACGAGACCCAACTAATTTATCTGAGGTAAAGGTATAGCCTCTGGTAGACCCACATGTGTGACACTGAATACTGAACGAAAAGTCCGATACAGCCTCATAACTTGCAAGAACTCCGCGCCAAAATCCGAACGGAGTGGACGAACTTTCCACACAGTTTCACATGAGTATCCATCATGTCATTGAGGCCAAGATGGCTGCAGATCGTCAAAGGGCCAGTGGCGGCAACTATTTAAAATAAGGATAAGTAGGAACGTAGCATATGTCATTGCAGACAACAATACAAACTTAGCATACTGTAAATATAAGCATACTGACACTTAATGAATTTGAGTGTTTGAGAACGCCATTTCAATGACATTGTGTGTAGAACACCATTTCAATGACATTGTGTGTAGAACACCATTTCAATGACATTGTGTGTAGAACACCATTTTAATGACATTGTGTGTAGAACACCATTTCAATGACATTATGTGTAGAATACCATTTCAATGACATTGTGTGTAGAACACCATTTCAATGACATTGTGTGTAGAACACCATTTCAATGACATTATGTGTAGAATACCATTGGAATGACATTGTGTGTAGAACACCATTTCAATGACATTGTGTGTAGAACACCATTGCAATGACATTGTGTGTAGAACGCAATTTCAATGACATTGTGTGTAGAACACAATTGCAATGACAGTGTGTGTAGAACACCATTTCAATGACAGTGTGTGTAGAATACCATTGCAAAGACATTGTGTGTAGAATACCATTGCAATGACATTGTGTGTAGAACACCATTGCAAAGACATTGTGTGTAGAATACCATTGCAAAGACATTGTGTGTAGAACACCATTTCAATGACATTGTGTGTAGAACACCATTGCAATGACATTGTGTGTAGAACACCATTGCAAAGACATTGTGTGTAGAACACCATTTCAATGACATTGTGTGTAGAACACCATTGCAATGACCATGTGTGTATAACGCCATTTCAATGACATTGTGTGTAGAACACCATTGCAAAGACATTGTGTGTAGAACACCATTTCAATGACATTGTGTGTAGAACACTATTTCAATGACATTGTGTGTAGAACACCATTGCAATGACATTGTGTGTAGAACACCATTTCAATTACTGTATATATGTAATATTAAAAATTACTCATGTAAACATATAATCGCATTGCAATAGTAATACTGAGCGATGTAACATATATGATACGTACCCTGTGTGTTTACACATCGATGTAACATATATGACATTGTACAAACCCTGTGTGTTTACACGGCGATGTAACTGATATAACAGTGTACGTACTCTGTGTGTTTACACAGCGATGTAACATGTGTGACATTGTACGTACCCTGTGTGTTTACACATCGATGTAACTGATATAACATTGTACAAACCCTGTGTGTTTACACATCGATGTAACTGATATAACATTGTACAAACCCTGTGTGTTTACATGGCGATGTAACTGATATAACAGTGTACGTACTCTGTGTGTTTACACAGCGATGTAACATGTGTGACATTGTACGTACCCTGTGTGTTTACACATCGATGTAACTGATATAACATTGTACAAACCCTGTGTGTTTACACGGCGATGTAACTGATATAACAGTGTACGTACTCTGTGTGTTTACACAGCGATGTAACTGATATGACATTGTACATACCCTGTGTGTTTACACGGCGATGTAACTGATATAACATTGTACAAACCCTGTGTGTTTACACGGCGATGTAACTGGTTGACATTGTACATACCCTGTGTGTTTACACGGCGATGTAACTGATATAACATTGTACAAACCCTGTGTGTTTACACGGCGATGTAACTGGTTGACATTGTACATACCCTGTGTGTTTACACGGCGATGTAACTGATATAACATTGTACAAACCCTGTGTGTTTACACGGCGATGTAACTGGTTGACATTGTACATACCCTGTGTGTTTACACGGCGATGTAACTGATATAACATTGTACAAACCCTGTGTGTTTACACGGCGATGTAACTGGTTGACATTGTACATACCCTGTGTGTTTACACGGCGATGTAACTGATATAACATTGTACAAACCCTGTGTGTTTACACGGCGATGTAACTGGTTGACATTGTACATACCCTGTGTGTTTACACGGCGATGTAACTGATATAACATTGTACAAACCCTGTGTGTTTACACGGCGATGTAACTGGTTGACATTGTACATACCCTGTGTGTTTACACGGCGATGTAACAGTGTACAAACCCTGTGTGTTTACACATCGATGTAACAGATATAACATTGTACATACCCTGTGTGTTTACACATCGATGTAACAGATATAACATTGTACACACCCTGTGTGTTTACACGGCGATGTGACATTGTACATACCCTGTGTGTTTACACATAGATGTAACAGATATAACATTGTACAAACCCTGTGTGTTTACACATCGATGTAACTGATATAACATTGTACATACCCTGTGTGTTTACACGGCGATGTAACTGATATGACATTGTACAAACCCTGTGTGTTTACACGGCGATGTAACTGATATAGCATTGTACAAACCCTGTGTGTTTACACGGTGATGTAACTGGTTGACATTGTACATACCCTGTGTGTTTACACGGCGATGTAACAGTGTACAAACCCTGTGTGTTTACACGGCGATGTAACTGATATAACATTGTACAAACCCTGTGTGTTTACACGGCGATGTAACTGATATGACATTGTACATACTCTGTGTGTTTACACGGCGATGTGACATTGTACATACCCTGTGTGTTTATACATCGATGTAACAGATATAACATTGTACATACCCTGTGTGTTTACACATCGATGTAACAGATATAACATTGTACAAACCCTGTGTGTTTACACATCGATGTAATTGATATAACATTGTACACACCCTGTGTGTTTACACGGCGATGTAACTGATATAACATTGTACAAACCCCGTGTGTTTACACGGCGATGTGACATTGTACAAACCCTGTGTGTTTACACGGCGATGTAACTGATATAACATTGTACAAACCCTGTGTGTTTACACGGCGATGTGACATTGTACATACCCTGTGTGTTTACACATCGATGTAACAGATATAACAGTGTACAAACCCTGTGTGTTTACACGGCGATGTGACATTGTACATACCCTGTGTGTTTACACGGCGATGTAACTGATATAACATTGTACAAACCCTGTGTGTTTACACGGCGATGTAACAGTGTACACACCCTGTGTGTTTACACGGCGATGTAACTGATATAACATTGTACAAACCCTGTGTGTTTACACGGCGATGTAACAGTGTACAAACCATGTGTGTTTACACGGCGATGTAACTGATATAACATTGTACAAACCCTGTGTGTTTACACGGCGATGTAACTGATATAACATTGTACAAACCCTGTGTGTTTACACGGCGATGTAACTGATATAACATTGTACACACCCTGTGTGTTTACACGGCGATGTAACTGATATAACATTGTACAAACCCTGTGTGTTTACACGGCGATGTAACAGTGTACACACCCTGTGTGTTTACACGGCGATGTAACTGATATAACATTGTACAAACCCTGTGTGTTTACACGGCGATGTAACAGTGTACAAACCATGTGTGTTTACACGGCGATGTAACATTGTACAACCTGTGTGTTTACACGGCGATGTAACATTGTACAAACCCTGTGTGTTTACACGGCGATGTAACTGATATAACATTGTACAAACCCTGTGTGTTTACACGGCGATGTAACTGATATAACATTGTACACACCCTGTGTGTTTACACGGCGATGTAACTGATATAACATTGTACAAACCCTGTGTGTTTACACGGCGATGTAACAGTGTACACACCCTGTGTGTTTACACGGCGATGTAACTGATATAACATTGTACAAACCCTGTGTGTTTACACGGCGATGTAACAGTGTACAAACCATGTGTGTTTACACGGCGATGTAACTGATATAACATTGTACAAACCCTGTGTGTTTACACGGCGATGTAACTGATATAACATTGTACAAACCCTGTGTGTTTACACGGCGATGTAACTGATATAACATTGTACATACCCTGTGTGTTTACACGGCGATGTAACTGATATAACATTGTACATACCCTGTGTGTTTACACGGCGATGTAACTGATATAACATTGTACAAACCCTGTGTGTTTACACGGTGATGTAACTGATATAACAGTGTACATACCCTGTGTGTTTACACGGCGATGTAACTGATATAACAGTGTACATACCCTGTGTGTTTACACGGCGATGTAACATTGTACAAACCCTGTGTGTTTACACGGCGATGTAACATTGTACAAACCCTGTGTGTTTACACATCGATGTAACATATATAACATTGTACAAACCCTGTGTGTTTACACGGCGATGTAACTGATATAACATTGTACATACCCTGTGTGTTTACACATCGATGTAACAGATATAACATTGTACACACCCTGTGTGTTTACACGACGATGTGACATTGTACATATCCTGTGTGTTTACATGGCGATGTAACAGATATAACATTGTACAAACCATGTGTGTTTACACGGCGATGTAACAGATATAACATTGTACAAACCCTATAAACACATTATAATAAACGCATGTAGAAACACTAGAGTATATAAGTTAACGTTTCGGTGTATCCGATATCCTATCATGTTAAATGTTGATAAAGAATCGTACATCTCGTGGCTTTATCTACAAACCCACCATATCCATCCTTACCCAGAGCATAACTGTATCCATATAGGTTGTAATGTACACCAAAATATTGCATGACATGACTGCTACAAGTTTTCAACTTGCATGTATCCGTGTTAAAACCGAGTCTGTGAAAAGAAATATTAGCCCAAATTACAATTCTAGACTGATGGGTCAACATCTAAACCAATAATTAATGAAGATGTAGATGAAGAATCTCATAACGTTATATAACTGGATTTAAAATGGAATACAACAACATATAAAGTGTGGGGTTGAACGTTGAACTTAAAACATGACGTTTATGAATCAGAAAGATATGTACGATTCGGTTTTCCATACGAAACCTTCTGTCGTGTATGCGACTGTTTCCGGGTTCGCGGAGAAGAAGGTGAAATTCTGGTTCTCTGATTATATATTTGTGTTGGAGGTAGTTTGGTCAAATAAAAGGACAACATATATCAAGAGAAACTATGAAGACGTCGTCAAATTACATCATGATTTGAAAGATTATTTTAACAACGAATACCATGAAAAGCTCATAAAAGCACCGATATATATTCCGAAATTAGAAGGTATAGTGAATTTGTTATAACGTGCTGTGTAGTCATTCCCATTGGTTAAGTGTAGAAAATTAACAATGAGGATATTTTGTTTATAAGTGTAAGATAGGATTTTATTTCATCGAGTGATAACAGACATTTATATATCCACGAGAGGCGTTATCATCGAGTGATCACCGAGTGATTTATTTTTTTACGTTTATTTATCGTCGCTACCGGTTGCCCATATGAGCGACGTCTCCTGAAGAGATTAGTTATTTTAGATTTTGGAGGATAATGCATGATACAGACATAGACCCATTCCAGAGTCTCCTTTGACACCGGTTGCCCATATTAGCGACGCCTCCTGAAGAGATTAGTTATTTTAGATTTTGGAGGATAATGCCTGATACAGACAGAGACCCATTCCAGAATCTCCTCTGGTTCTTTTACGTGTATGGTGTAAAGCACCGACACAAGACCTCGGTTTAAAGTCCCATCTGAAAGACTGTTAATTTTATTAGGGTCAGACGGGGAATCGATCCTGCGATCCCTGGATTACCAGTCTAGCGTGTTACCACTGGACTACAGATCCGTCTGTTCACCGAGTGACGTGCTATCTTGCACTAATAAACACAAATGTTCTTTTTCTTTTATGATTTACAATGACTGTGGCTAATATAAATATTTGTTTTCAAATTTTATTCATTTTAACTGTCCTGTCTGAAGCCTCATTGCACTACATGACACAACCGCACAGCCACTTCTCTTATTGTGAACGCCCTTACTAAGAAATAGTTCCTGTACAATTTTCAAGTTAGTTCCTGGTTGCTTTCAAAATTAAAAACTACAAACAAAACAAAATTCATGAGAATATATTACTTAACTGTTCACTCCGCCTACGTGGTCGAGTGGTTAATGTCGCTGACTTGTATACCACTGTAACCTATCATCACTGATGGTCACGGGTTCGAGCCCCGCTCAGGCCGTGTCTCATTTATATGAAAAAGTTGGCAGTTTCTTACGGAGGTTGGTGCACCCAAGTACTGGTTAACCGCTGGAGCCTGCCCAGGAAAGGTGTTGTTAAGTAAACTGCCCGCCGGCGATATAGCCCAAAATGGTGCTGATGCAGGCGTAAAACCCGAAATATAACATATAATAAAATACTTAACTGTTCATGATAGTCAGAAAATAGCTCTAATAAAAGGTACATCTAACCGCGCAGGAATACAAAACGTAACATGTGGCAGAGAAAATGCCATATTTCACTGTTTAAAAGCGGTGTAAGATGGAGTTTTCTTTCACTGTTCTTGTGAGGTTGCAGTCTGCCACAATACGTCATTGGTATCATATATCATCATTCACATATAATAGATTTGTTATTTGAATATTTTACAACATCCGGACACGAACTATTTTATTATGTGCATGCGTATTTAAACCACGCGTATATCTCGACCTTATTGATACAGACGGATATGTAGTCCAGTGGTAACACGCTGGACTGGTAATCCATGGATCGCAGGTTCGATCCCCCGTCTGACCCTAATAAAATTAACATTCTTTCAGATGGGACGTTAAACCGAGGTCTCGTGTCGGTGCTTTACACCGTGTACGTAAATGAACCAGAGGAGACTGTCTGTCAGAGGTCTCTGTCTGTATCATGCACTATCCTCCAAAATCTAAAATAACTAATCTCTTCAGGAAGCGTCGCTCATATGGGCAACCGGTAGCGACGATAAATAAACGTAAAACACACACACGATCTTATTGCGTAATCAATCTGTCAAGATGAAACTAAACTGGATATTGCATGATAGCTATAAATTAACAGCTTGAAACATCAAGATGGTGTGTGTGACATTGGCCTAGCACAATTTCTCTAAATGCTTTGATTTGTAGGTACGCGATTTCTTCAGAAGAACAGCATAGATCTGGCAGAGCACAGAGAGATGGAGCTTCAGAAATTCTTTAAACATCTGTTAGAGAACAATCAATTAGTACGTATTAATAACCATATATTCATGTCTCGTAGTGTATATATATACAGGCGCGTAGCTGCCATTAGGCCAAAAGGCCCGGGCCTGCACATCATTTTGACAAAATATATATATATGATATATTTTACTATAATAGACCTAGGCTACCTAGATATTCCTGTGTATTTGGATTTTAATTGAGTAAAATCACAGATAATTATTGAGTGCAGAATTGTTATTTCTTTTGATGTACATGTATAGCTAAGCAGAACAGTGTATTATAATGTTTATTTGTTATAAAAACATGTCCGAATTTGTCTTTTAAATGCAGCAGAATGCTGGATATTGCATCCTAAAAACCAAAATATTTCGGGGGTGCATGCCCCCGGACCCCCATAGCAATCTCGTTCACTACGCTCACTCAACATTCTTTACCCGGGCTTGCACATAATTTGCCTCCTGGCTACGCCCCTGATATATACACTCCACAAAATTCCTAATCTGTCATCTGGTGATTTATAATATTGGGAGCCCAACTAATTAATCGTACAATATCATTAAAGCGACATTACATCGCAAAAAGCCAAACAAAAATGCATTGTTCACGTATAAATGCAGTGCTACTACAAATTCTTCCGATTCCATTCGAACACAAATATTGAATCAATAAACTGTTTGTGGTCTACAAATTTTAAAAAGTGAAAGTAGGATTTCATATACACGCTCCTGAATTGACATTTCTTTGTCATTGTAGTCAATACTAGACGCTTGAAACTGTCGCTTAGAGATACTAAATATTAAGTTAGATTAGTCTACACATTAATATGCATAGGCACCAATGCGAGATATAACGGTAAATATGTACCATAAATCTCGTTTATTCGGGATACACAGGTTGTATTACGCATGTATGTCGACCCTGTTTATATATGGTCTTTAATGAGTGACTCTATATATGTTGGTGCTTGTAGCCTAATCTATGGCCGGGCTGAGCATGCAAATGATATTATACATCAAACATATTCCTACATCTACGAATAACAACAACAACAACAACATTTATTGCATTAAGACATCAACTGATGCTTATAGCATACACAGTATCGTGTATATATTATCGTGTATATATTATCGTGTATATATTATCGTGTATATATTATCGTGTGTATATTATCGTGTGTATATTATCGTGTATATATTATCGTGTATATATTATCGTGTATACATTACCGTTATACATTATCGTGTATACATTATCTTGTATATATGATCGTGTATATATTATCGTGTATATATTATCGTGTATACATTATCGTGTATACAGTATCGTGTATATATTATCGTGTATACATTATCGTGTATATATTATCGTGTATACATTATCGTGTATACAGTATCGTGTATATAGTATCGTGTATACATTATCGTGTATATATTATCGTGTATATATTGTATATATTATCGTGTATACATTATCGTGTATATATTATCGTGTATATATTACCGTGTATACATTACCGTGTATATATGATCGTGTATACATTACCGTGTATATATTATCGTGTATACAGTATCGTGTATATATTATCGTGTATACATTACCGTGTATATATTATCGTGTATACATTACCGTGTATATATTATCGTTTATACAGTATCGTGTATATATTATCGTGTATACATTATCGTGTATATATTATCGTGTATACATTACCGTGTATACATTACCGTGTATATATTATCGTGTATACAGTATCGTGTATATATTATCGTGTATACATTACCGTGTATATATTATCGTGTATACATTACTGTGTATATATTATCGTGTATACAGTATCGTGTATACATTATCGTGTATACATGACCGTGTATATATTACCGTGTATATATTATCGTGTATACATGATCGTGTATACATTATCGTGTATATATTATCATGTATATATTATCGTGTATACATGATCGTGTATATATTATCGTGTATATATTATCGTGTGTATATTATCGTGTATATATTATCGTGTATATATTATCGTGTATATATTATCGTGTATATATTATCGTGTGTATATTATCGTGTATATATTATCGTGTATATATTGTATATATTATCGTGTATATATTATCGTGTATATATTATCCTGTGTATATTATCGTGTATACATTATCGTGTGTATATTATCGTGTATACATTATCGTGTATACATTATCGTGTATATATTAGCGTGTATATATTATCGTGTATATATTATCGTGTATATATTATCGTGTATACATTATCGTGTATACATTATCGTGTATATATTATCGTGTATATATTATCGTGTATACATTATCGTGTATACATTATCGTGTATATATTATCGTGTATATATTATCGTGTATATATTATCGTGTATACATTATCGTGTATATATTATCGTGTATACATTATCGTGTATATATTATCGTGTATATATTATCGTGTATATATTATCGTGTATACATTATCGTGTATATATTATCGTGTATATATTATCGTGTATATATTATCGTGTATACATTATCGTGTATACATTATCGTGTATATATTATCGTGTATATATTATCGTGTATATATTATCGTGTATACATTATCGTGTGTATATTATCGTGTATACATTATCGTGTATACATTATCGTGTATATATTATCGTGTATATATTATCGTGTGTATATTATCGTGTATACATTATCGTGTATATATTAGCGTGTATATATTATCGTGTATATATTATCGTGTATATATTATCGTGTATATATTATCGTGTATATATTATCGTGTATATATTATCGTGTATATAGTATCGTGTAGAATGTTATTGTATTCATGTATTTCAGATAAGCAGCAACAATATAGTACTGAGGTTTTTCGGTCGTCGGCAGACTGATCCAGTTCCGTCGGAAGCCTCTCAACGGGATTTCCCCATGAACGACGTCGATGATGAAGATGATATTTTGTTTGATAGATAAAACATATTAACTTACAATTAATAATATACTAGAGGACATAGAAAACGCACACCTATAGTATATGATTATTATTATACGAAAACGAAATACGAAGGATTCCATCAAAGATATATCACATCTTTATTACAAAACACAAACTGAACAATTAAAAATAGTCCACAATGTTTAAACTATGTATTTATATAGTTATTGTTTTTATGTAAAAACACACTTATCCGAAGTGTGCGTTTTCTATGTCCTCTAGTATAGTAATAATACTATATATATATACTTTATTGTATGTGCGAACTCATTCGACCAATAGTGCAGCAGATAAATGTATTTTCTCAGGGCAATCTTTCAAAATGTGATACAAGCACCAAAGTTGGCACAAATACTCCTTGGGGGTTACTTGTTTGGAAAAAAACGCTGGCCACCTGCAATTCAAGATGGTCGCCATTTTCAAGATGGCCGCCATAATCAATACCGATATATTGCTTTTTGCAATAAATATGCACAGACTTGCCCAATATGGACGACGATTTTGGTATCGAATCCTACAAGGTTAATCTACCACGAGGCCCTCAACATGCATATATAAAAATCAAATGCAATCAAAAGATAGGACTGTAAAACTACACATTGGAATTATATAGTAATGTTAAAGTTGAAAAGTAAAGAAACTATATATAATATGGTATGGAATATGATGCTATATGGAATTGGCTAGTAGAGAAACTATATATAATATGTTATGGAATATGATGTTATATGGAATTGTCTAGTAGAGTAGAAAAGGGGAATGAAACAATTAATGACAATAAATCTATATAACAATGTGCAGATATGACTTATATGGGTATCTTGAAAATAGTATGAAATCAGCTTTAAGTAAATATAGCAATGGTAATGCTCACATGTACTAACGACTGTGTACAATATCATCTGAAGTAATAATAGTAGAAATATGTGATTAGTTTGTATTGATATTGTTCCACCTTAAGTAGAGAATTTTGAACTGTTGGATAGTTGGAGCATTTTGAACTGTTGGATAGTTGGAGCATTTTGAACTGTTGGATAGTTGGAGCATTTTGAACTGTTGGATAGTTGGAGCACTTTAAACTGCGTGAGGCAATGAATTCCAAATATATGATCCTGAGCATACAAATATATTACGAACTAACTCACAGTTTGGTCTCGGTGTGTATAACTGATAATCTGAGGTTGATCTGAGAATTCTAGGATGTATACCAGAAGTAAAAGGGAAGGGCGATTTTAAGTATGCATGTATATATGTTGTGTCTCCAACTAGTAGCTCACATTGCGGCTGGGAATGTATGAGATTTGTTAACGTTTATCAACACTGATGTGAAAGTCGTTATGGCGCACTGGTAGTGCGTTCGCTTCAGGTGCGAAAGGCCCGGAGTTCGAGCCCCGATGGAGCCGTTACGATTGTGCCCTTTCTAACACACAATATACATAATGGTATAGCATAGTTATATCTTTCATTATTCACTACTTATTATGATAGTGTGGCAAAGTAAAATTTAATAAACTTAAAATAATGTAGAAATGTTGTTATTTATAAGTACAGTCTACATCCGTTATGTCGAATTCCGTCGGACCGAACAAAATACTTCGACATAACCGAAATTCGATATAAACGGAGCCAGTTATAACCGTCTCCGTGGTCTAGTGGTTAAGGCGTCCGCCTACGGTCGAATCTCGTCAGGGGTCCGTTCTGGTGAGCCGCCAGCTAGTTAAATAATGGTTACCGATTGCCTACCAGCCTGGAGCCTGGCATACAAGCATAAGATTCGGGAAGTACTGATGTTCATAAAAAGATGTGTCTCATAAGTCAGAAATGGCTGGCCCTTTAAATAGAGGTGACACTATGATAAACAAACACTATACTTTTACTTTTATATGTAACATGATAGTGTCTGAAACGGGAATTTGATCCGACTTCGAGATAACCGGATACTTCGACATAACGGATGTAGACTGTATATAGCATTGACATTAATACTTATGCTTCTTATTTCTAATAATATCATTATAATCGCTTCGCTTCGACCATTTGCCATCTCTTTCTATCAGATTTGTCATTTCTTGTTATAACTTGTTATTTGTATTTATGTGTTTAAAGCGACACTACATCGCAAAAAGCCAACACAACGCATTGTTCATGAAGATATCATTAAAGCGACACTACATCAGTGAAAACGCAAATTGATACAGAATGTAATTTCCTATTATATGGTATAATTGTTTTCCAAATATTTGCCTCAAAAACTGAGTATTTCAACTAATAAACAAGCGTCGTATACGCGGTTTGTTGACAGCGCAAAATAATGTAAACAGGGTCGACATACATGCGTAATACAACATGTGTATCCTGAATAAGGAGATGGTACAGATTTACCGCTATATCTCACATGTGTGCCTATGCATATTTATGTGTAGACTAATCTTACTTAAATTTAGTATCTCTAAGCGACAGTATCAAGCGTTTAGTATAGACTACAATGATAACGAAATGTCAATTCAGGAGCGTGGATGACCGGTATATGAAATGCTACATTCACTTTTGAAAGTTTGTAGACCACAAACACAATGTTTATTGATTCAATATTTGTGTTCGAATGTATTCGGAAGAATTTGTAGTATCAATGCTTTTATACGTGAACAATGCATTGTGTTGGCTTTTTGTGATGTAATGTCGCTTTAATGATATATTTTTGTTCAGAAAGTCGAAATCGTATTGAATGTGAATATCCCGTTTGTTATGACAGTAATTTTTAATAATCCATGCTAAAATCATTTGAGGGGCCTCCGTGACCGAGTGGTTAAGCTCAACGACTTCAAATCAAATGACCCTCACCGCTGTATGTTCGAATCCCACTGGGGTATCATCGGCTAGCTGGCTCGCGGAAGGTCCCGATGTTATTGGGGACGGAATTCCGCGGGTGCGCCTCCGAGCAGTAATTTAGGCACGGACGAGCACCTGGTAGAACCACCAGGTAGAACCACCAGCCTTCCGCAAATCAGTTAATATCATGTTCATAAATGTAAACGTAGTTACCATGGTCATAAAAACGCCAAAACAAGCGTCAACATGCAACGGCAGTCCTTTCTTTACAGAAAGAGCGACACTATCTTTCTACCGGCTCCATGATAGCATGGCAGAATTGTGGAACAGATGTAAATAACATAACAGTATCAGAATTGATTGTGGAACAGACGTACATAACAGTATAAGAATTGATTGTTTAACAGACGTACATAACATAACAGTATCAGAATTGATTGTGGAACAGACGTACATAACATACCAGTATAAGAATTGATTGTGGAACAGACGTACATAACATAACAGTATCAGAATTGATTGTGGAACAGACGTACATAACATAACAGTATCAGAATTGAGTGTGGAACAGACGTACATAACATAACAGTATTAGAATTGATTGTGGAACAGACGAACATAACATAACAGTATCAGAATTGATTGTGGAACAGACGTACATAACATAACAGTATCAGAATTGAGTGTGGAACAGACGTACATAACATAACAGTATCAGAATTTATTGTGGAACAGACGTACATAACATAACAGTATAAGAATTGATTATGGAACAGACGTACATAACATAACAGTATAAGAATTTATTGTGGAACAGACGTACATAACATAACAGTATAAGAATTGAGTGTGGAACAGACGTACATAACAGTATCAGAATTGATTGTGGAACAGACGTACATAACATAACAGTATCAGAATTGATTGTGGAACAGACGTACATAACATAACAGTATCAGAATTGATTGTGGAACAGACGTACATAACATAACAGTATAAGAATTGATTGTGGAACAGACGTACATAACATAACAGTATCAGAATTGAGTGTGGAACAGACGTACATAACATAACAGTATAAGAATTGAGTGTGGAACAGACGTACATAACATAACAGTATCAGAATTGAGTGTGGAACAGACGTACATAACATAACAGTATAAGAATTGAGTGTGGAACAGACGTACATAACAGTATCAGAAATGATTGTGGAACAGATATACATAACATAACAGTATCAGAATTGCTTGCCTGAAACATGGAAGATGGGTCAGTGGTCCTGTGGATAGCAGGTTGGACTGTGAATCCAGGGATCACACGTTCGATCTCCCGTGGGTCTATAAAATACCGCATAATTCTTATAAAAGATGCACAATTTGTGTGATTTACGTTTATTTATTGTCGCTACCTGTTGCCCATATGAGCGACGCCTCCTGAAGAGATGTCATTTTAGATGTTGGAGGATAGTGCAATGATACAGACAGATACCAATTCCAGAGTATCCTCTGGTTCTGTTACATGCACGGTGTAAAGCACCGACACGAGACCTCGGTTTAAAGTCCCACCTGAAAGACTGGTAATTGTATTAGGGTTAGACGGGGGATCGAACCTGCGACCCCTGGATTACCAGTCCAAAGTGTTATCCACTGGACTACAGTCACACTACAGTGTTATTTTACGCAAATATGACATAATTGTGGTGATTCCTGTCAATGTCTACTTGTGGTGTTGGGAGAAGCAATGTGGATGTATGTACCTTGCATAAGAACAACACCACCGTGGTTCTGATTGTGTTCGAACTCACAACCTCTCGGTTACGTTGCGGCCTCCGTATCAATTCCACAGAGGAAATATAATATATAAAGTTATAAAAATAAAGTTGCAATGCATTAAAATATAATAAAATATACATATAGTTGCTAAACATTGTGTTGATGTGCCGTGGAAGTAAATCTATATACATTGTACAATAACAACAACACTAATAACAGCAAAACAACAGCATCACAATGACAACACAAACGCCTTACGCCTTCCATAGCTGTGATGTCAGCGGTACATACAATATGTGGCACAACAGAATCACAATAACAATACAAAACGCATTACACGTTCCATAGCTGTGACGTCAGCGGTACATACAATATGTGGCACAACAGAATCACAATAACAATACAAAACGCATTACACGTTCCATAGCTGTGACGTCAGCGGTACATACAATATGTGGCACAACAGAATCACAATAACAATACAAAACGCATTACACGTTCCATAGCTGTGACGTCAGCAGTACATACAATATGTGGCACAACAGAATCACAATAACAATACAAAACGCATTACACGTTCCATAGCTGTGACGTCAGCGGTACATACAATATGTGGCACAACAGAATCACAATAACAATACAAAACGCATTACACGTTCCATAGCTGTGACGTCAGCGGTACATACAATATGTGGCACAACAGAATCACAATAACAATACAAAACGCATTACACGTTCCATAGCTGTGACGTCAGCGGTACATACAATATGTGGCACAACAGAATCACAATAACAATACAAAACGCATTACACGTTCCATAGCTGTGACGTCAGCGGTACATACAATATGTGGCACAACAGAATCACAATAACAATACAAAACGCATTACACGTTCCATAGCTGTGACGTCAGCGGTACATACAATATGTGGCACAACAGAATCACAATAACAATACAAAACGCATTACACGTTCCATAGCTGTGACGTCAGCGGTACATACAATATGTGGCACAACAGAATCACAATAACAATACAAAACGCATTACACGTTCCATAGCTGTGACGTCAGCGGTACATACAATATGTGGCACAACAGAATCACAATAACAATACAAAACGCATTACACGTTCCATAGCTGTGACGTCAGCGGTACATACAATATGTGGCACAACAGAATCACAATAACAATACAAAACGCATTACACGTTCCATAGCTGTGACGTCAGCGGTACATACAATATGTGGCACAACAGAATCACAATAACAATACAAAACGCATTACACGTTCCATAGCTGTGACGTCAGCGGTACATACAATATGTGGCACAACAGAATCACAATAACAATACAAAACGCATTACACGTTCCATAGCTGTGACGTCAGCGGTACATACAATATGTGGCACAACAGAATCACAATAACAATACAAAACGCATTACACGTTCCATAGCTGTGACGTCAGCGGTACATACAATATGTGGCACAACAGAATCACAATAACAATACAAAACGCATTACACGTTCCATAGCTGTGACGTCAGCGGTACATACAATATGTGGCACAACAGAATCACAATAACAATACAAAACGCCTTACACGTTCCATAGCTGTGACGTCAGCGGTACATACAATATGTGGCACAACAGAATCACAATAACAATACAAAACGCCTTACACGTTCCATAGCTGTGACGTCAGCGGTACATACAATATGTGGCACAACAGAATCACAATAACAATACAAAACGCATTACACGTTCCATAGCTATGACGTCAGCGGTACATACAATATGTGGCACAACAGAATCACAATAACAATACAAAACGCATTACACGTTCCATAGCTGTGACGTCAGCGGTACATACAATATGTGGCACAACAGAATCACAATAACAATACAAAACGCATTACACGTTCCATAGCTGTGACGTCAGCGGTACATACAATATGTGGCACAACAGAATCACAATAACAATACAAAACGCATTACACGTTCCATAGCTGTGACGTCAGCGGTACATACAATATGTGGCACAACAGAATCACAATAACAATACAAAACGCCTTACACGTTCCATAGCTGTGACGTCAGCAGTACATACAATATGTGGCACAACAGAATCACAATAACAATACAAAACGCCTTACACGTTCCATAGCTGTGACGTCAGCGGTACATACAATATGTGGCACAACAGAATCACAATAACAATACAAAACGCATTACACGTTCCATAGCTGTGACGTCAGCGGTACATACAATATGTGGCACAACAGAATCACAATCACAATAACAATACAAAACGCATTACACGTTCCATAGCTGTGACGTCAGCAGTACATACAATATGTGGCACAACAGAATCACAATCACAATAACAATACAAAACGCATTACACGTTCCATAGCTGTGACGTCAGCAGTACATACAATATGTGGCACAACAGAATCACAATAACAATACAAAACGCATTACACGTTCCATAGCTATGACGTCAGCGGTACAATCTGGGGTCATTGGTGCATGGATCACCTCACGCCCAAAATAATGGGAGGCCTTGTTATGCACGGTTATATCCGTCACCTGAAATAAACGGGTCAAAGTTATATCTGTGTAGAATGCGCCAGTAATGAAAAGGTCGCTGACTTGTATACAACTGTAACCTATCATCTCTGATGGTCACGGGTTCCAGCCCCGCTCAGACCGTGTCTCATTTATATGAAAAAAAGTTGGCAGTTTCTTACGGAGGTTGGTGCACCAAGTACTGGTTAACCACTGGAGCCTGCCCAGGAAAGGTGTTGTTAGGTAAACTGCCCGTCGCTCAAATGGGAAATCGGTAGCGACGTTAAATAAACTTAAATAAAAAAAATATAGAAATGAATTGAATTGAAGAACATTGTCTGAGGCAATCCAGAGACGTATCTCGTACGTAAACTTTGATGGTGAAGACTGAATACCAAATGGTACAATTCCCTGGTACATGTGATGCAAAATGAGGATAGGTGCATATGCAACGATTTTATAGGGAAAATCATCACTCTGAAAATTAAAGGGGGGGGGGTGATCAGTCCCCTGAGCACCCCATGCTTACGTTACTGCAATTCAAAGTTAATGTTATATACATCGCGAATTACAAACGAGTGGTCTGATTACGCCATTGCGAATGCAATAGGATTGCAGAAAGTTAAGATCAACAGAAACTGACATGCAATGTAATCGTTTGACATACCACGTGACCAATAATAACGGCATAGCGGCATAAAACTAAGGAATACAACTGGTCCACATATACTGAGTCAAAAAAGAAACGATACCTGGTGTTTATGTGTCTATAATTTCAACATTTATTAAGAAAATTCTTTGAAAATTCATAAGATGATAGTCCAACATGTTTGAAAGAGGAGCACATAAAGCATAATGAGCCTCCGAAACTGTCTGCTGCGTGATGACGTAATTCGTCGGACAGGGGTCTAATGGAGTTTTCACACAGACGTCAATACCGAGTATGGGCACCATTTGCGTCTCTCACTGCAATGCACCGCCGTCGCATCGAACGGAAGAGTGTCTGAATCTCTTGCTGGTCAATATGTGTCCACTCCTGGCGCAAAACATCCCTCAGTTGGTTTAACGTTACCGGCTGACGTCGTCTGACGCGGCGGTCTAACGTATCCCACAAATGTTCTATGGGTGACAAGTCTGGTGACAAAGCAGGCCACGGCAGGGTTTCAATATTGTTCTGCTCCAATAATGTGGTGGAAATCCGAGCAGTAGGACACCTGGCGTTGTCCTGTTGGAACAGTGTGACGTTTCTGTTGGCGTTAAAGAACGGCACAACAACTGGCGCAAGGATCTCATCACAGTACCGCTGGGCGTTTAGGTTCCCGTCCACCACTAGCAGTTCAGTGCGACTGCCGAAGGTGATACCGCCCCACGCCATAACGCTTCCGCCCCCGAACAGATCGACCTGACGTACACATGCGTCGGCGTAACGTTCACCGCGTCTGCGATATACCCGCTCTCTGCCATCCGCTCGACGCAAACAGAACCGCGATTCATCGCTAAACATCACCGAATTCCACTGTAACCGAGTCCAGCGAGCACGTTCCGTCGTCCATTCCCGCCGTACGTCACGGTGACGTCGTGTCAGGATGGGTCCAACGTATGGCCGATAGGCTGACTGTTTGTGCACTGATGCGATTGTTGGTCATCCCAGGAGTAACGGCAGCTGTGTGCGAGGCAGGTAGGAAACGGTCACGTAAATGTGACGTCCGAATGTGACGGTCCTGTTCACGCGTCGTCACACGTGGTCGACCAGATCTTGGACGGTCGTCCACCGATCCATGTGTTCGATAACGTCGAAGTAGACGTGTTATCGTGATCCGCGTAACCCCGAGTCGATTTGCGACGTCACGCTGACGTAAACCGCCGTCAACCATGCCAATAGCACGCATTCTCTGATTGCGGTTTAGCCTAGGCATTTTGTTAGAGGTAACAATGGGTATGTAAGGTGTTTTTCCTCGATGATAATGCAATACCAGTACAATAAACCGGTTTTCCGATTTGTACATGTGTAGGAAGTTGTCTTTGTTGAGGAGCACGTGCAAATCGGAAATTCGGCGTTCCAGGATTATCGGGTGTTTATTTACCTGTGTTTATGGTTGGCTGACGTTGCAATAAGATACCCGGTACTGATACGTAATAATATATTAAACCTTTCTATGGTTTTATCCGTTTTACGTCATTTTTAGTTTGGTATCGTTTCTGTTTTGACTCAGTATATATGTTTGGCTAGCCTGGGAACAGGCGTCGATATATTTTGCCTGGTCAGTCAAATAAATATATTTTAACACCGAGACTATTAATTGGGCCGTATTGAGTTTCTGATCAGAAGTTAAAAAGTGAAAAATCGACAGACTGGAACCCAGGCTAATGTTTGGCAAAACGTATGAGAAAACCCCCGTAAAAGTCACATCTATATCGTGTTCCCGTCAGTTAGAGCAATTGAGCAATGTCGCAAGCTGTAGCAAATGTGCATTCTATGACAACCACTGAAACGGCGTCAAAGGCGTATTCTAAACCTAATAGTATACGTCACGAACTTAAAACGACCGCTTTAGTAAGCCATCGACTGAATGCAGTAGGTGTGTGGTTTTACGTTTATTTATCGTCGCTACCTGTTGCCAATATGAGCGACGCCTCCTGGAGAGATTAGTCATTTTAGATTTATGGAGGATAGTGCAATGATACAGACAGAGACCCATTCCAGAGTCTCCTCTTGTTCTTTTACGTGCATGGTGTACAGCACCTACACGAGACCTCGGTTTAAAGTCCCATTTGAAAGACTGTTAATTTTATTAGGGTCAGGCGGGGGATAGAAGCTGCGATCCCTGGATTACCAGTACAGCGTGTTACCACTGGACTACAGATATATCCGTCTGTGAATGCAGGAGGCATGTTATTACATCTATCTATATATATAATACTTACACAATGTGGGTGCCTCTGTGGCCAAGTTGTTATGGTTGATGATGATGATGATGATGATGATGATGATGATTGAGCTTATTTACCCTCGCCTCCGGCGAACCATATGGGCGAGCGTACTAAGAAGTTTAGTTAACAGTTGACAGTGTTATGGTTGACTACAAATCATCAATTATATAGTTTAGACGTATTTTATTCAGAAAATAGCATACAAGAATAAAGTGCTGCAAAAGAAAATATTTGGATTGGAAACCACTGTTCTTAAGAAACATATTATTAAAAAGCGTATACTAATTACTTCCCACAGATGAGTTTGCAAACCTAAACAGTTAGCACACTGGAATCAGTGGATGGCATATATTGTTTGAGCATTGGCTAATTTTAATTCTGTCTTGTTTAATCTTGATACAGGATTGTAATGCATAAGGTGGCTAACTGTTACCCCCAATTCAATGCATTAATTAATGTTAATGTATAACATTAGTAGTACAACATCGGTCAGCATTTAATTCATATGATGAAGCAATCCAGCCATCTTACCGTAGGTTACTGATTCTGGGTTCTCCTCCGCCAATACGAACTGGAGAATCGCCATATGACAACACCCAATGCACCATCTGCCAAAAGAAACAAAGAAACAAACATTTGGTTGGCTAATGTTTGGTCTTGTGGCAAGAGCCATATCTCTGAATGTTTTCACAGCCATTATGTTGCTGTCAGTATGGCCTACCATCGGAAAGTAAGGAAACCAACACTTTCGCTGTTTCCGTTTAGCATCGCGGCTGTCATACTGACAACTTCAGTTTCCATTAATCTGAAGGACGGTTATTTTAGGGTTACTTTTTCTCACAAAGAAAGTCAATTACGGAATCATCCATACTATTCATGGAATAGTGTTAATTTCTGGATACTCGGAAAATATAAAAGCGATGTGATTTTGCAAATTTATTTTGCTCGATTGCGAAACAAGTTCTTACAACATTAGTTAAATCGCTCTCGAGACCTCGTTCCTGATGTAATACATCGTCAGGAGAGAGGTAGAGAGAGAGGGGGGACGAGGTAGCGGGAGGCGGAGAGAAGAGTGAGGTAGAGAGAAAGGGAGAGGAGAGAGGGTGGGTGATCCATGGACCGTATGTATTAATTGTTCAAATAGATATACTAGGTTGGTAACCCCATATACAGCCCAATACAGGACAGGACAGATTGAGGACGACGGACTTTCGATTTAGTGGCACCTAACCAAAGCTATCAATGACGAATACGACAACAACAAAAAAAATGGCTGACGCATCATTAGACACTGACAGTGAAGATGAAATTCCGGCTGGTTGGGAAGAAAGAGTAACATTAGATGGAGATGTGTATTATGCAAAGTAAGAATTAATATTGGATATTCCATACACGCAGCTATTAAACTGTATGATGTATAGGTAATAATTGAATTTTATATGCAATATGAATTCGCGACCAAAATATTGAAGTATGTTGTTTTCGGATAACACGCTTTCGGATATATTAGTGGTGTGTTTAGTCTACAGCAATGATTGCTCCATCTAGTAATAACAATAAGCTAACCACCATAATGTTTATGTTAAATTTCCATTGTCTTCTTTGTGAATTCAATCAATGTTTGCAATGCAAGCGCTTCTGATTTTCCTGATCATTAGTCCAAATATTTAGACTTGAAAAATGTGACATTTTACTATCCAGGCATTTTTCAAAGTCTAAACGCTAAACCTCAATTACGCATAGCATATTTTATATTCTAAAAAGTCATTTTTATAAATTAAAATTGTTAACAAGATCAACACACATACCGTTGTTTGAATTCTGCACAGTCTATAACATCTGTTGACACAATATTATACATAAAATCAACGTTTAAATATCATGGCAGAGTTTCGCCATTCCAAATTGGCCATTTTGAATATTTGATTATTGTGAAAAACAAAAATAGAACTCGAAATAGACGAAAATGTTTATCTCCGTGCCATTACGGTGAACCAAATAAGATTTCGTTTAATATCCATTGTTGATACGTATGAAATAATAATCATTCGGATTTCTTTTGTGAAGACTGTGCAGAAAAAATGGGAGAATTTCACTTGTCGACTTCAAACAGCTAAATGACAAGCACAACGGTAATACAATATATTTTTAACGTTCTTAATATCTATATTTATTATTATTCTTAACACCAATGCACACATTTATAACCATTCATGTCCGAAAAGCTACAAAAAGATTGATCAGAAATCTCGCCATCGGATCAGGGCGGAAAGTGCTATGCGAAAATGAGCTTTAACGATAAGACCTCGAAATAACAGAGAATTTTTTTATGTAGAGGCCTTATTTATAGGACTACCTGATCATTAGCCTGAGGGGCTGTCATCATCAATGTGCAATCATGTATCATGCATGACATGGCATTGAAACTCGTGCAATCATGCATGACATGGCATTGAAACTCGTGCAATCATGTATCATGCATGACATGGCATTCAAACTCATGCAATCATGTATCATGCATGACATGGCATTCAAACTAGTGCAATCATGTATCATGCATGACATGGCATTCAAACTCGTGCAATCATGGATCATGCATGACATGGCATTCAAACTCGTGCAATCATGGAGCATGCATGACATGGCATTCAAACTCGTGCAATCATGGAGCATGACATGGCATTCAAACTAGTGCAATCATGGAGCATGCATGACATGGCATTCAAACTCGTGCAATCATTTATCATGCATGACATGGCATTCAAACTAGTGATATCATGTATCATGCATGACATGGCATTCAAACTAGTGCAATCATGTATCATGCATGACATGGCATTCAAACTAGTGCAATCATGGATTATGCATGACATGGCATTCAAACTAGTGCAATCATGGATTATGCACGACATGGCATTCAAACTTGTGCAATCATGTATCATGCATGACATGGCATTCAAACTAGTGGAATCATGGATTATGCACGACATGGCATTCAAACTAGTGCAATCATGTATCATGCATGACATGGCATTCAAACTAGTGCAATCATGTATCATGCATGACATGGCATTCAAACTAGTGCAATCATGGAGTATGCACGACATGGCATTCAAACTAGTGCAATCATGGATTATGCACGACATGGCATTCAAACTAGTGCAATCATGGATTATGCATGACATGGCATTCAAACTCGTGCAATCATGTATCATGCATGACATGGCATTCAAACTTGTGCAATCATGTATCATGCATGACATGACATTCAAACTAGTGCAATCATGGAGCATGCATGACATGGCATTCAAACTAGTGCAATCATGGAGCATGCATGACATGGCATTCAAACTCGTGCAATCATGTATCATGCATGACATGGCATTCAAACTAGTGCAATCATGTATCATGCATGACATGGCATTCAAACTCGTGCAATCATGTATCATGCATGACATGGCATTCAAACTAGTGCAATCATGGACCATGCATGACATGGCATTCAAACTAGTGCAATCATGTATCATGCATGACATGGCATTCAAACTAGTGCAATCATGTATCATGCATGACATGGCATTCAAACTAGTGCAATCATGGATTATGCATGACATGGCATTCAAACTTGTGCAATCATGTATCATGCATGACATGGCATTCAAACTAGTGCAATCATGTATCATGCATGACATGGCATTCAAACTAGTGCAATCATGGATTATGCATGACATGGCATTCAAACTTGTGCAATCATGTATCATGCATGACATGGCATTCAAACTAGTGGAACCATGGATTATGCATGACATGGCATTCAAACTAGTGCAATCATGGATTATGCATGACATGGCATTCAAACTAGTGCAATCATGGATTATGCATGACATGGCATTCAAACTCGTGCAATCATGTATCATGCATGACATGGCATTCAAACTAGTGCAATCATGGAGCATGCATGACATGGCATTCAAACTAGTGCAATCATGGATTATGCATGACATGGCATTCAAACTAGTGCAATCATGCAAGACATGGCATTCAAACTAGTGCAATCATGGATTATGCATGACATGGCATTCAAACTAGTGCAATCATGTATCATGCATGACATGGCATTCAAACTCGTGCAATCATGGAGCATGCATGACATGGCATTCAAACTAGTGCAATCATGGATTATGCACGACATGGCATTCAAACTCGTGCAATCATGGAGCATGCATGACATGGCATTCAAACTAGTGCAATCATGTATCATGCATGACATGGCATTCAAACTAGTGCAATCATGGATTATGCATGACATGGCATTCAAACTTGTGCAATCATGTATCATGCATGACATGGCATTCAAACTCGTGCAATCATGTACCATGCATGACATGGCATTCAAACTAGTGCAATCATGTATCATGCATGACATGGCATTCAAACTAGTGCAATCATGGATTATGCATGACATGGCATTCAAACTTGTGCAATCATGTATCATGCATGACATGGCATTCAAACTAGTGGAACCATGGATTATGCATGACATGGCATTCAAACTAGTGCAATCATGGATTATGCATGACATGGCATTCAAACTAGTGCAATCATGGATTATGCATGACATGGCATTCAAACTCGTGCAATCATGTATCATGCATGACATGGCATTCAAACTAGTGCAATCATGGAGCATGCATGACATGGCATTCAAACTAGTGCAATCATGGATTATGCATGACATGGCATTCAAACTAGTGCAATCATGCAAGACATGGCATTCAAACTAGTGCAATCATGGATTATGCATGACATGGCATTCAAACTAGTGCAATCATGTATCATGCATGACATGGCATTCAAACTCGTGCAATCATGGAGCATGCATGACATGGCATTCAAACTAGTGCAATCATGGATTATGCACGACATGGCATTCAAACTCGTGCAATCATGGAGCATGCATGACATGGCAATCAAACTAGTGCAATCATGGAGTATGCACGACATGGCATTCAAACTAGTGCAATCATGGATTATGCATGACATGGCATTCAAACTAGTGCAATCATGGATTATGCATGACATGGCATTCAAACTAGTGCAATCATGTATCATGCATGACATGGCATTCAAACTAGTGCAATCATGGAGCATGCATGACATGGCATTCAAACTCGTGCAATCATGTATCATGCATGACATGGCATTCAAACTAGTGCAATCATGGAGCATGCATGACATGGCATTCAAACTAGTGCAATCATGGATTATGCACGACATGGCATTCAAACTTGTGCAATCATGGATTATGCATGACATGGCATTCAAACTAGTGCAATCATGCATGACATGGCATTCAAACTCGTGCAATCATGTATCATGCATGACATGGCATTCAAACTAGTGCAATCATGTATCATGCATGACATGGCATTCAAACTAGTGCAATCATGTATCATGCATGACATGGCATTCAAACTCGTGCAATCATGTATCATGCATGACATGGCATTCAAACTAGTGCAATCATGTATCATGCATGACATGGCATTCAAACTAGTGCAATCATGTATCATGCATGACATGGCATTCAAACTCGTGCAATCATGTATCATGCATGACATGGCATTCAAACTAGTGCAATCATGTATCATGCATGACATGGCATTCAAACTAGTGCAATCATGTATCATGCATGACATGGCATTCAAACTCGTGCAATCATGTATCATGCATGACATGGCATTCAAACTAGTGCAATCATGGAGCATGTATGATATGGCATTCAAACTAGTGCAATCGTGTGGCGTCCGTGGTCCAGTGGTAGAGCGTCAGATTTGGAATCGAGCGGTCCCGGGTTCGATACTCGGTCAGGCCACATATGTAGTAATGTCATTGAGCAAGGCACCTCACAAACATTGCTTAGTACTGGTTAACCACTTAGGTCGGCTAAGCTTGCCCAGGAAAACATGTCTAGTCCCGGCAAGGGGTTTGACATTAATGGAACATACATACATCATAGATCATGCATGACATGGCATTCAAACTCATGCAACCATGCATGACATTTATATTTACAGCCACAGTACTAAAGAGACACAATGGGATCATCCAATCACAGGCAAACGAAAATGTGCTAAAGGAGGTAAGGCCCTAGCCCAAAACAGTACAGACAGATCTGTAGTCCAGTGGTAACACACTGGACTGGTAATCCAGGGATCACAGGTTCGATCCCCCGTCAATGTAATACAAACACATTAAAATAAACATGTTTAGAGTAGAATTTTTAGAATTAGAATAGATGTATATTATACAAGTGAATTGTCCTGAGAAGTCAAGGATACGTAGTGTAATGCTTAACACAATGGTCTGGGAATCCAGGGATCGCAGGTTCGATCCTCTGTCTGACCCTAATAAAATTAACAGTCTTTCAGATGTGATGTTAAACCGAGGTCTCGTGTCGGTGCTTTACACAGTGCACGTAAAAGAACCAAAGGAGACTCTGGAATGGGTCTCTCTCTGTATCATTGCACTATCCTCCAAACATCTAAAATGACTAATCTCTTCTGGAGGCGTCGCTCATATGGGCAACCAGTAGCGACGATAAATAAACGTAAAACACACACCCAGTGTTTGACATCTGCATGTATTGTCTTCACAAAAAGCAACCAAATAATATTGTGTAAAAATATCATAAAAAACCTTTCCGAACAGGTTATTGTAAGTCATAGAAGTTAGATTCCAGTCCAAATTTGTTCCAGTGCAATTGTTGATGTTGTTGAGGAAAGTTCAGTGCAATTGTTGATGTTGTTGAGGAAAGTTCAGTGCAATTGTTGATGTTGTTGAGGAAAGTTCAGTGCAATTGTTGATGTTGTTGAGGAAAGTTCAGTGCAATTGTTGATGTTGTTGAGGAAAGTTCAGTGCAATTGTTGATGTTGTTGAGGAAAGTCCAGTGCAATTGTTGATGTTGTTGAGGAAAGTTCAGTGCAATTGTTGATGTTGTTGAGGAAAGTTCAGTGCAATTGTTGATGTTGTTGAGGAAAGTCCAGTGCAATTGTTGATGTTATTGAGGAAAGTTCAGTGCAATTGTTGATGTTGTTGAGGAAAGTCCAGTGCAATTGTTGATGTTGTTGAGGAAAGTTCAGTGCAATTGTTGATGTTGTTGAGGAAAGTTCAGTGCAATTGTTGATGTTGTTGAGGAAAGTCCAGTGCAATTGTTGATGTTGTTGAGGAAAGTTCAGTACAATTGTTGATGTTGTTGAGGAAAGTTCAGTACAATTGTTGATGTTGTTGAGGAAAGTTCAGTACAATTGTTGATGTTGTTGAGGAAAGTCCAGTGCAATTGTTGATGTTGTTGAGGAAAGTTCAGTGCAATTGTTGATGTTGTTGAGGAAAGTTCAGTGCAATTGTTGATGTTGTTGAGGAAAGTCCAGTGCAATTGTTGATGTTGTTGAGGAAAGTTCAGTGCAATTGTTGATGTTGTTGAGGAAAGTTCAGTGCAATTCGTGATCAATTTGATAAGCTGTATAACACCATTCCAACATGATCCTCGCAAATATGGGTTATTGAAATGAATTTAGCAAACGGGTCCTTGAAAGTCACTGAATTTGAACCATGTCATAAGTATTTTATATGTACATTTGTATTTATGTAGGGAATATAATGCAAACATGTTATATGTATAGTGTCTATATGAACATGTTTACAGAGCTACCGTACGGATGGGAGAGGCAGATTCGTGATGATGGAATTGTATATTATGTCGAGTAAGTATACTTCTGACGTAACCCATTCAACACCAAGTAACTGACATGGACTGGTCCATGATATTTTTAGACCAATAAATTAATAAGAAAATTACATTTGGATCAGTTCATTTATCAAAATGGGTAATTTATTTTCTAAAAATAGTAATATTACTTACAAAAAGTGCAGATCCTGATGAGACGGCTCATCATGAGCGTGAGCTGGCTCATCTGGATCTCCACTTTTTTGTAAGCCTATTTAGAGGCCTGTGGTTTTGAAAGGGTTAATGCCAGTTTAAAAGAATAATTCCCGGCTGGCTTAGTTTATACAAATTTACAACTTATATGAATCAAGTTCGAGACCTCATTCTGATGGAATCCATCACCATGAGGGAGAGTAAAAAAGCAACGTGGAATGTAAATGCCTTGCCTAAGGGCACAATCGTAATGGTTCCAGCGGGGCTCGAACTCAGGGCGGTAGGGGTATTCCAGCAATTAGGGTTTTGTTTTATCCCCGCCCTTTTGTCCTTTAAGTCCGCCCTTTTGTTTTTTTATTTATTTGGTTTTATATAAGCCTTAACAAGTGAGTACCTTCTGGCTGGCAAACCTTTATTAGCTCGAACTTGTCCATGCTTTTGACCGATATCTACTACCCTACTGCCCTTTTGATGAAGCATTATTAGAAGTCACTGTAAGAGAGCAACATTTTCTAGGCAGTAACCCCCAAATACCCCTCCCGCATCTACCACTTTTCTCGCTCAAAGTGCACCCTGCCTCTTTTCGAGAATAGTACCTAGCTATGCTTGCAAAGCTTCCCTGGGGGCTTGAGAGTTGGTTGCTATCGGCAGTTGACTGTTGTGTGGAGAAATGAAATGTGGTTTAATAGTAGAATTCTTTGTGGAATGGAATAACATGAGATGTGTTTAACAGTACATGTATGCGTAAAGGCCTTTCAACAGCCCTGTGTTATTCATACCCAGGGTTTATTCTAGAGGGCGACATGGGCGAAATAGTCGCTATAGTGACCCTGGCTTCGCTCGTTGAAGCCTCGTTTCTCCCTAAAAAAATATAAAAATATTTTTTACAATTTGCATGCAAAATTTTATCGCATTCTATTCAAATGTTGTATTTAATGGTCATGATGTGTATTTTAACCCTATTTGATTGAAATTTATTAAATGATACCATTTAACCCTTTCAACACCACAGACCTCTAAATAGGCTTACAAAAAGTGTAGATCCAGATGAGCCGGCTCGTGACGAGCCGTCTCATCAGGATCTGCACTTTTTGCCAGTGATATGACTATTTTTAGACATAATTACCCATTTTGATAAATGAACTTGTCCAAATGTGATTTTCTGATTCATTTATTGGTTTATGAATATCATGGACCAGTCCATGTGAGTTACTTGGTGTTGAATGGGTTAAGGATGCATTTCGCCCGCTTTCTCAGTTGAAGAATTCTCTAAAAACATTCTGGAATAGAATGTGCCTTGAATTACCCCCATTGGAGGTTATTTTATAAATATATATATTTTAGCTCGATTGCGAAACAAGTTATTTCAACTTATATAAATCACTCTCGATACCTCATTCCTGATAGAATCCATCGCCACGAGGGAGAGAGAAGAGGCAACGTGGAATTTAAATGCCTTGCCTAAGGACACAATCGTAACGGCTCCAGTGGGGCTCGAACTCCGGACCTTTCGCACCTGAAGCGAACATGCATCCACTGCGCTATCACGACTTCTACTTATTCTTTTCCTGGCTTATTTGAACCACACAATGTTTAACAATGTCCCACTAGATACATGCATGAAATACGACATTAATAATATCCCCATGCATAAAGGAGGTTCATATGTACAGTACGTGAAGCGAACGCGCATCCACTATCACGAAAGCCAGCCTTTTGGTGAACTTATTAGCAATGTTCGAAAACACATTTCATAAAATAATGGTATGATATCGTCACGAGTGTAAGATCCTTTGTGTCACATTACCATAACGTGCTCGAACCGAACACCCAGCCAAAACGACAACATTTCATGCCCTGCTGTTCACGATGAAACAATGTGCCATTCTGGTGTTATTTGACCGATCTCCATGAAATAAAAAGTATTTGTTGATAGAATAAGGTCTTCCGGTCGGGACCACGAGGGCAAATCAGTGATCTGGTCGTTTTTACCTAGTTTCTCGTCGATGATCACGATTCGCTATAGCTATGAAAGACTGTGAGTGGAGCTTCCGTAGTCCACCTTGCATACAAGTGTTTGTTTAATTAACTTTATTTATTTTACAACGATTGCGAAGCAAGTTTTAGCAACTTATATTAATAACTCTCGTTGGCGCTGATGAAAGCGTAAATGTGGTCATTCGTGTGGGAGGAAACCGGAGAAAAACCCACCTGTCCGATCTGGCGACCATCGAACCATCTCACATACTTCCCGGTCCGAGGATCGAACCAGGGTTGCATTGGTGAGAAGCGAGCGCACTAACCACTGCGCTAATCCGACAGCCAAATCTCGTTGGCGCGGATGAAAGCGTATATTGTGGTCATTCGTGTGGGAGGAAACCGGAGTACCCGGAGAAAACCCACCTGTCCGATTTGGCGACCACCGTACCAACTCACATACTTCCTTTTGTGTTTGTGAGTTATAAGTTCACATTGACTCTTCACTCTCCCTCGTGGCGATGGATTCCAACAGGAATGACGTTTCAAGAGCGATTAATATAATGGTGTTAAAATGAAGCTAAATTGAATCTATATACAAAGACTATGTTGACAGGCCGTAATATCCAATTCCATCAATCAATCTCTTATTTGCAGCCACGTGAATGAAAAAACGACGTATACAGACCCAAGACTAGCGTTCGCCGAGGCAGAGTCTTTAAATAAGATCACAAAACAAAAATTTGATGGTAACAGTACAGCGTTACAGATACTTAATGGGCGCGACCTCGGTGGACAATATGCCATTGTCACTGGTGGAAATAGTGGGATAGGTAATCATTGCGTGTACTTCATGTTCAAAATCTTGGTAGAAAGACACATACATGTAGGATAGTTGTTTGTTTCAGTGTATGATCAAATTATATTTCACCGAATCGGGACCTTTTTGATTCTGGGTTGCTGACCGAATGAACATTGAAAGCAATTTTATCACAAGTTTGTTTATACAAATTTATGTTAACTCGATTACGATAAACAAGTTCTTGCAACTTATTAATCACTCTCGAGACCTCATTCCTGATGGAATCCTTCGCCACGAGGGAGGGAGAAGAGGCAACGTGGAATTTAAATGCCTTGCCTAAGGGTAAAATCGTAACAGCTTCAGCGGGGCCTTTCATACCTGAAGCGAACGTGCTACAACTGCGCTATCACGACTTCCACGGGTGTTTGTAAATGGTCTTTTCAAAGCCATTTAAGGAAGCATTTGTTGCACAGTTGAGATCTTGTTATACCTCAGGAGAGGGGCACTACCTCACCTTTTCGAAGTTAATTTGTTAACTCTTTAGAGTAATTATTGTCCAGAGACCTCATTCCTGATGGAATCCAGCGCCACGAGGGAGAGGGGCACTAACTCCGGGCCTTTCGCACCTGAAGCAAACATGCTACCACTACGCTATCACGACTTCCACAAGTCATGAGTTATGATAGCCACGAGTGATAATAAAAGTTATTGACAATATTTCACAAAATTAATGTAAACTGGTCAATTTGAAAACTGAATGTCAAATCTGTCTATCAAATGTTTACCTTGACGCACATGGTGCTTCCTAGTCACATTTTTACCCTATACCGTTACTCAAGTCTTGTACCTGTACAGTTAGGGCTATCATCAAGAGTGTTCATCCCTCACACCTATTGGGTCTGCCTCATTGTTCGAGTGGTTAAGAACTTGTATACCACTGTAACCTATCATCACTGATGGTCACGGGTTCGAGCCCCACTCAGGCCGTGTCTATTTATATGAAAAAGTTGGCAGTTTCTTACAGAGATTCGGGCAATTAGTACTAGTTAATCGCTGGAGCCTGCCCAGGAAAGGTGTTGTACTGGTTAACCGCTGGAGCCTGCCCAGGAAAGGTGTTGTACTGGTAAACCGCTGGAGCCTGCCCAGGAAAGGTGTTGTTAGGTAATCTGCCCGCCAGCGATATAGCCCAAAATGGTGCTGATGCAGGCGTAAAACCCAAACAAACAAACTTACAACTATTGCACTCAAAGCAATCATTACGTGAACATTAAATCAGCTCGGCATTTAGTTCAATAGCGTGGCCCTGGCAAGAACATTACGTGAACATTAAATCAGCTCGGCATTTAGTTCAATAGCATGGCCCTGGCAAGAACATTACGTGAACATTAAATCAGCTCGGCATTTAGTTCAAAAGCGTGACCCTGGCAAGAACATTACGTGAACATTAAATCAGCTCGGCATTTAGTTCAATAGCGTGGCCCTGGCAAGAACATTACGTGAACATTAAATCAGCTCAGCATTTAGTTCAATAGCGTGGCCCTGGCAAGAACATTACGTGAACATTAAAACAGCTCGGCATTTAGTTCAATAGGGTGACCCTGGCAAGAACATTACGTGAACATTAAATCAGCTCGGCATTTAGTTCAATAGGGTGACCCTGGCAAGAACATTACGTGAACATTAAATCAGCTCAGCATTTAGTTCAATAGCGTGGCCCTGGCAAGAACATTACGTGAACATTAAAACAGCTCGGCATTTAGTTCAATAGGGTGACCCTGGCAAGAACATTACGTGAACATTAAATCAGCTCGGCATTTAGTTCAATAGGGTGACCCTGGCAAGAACATTACGTGAACATTAAATCAGCTCGGCATTTAGTTCAATAGGGTGACCCTGGCAAGAACATTACGTGAACATTAAATCAGCTCGGCATTTAGTTCAATAGCCTGGCCATAGCAAGAACATTACGTGAACATTAAATCAGCTCGACATTTAGTTCAATAGTGTGGCCCTGGCAAGAACATTACGTGAACATTAAATCAGCTCGACATTTAGTTCAATAGTGTGGCCCTGGCAAGTGGTTTCGTGGCCCACCATTAGCACACAAGTAAAACCAGCTATTCTTTTCCTGGCTTATTTGAACCACACAACGGTTAAGAATGTCCGTCTTTTAGGAAAGAGGTAACCATATAAGCAAGTTGCTTTCTCCTCAATCCTACATGTATTTTCTTATTGTGATCATTATACTATGTATATTCATTGAATAAAATATTGTTTAAACTAATGTCCGTCTTACAATGTCCCACTAGATACATGCATGAAATACGACATTAATAATATCCCATGCATACAAGTAAACATGCACGATAAACTTAATACTGTGTGTTTGCATTGAAAATGAAACACCGATCTATAAAATGGGGAAAAGAGACTATGTGTTTGCATTGAAAATGAAACACCGTTCTATAAAATGGGGAAAAGAGACTATGTGTTTGCATTGAAAATGCAACACCGTTCTATAAAATGGGGAAAAGAGACTATGTGTTTGCATTGAAAATGCAACACCATTCTATAAAATGGGGAAAAGAGACTATGTGTTTGCATTGAAAATGCAACACCGTTCTATAAAATGGGGAAAAGAGACCCCGACGTAGGGTTTAAAATACCTTGGTCAATTAAATCAAGTGTCATTTTATGACTGCTGCGAATGTGATTTATTGAAGGCATTGAGACGGTGTATTCGCTGGCGTTGCATTGTGTCCGTTTCATGATGTGATATATTGCAGGTTTGTGGAGAGTACACTTGTTGAGACGGTGTATTCGCTGGCGTTGCATTGTGTCCGTTTCATGATGTGATATATTGCAGGTTTGTGGAGAGTACACTTGTTGAGACGGTGTATTCGCTGGCGTTGCATTGTGTCCGTTTCATGATGTGATATATTGCAGGTTTGTGGAGAGTACACTTGTTGAGGTTGTGTGTTGCTACCTACAATGTACGTGTGTTATTCCAGGTTTTGAGACAGTGCGCTCACTTGCATTTCATGGTGTTAATGTCGTGATGGCCTGTAGAAACTTACAGTCGGCGATGGAATGTAGGGACAGGATAGTTAATGAGCGTAGCAGTGTAAAAATCGAAGTAATGAAGATTGACCTAGCATCTCTGAGCAGTGTTCAGGAGTTTGCGGAAAAATATAAAGAGAAGGCCTGGTAGGTACAACTCAATTAGTTTATACAAATTAATTTTAGCTCGATTGCGAAACAAGTTCTTACAACTTATATTAATCACTCTCGAGACCTCATTTCTGATAGAATCCATCGCCACGAGGGAGAGAGAAAAGACAACGTGGAATTGAATGCCGTGCAGGGCCTCCAGGGCACAATCGTAACGGCTCCAGTGGGGCTCAATTACTTCCATGTGTTCTAGTGTTTCATGATAGCGCAGTATGTGCACCATACCGATAAAATGTATGTGCACATTGGCGGTACAAAATAGGATTTAACGCATGTTTGAATGTATTATGGAAATTAGTCAAGATATGACAACGGTGTAATGTTTGAATACCTTACGGTTAGTCCTTCATGACAATGTATACCAGGGAGAAGTTTGTCATGCATGCGAAGGAAATCATTCGTAATATATTTACAGGCCTCTACACTATCTGATTCTGAATGCAGCTGTGTTTGGTCTGCCGTATACTCAGACAGAAGACGGTCTAGAAACCACATTCCAAGTGAATCACCTCGCTCAGTTCTACCTGACCAAGCTTCTCTGGACAGTATTAATGAAGTCGGCACCGGCACGAGTCATTGTTTTATCATCCGAGTCTCACAGGTGAGTTTTGTGATAATGAGAGACATCTGTAATTTTTATTTCTGTTACCTCCCTTGGCAGATAAAGTCTGATTTATCCGAAAATGGAAATTACGTCTTTTTTATTTGGAATCCTTTGTTTTTATTGTTATTCCCTAACCAGATGTTGCGGTGTGATAAATGTGATTTTATGAAAATCATGTTAATGATCAGATAACATTGTTTTACAAATACGTGTAAGTACCATTGCATATACTAGTGGAGATCTATCTCAATCCTAACTGTGCTGCTGCAACTAATCCTAGGTTATGTACCATTCTTGAATAAATTATTGTTTAAACTATAGATCTGTGGAGATATAGTAATGTTTCAGTACGTTTAAACTATAGAAGATCTGTGGAGATATAGTAATGTTTCAGTACGTTTAAACTATAGAAGATCTGTGGAGATATAGTAATGTTTCAGTACGTTTAAACTATAGAAGATCTATGGAGATATAGTAATGTTTCAGTATGTTTAAACTATAGAAGATCTGTGGAGATATAGTAATGTTTCAGTACGTTTAAACTATAGAAGATCTGTGGAGATATAGTAATGTTTCAGTATGTTTAAACTATGGAAGATCTGTGGAGATATAGTAATGTTTCAGTATGTTTAAACTATGGAAGATCTGTGGAGATATAGTAATGTTTCAGTATGTTTAAACTATGGAAGATCTGTGGAGATATAGTAATGTTTCAGTATGTTTAAACTATGGAAGATCTGTGGAGATATAGTAATGTTTCAGTACGTTTAAACTATAGAAGACCTGTGGAGATATAGTAATGTTTCAGTATGTTTAAACTATAGAATATCTGGAGATATAGTAATGTTTCAGTATGTTTAAACTATAGAATATCTGGAGATATAGTAATGTTTCAGTATGTTTAAACTAAAGAAGATCTGTGGAGATATAGTAATGTTTCTGTATGTTTAAACTATAGAATATCTGGAGGTATAGTAATGTTTCAGTATGTTTAATCTATAGAAGACCTGTGGAGGTATAGTAATGTTTCAGTATGTTTAATCTATAGAAGATCTGTGGAGATATAGTAATGTTTCAGAACGTTTAAACTATAGAAGATCTGTGGAGATATAGTAATGTTTCAGTACGTTTAAACTATAGAAGATCTGGAGATATAGTAATGTTTCAGTACGTTTAATCTATAGAATATCTGTGGAGATATAGTAATGTTTCAGTATGTTTAAACTATAGAAGATCTATGGAGATATAGTAATGTTTCAGTACGTTTAAACTATAGAAGATCTATGGAGATATAGTAATGTTTCAGTACGTTTAAACTATAGAAGACCTGTGGAGATATAGTAATGTTTCAGTACGTTTAAACTATAGAAGATCTATGGAGATATAGTAATGTTTCAGTACGTACTATAGAAGATCTGGAGATATAGTAATGTTTCAGTACGTTTAAACTATAGAAGATCTGTGGAGATATAGTAATGTTTCAGTACGTACTATAGAAGATCTGGAGATATAGTAATGTTTCAGTACATTTAAACTATAGAAGATCTGGAGATATAGTAATGTTTCAGTACATTTAAACTATAGAAGATCTGGAGATATAGTAATGTTTCAGTATGTTTAAACTATAGACGATCTGTGGAGATATAGTAATGTTTCAGTACGTTTAAACTATGGAAGATCTGGAGATATAGTAATGTTTCAGTACGTTTAAACTATAGAAGACCTGTGGAGATATAGTAATGTTTCAGTACGTTTAAACTATAGAAGATCTATGGAGATATAGTAATGTTTCAGTATGTTTAAACTATAGAAGACCTGTGGAGGTATAGTAATGTTTCAGTACGTTTAAACTATAGAAGATCTGTGGAGATATAGTAATGTTTCAGTACGTTTAAACTATAGAAGACCTGTGGAGATATAGTAATGTTTCAGTACATTTAAACTATAGACGATCTGTGGAGATATAGTAATGTTTCAGTACATTTAAACTATAGACAATCTGTGGAGATATAGTAATGTTTCAGTACGTTTAAACTATAGACGATCTGTGGAGATATAGTAATGTTTCAGTACGTTTTCCAGGAGGGTGTATTTGGTTATTGTAAAATTAACAATAATTCTCTTGCTTTATTGCTTGTAAACATGGGCACATGTATTTCAATTACATTATTGAAATATACAAGTAATTAAGTCATATACATGTAGTATTAGCATGTATGAACATGTAGTATTAGCATGTATGAACATGTAGTATTAGCATGTATGAACATGTAGTATTAGCATGTATGAACATGTAGTATTAACATGTATGAACATGTATGAACATGTAGTATTAGCATGTATGAACATGTAGTATTAGCATGTATGAACATGTAGTATTAGCATGTATGAACATGTAGTATTAGCATGTATGAACATGTAGTATTAGCATGTATGAACATGTAGTATTACTATTAGCATGTATGAACATGTAGTATTAGCATGTATGAACATGTAGTATTAGCATGTATGAACATGTAGTATTAACATGTATGAACATGTAGTATTAGCATGTATGAACATGTAGTATTAGCATGTATGAACATGTATGAACATGTAGTATTAGCATGTATTAACATGTAGTATTAACATGTATGAACATGTAGTATTAGCATGTATGAACATGTAGTATTAGCATGTATGAACATGTAGTATTAGCATGTATGAACATGTAGTATTAGCATGTATGAACATGTAGTATTAGCATGTATGAACATGTAGTATTAGCATGTATGAACATGTAGTATTAGCATGTATGAACATGTAGTATTAGCATGTATGAACATGTAGTATTAGCATGTATGAACATGTAGTATTAGCATGTATGAACATGTAGTATTAGCATGTATGAACATGTAGTATTAACATGTATGAACATGTAGTATTAGCATGTATGAACATGTAGTATTAGCATGTATGAACATGTAGTATTAACATGTATGAACATGTAGTATTAGCATGTATGAACATGTAGTATTAGCATGTATGAACATGTAGTATTAGCATGTATGAACATGTAGTATTAGCATGTATGAACATGTAGTATTAGCATGTATGAACATGTAGTATTAGCATGTATGAACATGTAGTATTAGCATGTATGAACATGTATATTAGCATGTATGAACATGTAGTATTACATGTATGAAATGTAGTATTAACATGTATGAACATGTAGTATTAACATGTATGAACATGTAGTTTAATGTTGAACATGTAGTATTAACATGTATGAACATGTAGTATTAACATGTATGAACATGTAGTATTAACATGTATGAACATGTAGTATTAACATGTATGAACATGTAGTATTAACATGTATGAACATGTAGTATTAGCCTTTTGTTACCAGATGAACATGTTGTATTTTGTTACCATATGAACATGTTGTATTTTGTTACCAGATGAACATGTTGTATTGTGTTACCATATGAACATGTTGTATTGTGTTACCGGATGAACATGTTGTATTGTGTTACCATATGAACATGTTGTATTGTGTTACCGGATGAACATGTTGTATTGTGTTACCATATGAACATGTTGTATTGTGTTACCATATGAACATGTTGTATTGTGTTACCATATGAACATGTGTTTTGTTACCTATGAACATGTTGTATTGTGTTACATATGACATGTTGTATTGTGTTACCATATGAACATGTTGTATTGTGTTACCATATGAACATGTTGTATTGTGTTACCGGATGAACATGTTGTATTTTGTTACCGGATGAACATGTTGTATTGTGTTACCATATGAACATGTTGTATTGTGTTACCGGATGAACATGTTGTATTTTGTTACCGGATGAACATGTTGTATTGTGTTACCATATGAACATGTTGTATTTTATTACACTATTGTTGTATTGTGTTACCGGATGAACATGTTGTATTTTGTTACCATATGAACATGTTGTATTGTGTTACCATATGAACATGTTGTATTGTGTTACCATATGAACATGTTGTATTTTGTTACCGGATGAACATGTTGTATTGTGTTACCATATGAACATGTTGTATTTTGTTACCGGATGAACATGTTGTATTTTATTACACTATTGTTGTATTTTGTTACCATATGAACATGTTGTATTTTATTACACTATTGTTGTATTTTGTTACCATATGAACATGTTGTATTGTGTTACCATATGAACATGTTGTATTGTGTTACCATATGAACAGGTTGTATTTTGTTACCGTATGAACATGTTGTATTTTATTACACTATTGTTGTATTTTGTTACCATATGAACATGTTGTATTTTGTTACCATATGAACATGTTGTATTGTGTTACCATATGAACATGTTGTATTTTGTTACCATATGAACATGTTGTATTTTATTACTGTGTTTGTGTTACCATATGAACATGTTGTATTTTGTTACCATATGAACATGTTGTATTTTTTTTTTGTTTTTGTGTGTGGTTTTTGTTACCATATGAACATGTTGTATTGTGTTACCGGATGAACATGTTGTATTTTGTTACCATATGAACATGTTGTATTGTGTTACTGGATGAACATGTTGTATTTTGTTACCATATGAACATGTTGTATTGTGTTACCGGATGAACATGTTGTATTGTGTTACCGGATGAACATGTTGTATTGTGTTACCGGATGAACATGTTGTATTGTGTTACCATATGAACATGTTGTATTTTATTACACTATTGTTGTATTTTGTTACCAGATGAACATGTTGTATTTTGTTACCAGATGAACATGTTGTATTTTGTTACCATATGAACATGTTGTATTTTGTTACCAGATGAACATGTTGTATTGTGTTACCATATGAACATGTTGTATTTTGTTACCGTATGAACATGTTGTATTTTGTTCCGTTATGAAACTGTTCTGTTTTGTAGGAGTGCAGATGTGAACATTTTCAACTTGAGTGAAGACAAGCTATCACCGACTGCCCACAACTACTGGGACCTACGTGCATACAACCTTTCAAAGCTCTGCAATGTTCTCTTTTCCCTACATTTAAACAGTCTGTTGTTCAAATATGGTGTAATATCAATATCATTACACCCTGGCAACTTAATGTATACAAACCTCCAGAGAAGTTGGTGGCTTTATCGATTATTGTTCTACGCATCGAGACCATTCACAAAATCTATGGTGAGTTTAGCCAGAGAAATGAAATGAACATACTGGAATCTACTGGTAACTGTCTGATTAGCGCAGTGGTTAGCGCGCTCGCTTCTCACCAATGCAACACTGGTTCAATCCTCGGACCGGGAAGTATGTGAGATGGTACTGTGGTTGCCAGATCGGACAGTGGGTTTTCTCCGGATACTCCGGTTTCCTCCCACTCTAATGACCACATTTACGCTTTCATCCGCACCAACGAAAGCTGTTAATGTAAGTTGTTAGAACTTGCTTCGCAATCGTTGTAAAATAAATAAAGTTTAAATCTACTGGTAACTAATAAATGCCCTTTGCTAAATAACAAAGCTGTAACGGATAACATTTAGTGGCTAATACCCTTATTGATATATATAGCATCTTACATAAGTGGTGGTTTCATACCATATTTTAGGAAACGAGTTCTGGAATTTTGCTATTAAGCGAACTTTTGGTGAGCATAATGGCAAAATTCCAAAAGTAGTTTCATAGAATATGGTATGAAATCACCAGAAGTTTAAGATCTTTTTTTTTATTTTTTATTGAATATATTTATTTTGTTATTTAAACACATTTCACAAACATTATACATTTAACAGTTTGATAATAAGAAATTATTTGCAAATTTGTACATATTTATCAAATGTGGTTAAGTTACAAAATAATTTAAATCTATCTTCTATAATCTATCATTCACGCTTTCTCTCTCACATACACAGCCTCGTATTCACACTTACACCCCCATTCACTCACACAACCAACACCCACGCACGCATTCAAACCCAGCAAGTACAGAAATATAGGACGTAGCTGTATTTGTTTTGAAGTTGATCTTTTTATCACATTTCCATATTGGAGTTTAATAATATTTTTGCGCAAAAATAATGCTGCTACCTTCATTTTGGCGCAACTGTCAGCGCAAATTATCATGACGTCACTAAACTGTGATGATGTCACTACGCAAAACAGCGTTATATTTATGTTTTAAACAGCATTATAATTGCGTCAAAACTTCTTTTAAATCGTTTTAACGTTAACTACTGATTTTCATTTCTGTATTGAATATATTTCTGCCGCAATCTTTTTTGCAACGTCCCAGCTATATGATGCGTATCTAAAAATAGACACAGCTGTAAAACCAGTAAATAATGAAGCCAAATTTATACAAAGGCCCTAAAGTGAGGAACATAAATGAGATATACAACATATATTTGTGGTGGATTTGTGATTTGGATTTAATAACACATATTTATCATCAGGCGCGTAGCTAGGCCTAAATATGGATTACGCACAATTTTAGGGGGGTTCGGGGGCATGCCCAACCCGGAGATTTGTTTCCTGCTATTTGGTCTCAGGTGACTTTTGCCTACTATGAACATCAGCTACAATCAATATCTGTTGGCATTTCGTTCATGTCTGCTTTATAGTGAATGATCAATGTCTGTGTCCCCTTACCCCCTTACGATCCAGTTTTTATTGCATTTTTCGCATTTATTTAATTTTTATTTTCAGGAACTGTCAAACTAAATCTTACGCACGTGCGTACATGCGTAAGCCTAGCTACGCGCCTGATCATGGTACTAAGTTAGGGTATAGTTAATTGTTGTGCATGTCCAATGAGAGTTAGTTTTGTCTTATCCAAGATGGCCCTCATGGTTCTATAAATATTATACAGTCGGATCTGTGTTAGTGGTCACCTCTATTAAGCAGCCACTATGTATTAAACAGCCAGTTTCCAGATTCCCAATATGTTGTTTTGTTATACATTTGACCTCTATTAAGCAACCACTTTCTGTGAGTCCCTTGATTGGCTGCTTAAGACAGGTTAGACTTATCTGCATTTAAAGTATTGTTTCATAAGGAAACTGTGTATTCCTACCCCTCTTCTATAATCCAAACAGTCCGCCTCCGTGGTCGAGTGGTTAAGGTCGCTGACTTGTATACCACTGTAACCTATCATCACTGATGGTCACGAGTTCGAGCCCCGCTCAGGCCGTGTCTCATTTATATGAAAAAGTTGGCAGTTTCTTACGGAGGTTGGTGCACCCAAGTACTGGTTAACCGCTGGAGCCTGCCCAGGAAAGGTGTTGTTAGGTAAACTGCCCTCCGGCGATATAGCCCGAAATGGTGCTGATGCAGGCGTAAAACCCGAAATATAAATAAATAAAATAAAATCCAAACTAACTGATATGTGCACTGTATTTCAGCAACAAGGGGCAGCTACTACTGTATATTGCACTGTCGCTCCAGCTTTACAGAATGCGGGTGGAATGTACTTCAACAACTGTTTTCGATGTCCGACATCTAGTGCAGGCTGCGACGATGAATTGGCTAAGACATTGTGGGATATAAGCGAGCGAATGTTAAGTAAGCGTATCGGACGACCTATCTAGATCATAGTAAATGTACCGAAAACTATGTTTCCCCCTACTGTAACAGTTGTAGCTGCATCATAACGCCGGACGTTACTTAGATACTTAGCCTACCAAACAGCCCCGCTGGAGCCGTTACGAGGAAGTCGTGATTGCGCAGGTGCGAAAGGTCTGGAGTTCGAGCCCCGCTGGAGCCATTAAGCAAGGCATTTAAATTCCATGTTGCCTCTTCTCTCGATTCCATCAGGAATGAGGTTTCGAGAGTGATTAATATAAGTTGTAAGAACTTATTTCGCAATCGAGCTAAAATAAATTTGTATAAACTAAATAGTATATTACCCTTTTTACAGAAAAATATGAAAATTGTCCTATTGTAAATTTATATATTACACTTTTAGCAAGATATTAACAGCACCCTTTAAGAAATCACAACCATCCATGCCTTTCCATTGTATTTTGTTTATGTATTGTTTGCTATAAATATGTTGTCATAATTAATATATATATATCTGTGGTCAAGTGGTTACAGTTGCTGACTTGTATACCACTGTAACCTATCATCACTTATTGTCACGGGTTCGAGCTCCGCTCAGACAGTGTCTCTTTATATGAAAAAGTTAGCAGTTTCTTACGGAGGTTGGTGCACCAAGTACTGGTTAACGTCTGGAGCCTGCCCAGGAAAGGTGTTGTTATGTAAACTGCCCGTCGCTCAAATGGGCAATCAGTAGTGACGTTAAATAAACTTAAATGATAAAAAAAGTTCATCTCTAAGCATTCTGATTTATTGATTTGCCCTTTCAACATTTTAAAGAAAATGCTTTGACCACACAAGATCTTATAAACCCCTTGCCATATTATTACGAAAGATCAGTAGCAAACCTTCCCTTGCCATATTATTACGAAAGATCAGTAGCAAACCTTGTTGGGTATAATATCTTTGTGGTGCACTCGTTTGATTGTTCACAGTTTTGGCCCTTTGAAGATTTAGATAGACCGCATCTGGTCCTTACACTGACTTCTATACCCCTTGCCAGAGGTTTGCGAAACTTCACAGGAGAATGAGCCAATCAAAACTTAGTTGTACATAGCGTTGTCTCGTTCTGCTTGGTTGATATGTGGCAGAGTTATTGCTCTTTGAAGATTTTAAGTGTGTTTGAAATTCTACAGATATCTTGAGGTCTCTTGTCCCGGCTTCATCTCTAAAACCCACAGCTTCTCTAAAACCCACAGCTTCTCTAAAAGTTTTTCCACAGCTGTATTTTGATGTAATTTCCGCACATGGCCGTTGAATTATTTTTTGTTTTCAAATTTTATTTCCTGATCAATATACATAATAATTACACATATTCCAAACATGTACATGTAGTGAAAACAAATCAACAATATATCAATTTGAATAGACAAGTGCTTACATCCAACAGTATTAACACAAACCATGCATGATATTTCCATGTTATACACAATCATGTTAAATTGTGTAATAACCAATGTATATTGAAAGGAAAGTTTGGATGATTTTGAATGAAAGAAATAAGACTAGTAAAGTGAAGTAAGAAATATCAGTGAAAGATAAGTGTGGAGGATTGCCTACATATGAAAGATAAGTGTGGATGATTGCCTACATATGAAAGATAAGTGTGGATGATTGCCTACATATGAAAGATAAGTGTGGATGATTGCCTACATATGAAAGATAAGTGTGGATGATTGCCTACATATGAAAGATAAGTGTGGAGGATTGCCTACATATGAAAGATAAGTGTGGATGATTGCCTACATATGAAAGATAAGTGTGGATGATTGCCTACATATGAAAGATAAGTGTGGATGATTGTCTACATATATTATACATTTATGGACAGGTTAATTGATAAAGATTCATAAACTGTCTCCATTTCTCATTGAATGTATTTTGTTTGCTTTTGAGAATTGAGATTGTTTCTTCAATTTTCCTTTTGATATATGCGACAAATTGGAGGTCAGTAGGTATAGCATTGACACATTCCGCTTGACTGAATTTTTATACTACACATATAAACACATATAATTACCATGCAGTTTAGTTTAAACATATTTTATTGCTTTCAAATAACGTACATATACACAGACTGCACAATAGTTGTACAACAAATGAAATGTAACGAATATCATATGAGTGAAAAATCTTATAATTTATACGGTTGGGTCACAAGTTTTACCATCAAGAAGATGTAACAGAATGAGCAGACTTTTTCTATGATACTTTAGAAGTAGCGTACATAGTTATTGGAATATAAGAATCAAATGATTTATTAATATCAATGTAAGTCCGCCTCCGTGTTCGAGTGGTTAAGGTCGCTGACTTGTATACCACTGTAACCTATCATCACTGATGGTCACGGGTTCCACCTCCGTGGTCGAGTGGTTAATGTCGCTGACTTGTATACCACTGTAACCTATCATCACTGATGGTCACGGGTTCGAGCCCCGCTCAGGCCGTGTTTCATTTATATGAAACAGTTGGCAGTTTCTTACGGAGGTTGGTGCACCCAAGTACTGGTTAACCGCTGGAGCCTGCCCAGGAAAGGTGTTGTTAGGTAAACTGCCCGCCGGCGATATAGCCCAAAAATGATGCTGATGCAGGCGTAAAACCCGAAATATAACATAACATAACTGTCCAGGAAAGGTGTTGTTAGGTAAACTGCCCGCCGGCGATATAGCCCAAAAATGATGCTGATGCAGACGTAAAACCCGAAATATAACATAACATAACTGTCCAGGAAAGGTGTTGTTAGGTAAACTGCCCACCGGCGATATAGCCCAAAAATGATGCTGATGCAGACGTAAAACCCGAAATATAACATAACATAACTGTCCAGGAAAGGTGTTGTTAGGTAAACTGCCCGCCGGCGATATAGCCCAAAAATGATGCTGATGCAGACGTAAAACCCGAAATATAACATAACATAACTGTCCAGGAAAGGTGTTGTTAGGTAAACTGCCCGCCGGCGATATAGCCCAAAAATGATGCTGATGCAGACGTAAAACCCGAAATATAACATAACATCTGTCCAGGAAAGGTGTTGTTAGGTAAACTGCCCGCCGGCGATATAGCCCAAAAATGATGCTGATGCAGACGTAAAACCCGAAATATAACATAACATAACTGTCCAGGAAAGGTGTTGTTAGGTAAACTGCCCGCCGGCGATATAGCCCAAAAATGATGCTGATGCAGACGTAAAACCCGAAATATAACATAACATAACTGTCCAGGAAAGGTGTTGTTAGGTAAACTGCCCGCCGGCGATATAGCCCAAAAATGATGCTGATGCAGACGTAAAACCCGAAATATAATATAATAACAATTTAAACAAATGTAAAGAAAAATAGGACCAACAAAAAAAATCTGTTTTTAACAACAATGTTGCAGTTAATTGTACAAGCTTAGTCTCTGTCACGTAGAAACCATGTGCCAATCATGCCACCTCTAGGTTCAGCCAACTGTTGGCTCTAACTAGAATGGGGGGGGGAAACATTGGTTGTTCATATTGTTCTGTGATATATTATAGTCCTTTAACCCATTCAACACCAAGTAACTCACATGGACTGGTCCATGATATTCATAAACCAATAAATGAATCAGAAAATCACATTTGGACAAGTTCATTTATCAAAATGGGTAATTATGTCTAAAAATAGTCATATCACTGGCAAAAAGTGCAGATCCTGATGAGACAGCTCGTCACGAGCCGGCTCATCTGGATCTACACTTTTTTGTAAGCCTATTGAGAGGTCTGTGGTGTTGAAAGGGTTAATTCATGTCTACTGTCTAAAATAATTTGCATATAGATGAAAATGAAATAAAGATTAAATCTACAAGGGATGACTTGTTGTATATCAGTACAAGGAAATGATGATATATCACTACAAGGAAATGATCATATATCACTACAAGGAAATGATCATATATCACTACAAGGAAATGATCATATATCAGTACAAGGAAATGATGATATATCACTACAAGGAAATGATCATATATCAGTACAAGGAAATGATCATATATCACTACACGGAAATGATCATATATCACTACAAGGAAATGATCATATATCACTACAAGGAAATGATCATATATCACTACAAGGAAATGATCATATATCACTACAAGGAAATGATCATATATCACTACACGGAAATGATCATATATCACTACACGGAAATGAAATGATCATATATCAGTATATGGAAAGGAAATACTCATAAATCACTACAAGGAAAGGAAATGATCATATATCACTACAAGGAAAGGAAATGATCATATATCACTACAAGGAAAGGAAATGATCATATATCACTACAAGGAAAGGAAATGGTCATATATCACTACACGGACAGGAAATGATCATATATCACTACAAGGCAGGGAAATGACCATATATCACTACAAGGAAAGGAAATGATCATATATCACTACAAGGAAAGTAAATGATCATATATCACTACACGGAAAGGATCATATATCACGTTGGACCCATCCTGACACGACGTCACCGTGACGTACGGCGGGAATAGACGACGGAACGTGCTCGCTGGACTCTGTTACAGTGGAATTCGGTGATGTTTAGCGATGAATCGCGGTTCTGTTTGCGTCGAGCGGATGGCAGAGAGCGGGTATATCGCAGACGCGGTGAACGTTACGCCGACGCATGTGTACGTCAGGTCGATATGTTCGGGGGTGGAAGCGTTATGGCGTGGGGCGGTATCACCTTCGGCAGTCGCACTGCACTGTTAGTGGTGGACGGGAACCTAAACGCCCAGCGGTACTGTGATGAGATCCTTGCGCCAGTTGTTGTGCCATTCTTTAACGCCAACAGAAACATCACACTGTTCCAACAGGACAACGCCAGGTGTCATACTGCTCGGATTTCCACCACATTATTGGAGCAGCACAATATTGAAACCCTGGCGTGGCCTGCTTTGTCACCAGACTTGTCACCCATAGAACATTTGTGGGATACGTTAGACCGCCGCATCAGACGACGTCAGCCGGTAACGTTAAACCAACTGAGGGATGTTTTGCGTCAGGAGTGGACAATTATTGACCAGCAAGAGATTCAGACACTCTTCCGTTCGATGCGATGGCGGTGCATTGCAGTGAGAGACGCAAATGGTGCCCATACTCGGTATTGACGTCTGTGTGAAAACTCCATTAGACCCCTGTCCGACGAATTACGTCATCACGCAGCAGACAGTTTCGGAGGCTCATTATGCTTTATGTGCTCCTCTTTCAAACATGTTGGACTATCATCTTATGAATTTTCAAAGAATTTTCTTAATAAATGTTGAAATTATAGACACATAAACACCAGGTATCGTTTCTTTTTTGACTCAGTATATATCACTACACGGAAAGGAAATGATCATATATCACTACAAGGAAAGGAAATGATCATATATCACTACAAGGAAAGGATATGATCATATATCACTACATGGAAAGGAAATTATCATATTTCAGTATATGGAAAGGAAATACTCATAAATCACTACAAGGAAAGGAAATGATCATAAATCACTACACGGACAGGAAATGATCATATATCACTACACGGACAGGAAATGAGCATATATCACTACACGGACAGGAAATGATCATATATCACTACACGGAAAGGAAATGATCATATATCAGTATACGGAAAGGAAATGATCATATATAACTAAACGGAAAGGAAATGATCATATATCAGTATTAGGAAAGGAAATGATCATATATCACTACACGGACAAGAAATGATCATATATCACTACACGGAAAGGAAATGGTCATATATAACTACACGGAAATGAAATGATCATTTATCACTACAAGGAAATTATCATATATCATTACAAGGAAAGGACATGATCATATATCACTACAAGGAAAGAAAATGATCATATATCAGTACAAGGAAAGGAAATGATCATATATCACTACACGGACAGGAAATGATCATATATCACCACAAGGAAAGGAAATGATCATATATCAGTACACGGAAAGGAAATGATCATATATCAGTACACGGAAAGGAAATGATCATATATCACTACAAGGAAAGGAAATGATTATATATCAGTATTAGGAAAGGAAATGATCATATATCACTACACGGACAAGAAATGATCATATATCACTACACGGAAAGGAAATGATCATATATCAGTACACGGAAAGGAAATGATCATATATCACTACAAGGAAAGGAAATGATTATATATCAGTATTAGGAAAGGAAATGATCATATATCACTACACGGACAAGAAATGATCATATATCACTACACGGAAAGGAAATGAACATATATCACTACAAGGAAAGGAAATGATCATATATTAGTACATGGAAAGGAAATGATCATATATCATTACACGGAAAGGAAATGATCATATATCACTACATGGAAAGGAAATGATCATATATTAGTACATGGAAAGGAAATGATCATATATCACTACATGGAAAGGAAATGATCATATATTAGTACATGGAAAGGAAATGATCATATATCACTACAAGGAAAGGAAATGAACATATATCACTACAAGGTAAGGAAATGATCATATATTAGTACAAGGAAAGGAAATGATCATATATCACTACAAGGAAAGGAAATGATCATATATCACTACAGGGAAAGGAAATGATCATATATCACTACAAGGAAAGGAAATGATCATATATCACTACAAGGAAAGGAAATGATCATATATCACCACAAGGAAAGGAAATGATCATATATCACTACAAGGAAAGGAAATGATCATATATCACTACACAGGACGGAAATTATCATATATCACTAACAGAAAAGGAAATGATCATATATCAGTACAAGGAAAGGAAATGATGATATATCACTACAAGTAAAGGAAATGATCATATATCACTACACGGACAGGAAATGATCGTATATTACTACAAGGAAAGGAAATGATCATATATCACTACAAGGAATGGAAATGATCATATATAACTAAACGGAAATGAAATGATCATTTATCACTACAAGGAAAGGAAATGATCAGATATCACCACACGGAAAGTTAACGATCATATATCACTTCACTGAAAGGAAATGATCATATATCATTACAAGGAAAGGACATGATCATATATCATTACAATGAAAGGAAATGGTCATATATTAGTACAAGGAAAGGAAATGATCATATATCTCTACACGGAAAGGAAATGTTCACATATCACTACAAGGAAAGGAAATGCTCATATAGCATTACAAGGAAGGGAAATGACCATATATCACTACAAGGAAAGGAAATGGTCATATATCACTACAAGGAAAGGAAATGGTCATATATCACTACACGGACAGGAAATGATCATATATCACTACACGGAAAGGAAATGATCATATATCACTACACGGAAAGGAAATGATCATATATCACTACAAGGAAAGGAAATGATTATATATCAGTATTAGGAAAGGAAATGATCATATATCACTACACGGAAAGGAAATGATCATATATCACTACACGGAAAGGAAATGATCATATATCAGTACAAGGAAAGGAAATGATCATATATCACTACACGGAAAGGAAATGATCATATATCACTACATGGAAAGGAAATGATCATATATCAGTACACGGAAAGGAAATGATCATATATCACTACATGGAAAGGAAATGATCATATATCACTACATGGAAAGGAAATGATCATATATCACTACAAGGAAAGGAAATGATCATATATCACTACAAGGAAAGGAAATGATCATATATCACTACAAGGAAAGGAAATGATCATATATCACTACAAGGAAAGGAAATGATCATATATCACTACAGGGAAAGGAAATGATCATATATCACTACAAGGAAAGGAAATGATCATATATCATTACAAGGAAAGGAAATGACCATATATCACTACAAGGAAAGGAAATGATCATATATCACTACAAGGAAAGGAAATGATCATATATCACTACATGGAAAGGAAATGATCATATATCACTACACGGAAAGGAAATGATCATATATCACTACACGGAAAGGAAATGATCATATATCACTACAAGGAAAGGAAATGATCATATATCACTACACGGAAAGGAAATGATCATATATCACTACACGGAAAGGAAATGATCATATATCACTACACGGAAAGGAATTGATCATATATCACTACACGGAAAGGAAATGATCATATATCACTACAAGGAAAGGAAATGATCATATATCACTACAAGGAAAGGAAATGATCATATATCACTACACGGAAAGGAAATGATCATATATCACTACACGGAAAGGAAATGATCATATATCACTACACGGAAAGGAAATGATCATATATCACTACAAGGAAAGGAAATGATCATATATCACTACAAGGAAAGGAAATGATCATATATCACTACACGGAAAGGAAATGATCATATATCACTACACGGAAAGGAAATGATCATATATCACTACAAGGAAAGGAAATGATCATATATCACTACACGGAAAGGAAATGATCATATATCACTACAAGGAAAGGAAATGATCATATATCACTACACGGAAAGGAAATGATCATATATCACTACACGGAAAGGAAATGATCATATATCACTACAAGGAAAGGAAATGATCATATATCACTACACGGAAAGGAAATGATCATATATCACTACAAGGAAAGGAAATGATCATATATCACTACACGGAAAGGAAATGATCATATATCACTACAAGGAAAGGAAATGATCATATATCACTACAAGGAAAGGAAATGATCATATATCACTACAAGGAAAGGAAATGATCATATATCACTACAAGGAAAGGAAATGATCATATATCACTACACGGAAAGGAAATGATCATATATCACTACACGGAAAGGAAATGATCATATATCACTACACGGAAAGGAAATGATCATATATCACTACAAGGAAAGGAAATGATCATATATCACTACACGGAAAGGAAATGATCATATATCACTACACGGAAAGGAAATGATCATATATCACTACACGGAAAGGAAATGATCATATATCACTACACGGACAGGAAATGATCATATATCACTACAAGGAAAGGAAATGATCATATATCACTACAAGGAAAGGAAATGATCATATATCACTACACGGAAAGGAAATGATCATATATCACTACACGGAAAGGAAATGATCATATATCACTACACGGAAAGGAAATGATCATATATCACTACAAGGAAAGGAAATGATCATATATCACTACAAGGAAAGGAAATGATCATATATCACTACACGGAAAGGAAATGATCATATATCACTACACGGAAAGGAAATGATCATATATCACTACAAGGAAAGGAAATGATCATATATCAGTATACGGAAAGGAAATGATCATATATCACTACAAGGAAAGGAAATGATCATATATCACTACACGGAAAGGAAATGATCATATATCACTACAAGGAAAGGAAATGATCATATATCACTACACGGAAAGGAAATGATCATATATCAGTACACGGAAAGGAAATGATCATATATCAGTACACGGAAAGGAAATGATCATATATCACTACAAGGAAAGGAAATGATCATATATCACTACACGGAAAGGAAATGATCATATATCACTACAAGGAAAGGAAATGATCATATATCACTACACGGAAAGGAAATGATCATATATCACTACAAGGAAAGGAAATGATCATATATCACTACAAGGAAAGGAAATGATCATATATCACTACACGGAAAGGAAATGATCATATATCACTACACGGAAAGGAAATGATCATATATCACTACACGGAAAGGAAATGATCATATATCACTACACGGAAAGGAAATGATCATATATCACTACAAGGAAAGGAAATGATCATATATCACTACAAGGAAAGGAAATGATCATATATCACTACACGGAAAGGAAATGATCATATATCACTACACGGAAAGGAAATGATCATATATCACTACACGGAAAGGAAATGATCATATATCACTACAAGGAAAGGAAATGATCATATATCACTACAAGGAAAGGAAATGATCATATATCACTACACGGAAAGGAAATGATCATATATCACTACACGGAAAGGAAATGATCATATATCAGTACACGGAAAGGAAATGATCATATATCACTACACGGAAAGGAAATGATCATATATCACTACACGGACAGGAAATGATCATATATCACTACAAGGAAAGGAAATGATCATATATCACTACAAGGAAAGGAAATGATCATATATCACTACACGGAAAGGAAATGATCATATATCACTACACGGAAAGGAAATGATCATATATCACTACACGGAAAGGAAATGATCATATATCACTACAGGGAAAGGAAATGATCATATATCACTACAAGGAAAGGAAATGATC
>CM026395.1:13910805-13983143 GCA_014843695.1 Archivesica marissinica | reverse complement strand
ACAAGGAAAGGAAATGATCATATATCACTACACGGAAAGGAAATGATCATATATCACTACACGGAAAGGAAATGATCATATATCACTACAAGGAAAGGAAATGATCATATATCACTACACGGAAAGGAAATGATCATATATCACTACAGGGAAAGGAAATGATCATATATCACTACACGGAAAGGAAATGATCATATATCAGTATTAGGAATGGAAATTATCATATATCACTACAAGGAAAGGAAATGATCATATATCACTACACGGAAAGGAAATGATCATATATCACTACAAGGAAAGGAAATGATCATATATCACTACAAGGAAAGGAAATGATCATATATCACTACACGGAAAGGAAATGATCATATATCACTACAAGGAAAGGAAATGATCATATATCACTACACGGAAAGGAAATGATCATATATCACTACACGGAAAGGAAATGATCATATATCACTACAAGGAAAGGAAATGATCATATATCACTACAAGGAAAGGAAATGATCATATATCACTACACGGAAAGGAAATGATCATATATCACTACACGGAAAGGAAATGATCATATATCACTACACGGAAAGGAAATGATCATATATCACTACAAGGAAAGGAAATGATCATATATCACTACAAGGAAAGGAAATGATCATATATCACTACACGGAAATGAAATGATCATATACAAAATCACTACAAGGAAAGGAAATGATCATATATCACTACACGGAAAGGAAATGATCATATATCACTACACGGAAAGGAAATGATCATATATCACTACACGGAAAGGAAATGATCATATATCACTACAAGGAAAGGAAATGATCATATATCACTACAAGGAAAGGAAATGATCATATATCACTACACGGAAAGGAAATGATCATATATCACTACAAGGAAAGGAAATGATCATATATCACTACACGGAAAGGAAATGATCATATATCACTACACGGAAAGGAAATGATCATATATCACTACAAGGAAAGGAAATGATCATATATCACTACACGGAAAGGAAATGATCATATATCACTACACGGAAAGGAAATGATCATATATCACTACAAGGAAAGGAAATGATCATATATCACTACACGGAAAGGAAATGATCATATATCACTACAAGGAAAGGAAATGATCATATATCACTACACGGAAAGGAAATGATCATATATCACTACAAGGAAAGGAAATGATCATATATCACTACACGGAAAGGAAATGATCATATATCACTACACGGAAAGGAAATGATCATATATCACTACACGGAAAGGAAATGATCATATATCACTACAAGGAAAGGAAATGATCATATATCACTACACGGAAAGGAAATGATCATATATCACTACAAGGAAAGGAAATGATCATATATCACTACAAGGAAAGGAAATGATCATATATCACTACACGGAAAGGAAATGATCATATATCACTACACGGAAAGGAAATGATCATATATCACTACACGGAAAGGAAATGATCATATATCACTACAAGGAAAGGAAATGATCATATATCAGTATACGGAAAGGAAATGATCATATATCACTACAAGGAAAGGAAATGATCATATATCACTACACGGAAAGGAAATGATCATATATCACTACACGGAAAGGAAATGATCATATATCACTACACGGAAAGGAAATGATCATATATCACTACAAGGAAAGGAAATGATCATATATCACTACAAGGAAAGGAAATGATCATATATCACTACACGGAAAGGAAATGATCATATATCACTACACGGAAAGGAAATGATCATATATCACTACACGGAAAGGAAATGATCATATATCACTACACGGAAAGGAAATGATCATATATCACTACAAGGAAAGGAAATGATCATATATCACTACAAGGAAAGGAAATGATCATATATCACTACACGGAAAGGAAATGATCATATATCACTACACGGAAAGGAAATGATCATATATCACTACAAGGAAAGGAAATGATCATATATCACTACACGGAAAGGAAATGATCATATATCACTACACGGAAAGGAAATGATCATATATCACTACACGGAAAGGAAATGATCATATATCAGTATACGGAAAGGAAATGATCATATATCACTACAAGGAAAGGAAATGATCATATATCACTACAAGGAAAGGAAATGATCATATATCACTACACGGAAAGGAAATGATCATATATCACTACACGGAAAGGAAATGATCATATATCACTACAAGGAAAGGAAATGATCATATATCACTACACGGAAAGGAAATGATCATATATCACTACACGGAAAGGAAATGATCATATATCACTACACGGAAAGGAAATGATCATATATCACTACACGGAAAGGAAATGATCATATATCACTACAAGGAAAGGAAATGATCATATATCACTACACGGAAAGGAAATGATCATATATCACTACAAGGAAAGGAAATGATCATATATCACTACACAGGAAGGAAATGATCATATATCACTAACAGGAAAGGAAATGATCATATATCACTACAAGGAAAGGAAATGATCATATATCACTACAAGGAAAGGAAATGATCATATATCACTACACAGAAAGGAAATGATCATATATCACTACAAGGAAAGGATCATATATCATAAGGAAGGAAATATCATATATCACTACAAGGAAAGGAAATGATCATATATCACTAACGGAAAGGAAATGATCATATATCACTACACGGAAAGGAAATGATCATATATCACTACAAGGAAAGGAAATGATCATATATCACTACAAGGAAAGGAAATGATCATATATCACTACACGGAAAGGAAATGATCATATATCACTACACGGAAAGGAAATGATCATATATCACTACACGGAAAGGAAATGATCATATATCACTACACGGAAAGGAAATGATCATATATCACTACAAGGAAAGGAAATGATCATATATCACTACAAGGAAAGGAAATGATCATATATCACACACGGAAGGAAATGATCATATATCACTAAAGGAAAGATCATATATCAGTAAGGAATGGAAATGATCATATATCACTACAAGGAAAGGAAATGATCATATATCACTAACAGGAAAGGAAATGATCATATATCACTACAAGGAAAGGAAATGATCATATATCACTACACGGAAAGGAAATGATCATATATCACTACACGGAAAGGAAATGATCATATATCACTACAGGAAAGGAAATGATCATATATCACTACAAGGAAAGGAAATGATCATATATCACTACACGGAAAGGAAATGATCATATATCACTACAAGGAAAGGAAATGATCATATATCACTACAAGGAAAGGAAATGATCATATATCAGTATACGGAAAGGAAATGATCATATATCACTACACGGAAAGGAAATGATCATATATCACTACACGGAAAGGAAATGATCATATATCACTACACGGAAAGGAAATGATCATATATCACTACACGGAAAGGAAATGATCATATATCACTACACGGAAAGGAAATGATCATATATCACTACAAGGAAAGGAAATGATCATATATCACTACACGGAAAGGAAATGATCATATATCACTACAAGGAAAGGAAATGATCATATATCACTACAAGGAAAGGAAATGATCATATATCACTACAGGGAAAGGAAATGATCATATATCACTACACGGAATGGAAATGATCATATATCACTACAAGGAATGGAAATGATCATATATCACTACAGAGAAAGGAAATGATCATATATCACTACAAGGTATGTAAATGATCATATATCACTACATGGAAAGGAAATGGTCATATATTAGTACAAGGAAAGGAAATGATCATATATCACTACACGGACAGGAAATGATCATATATCACCACAAGGAAAGGAAATGATCATATATCACTACAAGGAAAGGAAATGATCATATATCACCACATGGAAAGGAAATGATCATATATCACTACAAGGAAATGATCATATATCACTACACAGGACGGAAATTATCATATATCACTAACAGAAAAGGAAATGATCATATATCACTACAAGGAAAGGAAATGATCATATATCACTACAAGGAAAGGATATGATCATATATCAGTATACGGAAAGGAAATGATCATATATCACTACAAGGAAAGGAAATGATCATATATCACTACACAGGACGGAAATGATCATATATCACTACAGAAAGGAAATGATCATATATCACTACAAGGAACAGTATACGAAGGAAATGATCATATATCAGTACAAGGAAAGGAAATGATCATATATCTATACGGAAGAAATGATCATATATATGTACAAGGAAGGAAATGATCATATATCAGTATACGGAAAGGAAATGATCATATATCAGTACACGGAAAGGAAATGATCATATATCAGTATACGGAAAGGAAATGATCATATATCACTACACGGAAAGGAAATGATCATATATCACTACAAGGAAAGGAAATGGTCATATATCAGTACATGGAAAGGAAATAATCATATATCACTACACGGAAAGGAAATGATCATATATCACTACAAGGAAAGGAAATGGTCATATATCAGTACACGGACAGGAAATGACAATATATCTCTACACGGAAAGGAAATGATCATATATCACTACACGGAAAGGAAATGATCATATATCTCTACACGGAAAGGAAATGGCCATATATCACTTTAAGGAAAGGAAATTATCATATATCACTGCAAGGAAAAGAAATGCTCATATATCACTACACGGAAAGGATCATATATCACTACAAGGAATGGAAATGATCATATATCACTACAAGGAAAGGAAATGATCATATATCACTACAAGGAAAGGAAATGCTCATATATCACTACACGGAAAGGAAATGATCATATATCACTACAAGGAAAGGAAATGTTCACATATCAGTACAAGGAATGGAAATGATCATATATCACTACACGGAAAGGAAATGATCATATATCACTACACGGAAAGGAAATGATCATATATCACTACAAGGAAAGGAAATGATCATATATCCCTACAAGGAAAGGAAATGATCATATATCACTACAAGGAATGGAAATGATCATATATCACTACAAGGAAAGGAAATGGTAATATATTCCTACAATGAAGGGAAATGATCATATATCATTACACGGAAATGATCATATATCACTACACGGAAAAGAAATGATCATATATCACTACACGGAAAGGAAATGGTAATATATCCCTACAAGGAAAGGAAATGATCATATATCATTACAAGGAAATGATCATATATCACTACACGGAATGATCATATATCACTAAGAAAGAAATGATCATATATCACACACGGAAAGAAATGATCATATATCACTACAAGGAAAGGAAATGATCATATATCACTACACGGAAAGGAAATGATCATATATCACTACAGGGACAGGAAATTACCATATATCACTACAAGGAAAGGACATGATCATATATCATTACACGGAAAGGAAATGATCATATATCACTACACGGAAAGGAAATGATCATATATTACTACACGGAAAGGAAATGATCATATATCATTACACGGAAAGGAAATGATCATATATCACTACAGGGAAAGGAAATTATCATATATCACTAACAGAAAAGGAAATGATCATATATCAGTACAAGGACAGGAAATGATCATATATCACCACAAGGACGGAAATTATCATATATCATTAACAGAAAAGGAAATGATCATATATCACTACAAGGAAAGGAAATGATCATATATCACTACACAGGAAGGAAATGATCATATATCACTACACGGAAAAGAAATGATCATATATCACTACAAGGAAAGGAAATGATCATATATCACTACACGGAAAGGAAATGGTCATATATCACTACAAGGAAAGGATAATATCTACAAGGAAAGGAAATGATCATATATCCTACAAGAAGAAATGATCATATATCACTACACGGAAAGGAAATGATCATATATCACTACACGGAAAGGAAATGATCATATATCACTACACGGAAAGGAAATGATCATATATCACTACTAGGAAAGTAAATGATCATATATCACTACACGGAAAGGAAATGATCATATATCACTACACGGAAAGGAAATGATCATATATCACTATATGGAAAGGAAATGATCATATATCACTACAAGGAAAGGAAATGATCATATATCACTACACGGAAAGGAAATGATCATATATCACAACACGGACGAAATGATCTATATCACTAAAAGGAAAGGATCATATATCAGTATTAGGAATGGAATTTATCATATATCATTACAAGGAAAGGAAATGATCATATATCACTAACAGAAAAGGAAATGATCATATATCAGTACAAGGAAAGGAAACGATCATATACCACTACAAGGAAAAGAAATGATCATATATCACTACAAGGAAAGGAAATGATCATATATCACTACACGGAAAGGAAATGATCATATATCTCAACAAGGAAAGGAAATGATCATATATCACTACAAGGAAAGGAATTGGTCATATATCACTACAAGGAAAGGAAATGGTCATATATCAGTATACGGAAAGGAAATGATCATATATCACTACAAGGAAAGGATCATATATCCTTACAAGGAAAGGAAATGATCATATATCACTACACGGAAAGGAAATGATCATATATCACTACATGGAAAGGAAATGGTAATATATCCCTACAAGGAAAGGAAATGATCATATATCACTACAAGGAAAGGAAATGAGCATATATCACTACAAGGAATGGAAATGATCATATATCACTACACGGAAAGGAAATGATCATATATCAGTATATGGAAAGGAAATGATCACATATCAGTATATGGAAAGGAAATGATCACATATCACTACACAGGACGGAAATGATCGTATATCACTAAAAGGAAAGGAAATGATCATATATCAGTATTAGGAATGGAATTTATCATATATCATTACAAGGAAAGGAAATGATCATATATCACTAACAGAAAAGGAAATGATCATATATCAGTATACGGAAAGGAAATGATCATATATCACTACAAGAAAAGGAAGTGATCATATATCACTACACGGAAAGTATCATATATCAGTACAAGGAAAGGAAACGATCATATATCACTACAAGGAAAGGAAATGATCATATATCACTACACGGAAAGGAAATGATCATATATCACTACAAGGAAAGGAAATGATCATATATCACTACACGGAAAGGAAATGATCATATATCTCAACAAGGAAATGAAATGATCATATATCACTACAAGGAAAGGAATTGATCATATATCACTACAAGGAAAGGAAATGGTCATATATCAGTATACGGAAAGGAAATGATCATATATCACTACAAGGAAAGGATCATATATCCCTACAAGGAAAGGAAATGATCATATATCACTACACGGAAAGGAAATGATCATATATCACTACACGGAAAGGAAATGATCATATATCTCTACAAGGAAAGGATCATATATCACTACACGGAATGGAAATGAGCATATATCACTACATGGAACGGAAATGGTAATATATCACTACAAGTAAAGGAAATGATCATATATCACTACAAGGAAAGGAAATGATCATATATCACTACACGGAAAGGAAATGATCATATATCAGTATATGGAAAGGAAATGATCATATATCACTACACAGGACGGAAATGATCATATATCACTACAAGGAAAGGAAATGATCATATATCAGTAATAGGAATGGAATTTATCATATACCATTACAAGGAAAGGAAATGATCATATATCACTACAAGGAAAGGAAATGATCATATATCACTAACAGAAAAGGAAATGATCATATATCAGTATACGGAAAGGAAATGATCATATATCACTACACGGAAAGGAAATGATCATATATCACTACACGGAAAGGAAATGATCATATATCACTACACGGAAAGGAAATGATCATATATCACTACACGGAAAGGAAATGATCATATATCACTACACGGAAAGGAAATGATCATATATCACTACACGGAAAGGAAATGATCATATATCACTACACGGAAAGGAAATGATCATATATCACTACACGGAAAGGAAATGATCATATATCACTACACGGAAAGGAAATGATCATATATCACTACACGGAAAGGAAATGATCATATATCACTACACGGAAAGGAAATGATCATATATCACTACAAGGAAAGGAAATGATCATATATCACTACACGGAAAGGAAATGATCATATATCACTACACGGAAAGGAAATGATCATATATCACTACAAGGAAAGGAAATGATCATATATCACTACACGGAAAGGAAATGATCATATATCACTACACGGAAAGGAAATGATCATATATCACTACAAGGAAAGGAAATGATCATATATCACTACACGGAAAGGAAATGATCATATATCACTACAAGGAAAGGAAATGATCATATATCACTACACGGAAAGGAAATGATCATATATCACTACAAGGAAAGGAAATGATCATATATCACTACAAGGAAAGGAAATGATCATATATCACTACACGGAAAGGAAATGATCATATATCACCACAAGGAAAGGAAATGATCATATATCACTACACGGAAAGGAAATGATCATATATCACTACATGGAAAGGAAATGATCATATATCACTACAAGGAATGGAAATGATCATATATCACTACATGGAAAGGAAATGGTCATATATCAGTACAAGGAAAGGAAATGATCATATATCACTACACGGAAAGGAAATGATCATATATCACTACAAGGAAAGGAAATGATCATATATCACTACAAGGAAAGGAAATGATCATATATCACTACACGGAAAGGAAATGATCATATATCACTACAAGGAAATGATCATATATCACTACACAGGACGGAAATTATCATATATCACTAACAGAAAGGAAATGATCATATATCACTACAAGGAAAGGAAATGATCATATATCACTACACAGGAAGGAAATGATCATATATCACTAACAGAAAAGGAAATGATCATATATCACTACAAGGAAAGGAAATGATCATATATCACTACAAGGAAAGGAAATGATCATATATCACTACACGGAAAGGAAATGATCATATATCACTACAAGGAAAGGAAATGATCATATATCAGTACACGGAAAGGAAATGATCATATATCAGTATACGGAAAGGAAATGATCATATATCAGTACACGGAAAGGAAATGATCATATATCACTACACGGAAAGGAAATGATCATATATCACTACACGGAAAGGAAATGATCATATATCACTACACGGAAAGGAAATGATCATATATCTCTACACGGAAAGGAAATGATCATATATCTCTACACCGAAAGGAAATGGCCATATATCACTTTAAGGAAAGGAAATGATCATATATCACTACATGGGAAGGAAATGCTCATATATCACTACACGGAAAGGAAATGATCATATATCACTACACGGAAAGGAAATGATCATATATCATAACAGAAAAGAATGATCATATATCACTACACGGAAGGAAATGATCATATATCACTACACGGAAAGGAAATGATCATATATCTCTACACGGAAAGGAAATGATCATATATCACTACAAGGAAAGGAAATGATCATATATCACTACACGGAAAGGAAATGATCATATATCACTACACGGAAAGGAAATGATCATATATCACTACACGGAAAGGAAATGATCATATATCACTACACGGAAAGGAAATGATCATATATCACTACACGGAAAGGAAATGGTCATATATCACTACAAGGAAAGGAAATGATCATATATCACTACACGGAAAGGAAATGATCATATATCACTACACGGAAAGGAAATGATCATATATCTCTACACGGAAAGGAAATGATCATATATCACTACAAGGAAAGGAAATGATCATATATCACTACACGGAAAGGAAATGATCATATATCACTACACGGAAAGGAAATGATCATATATCTCTACACCGAAAGGAAATGGCCATATATCACTTTAAGGAAAGGAAATGATCATATATCACTACATGTGAAGGAAATGCTCATATATCACTACACGGAAAGGAAATGATCATATATCACTACAAGGAAAGGAAATGTTCATATATCAGTACACGGAATGGAAATGATCATATATCACTACACGGAAAGGAAATGATCATATATCACTACAAGGAAAGGAAATGATCATATATCACTAACAGGAAAGGAAATGATCATATATCAGTATACGGAAAGGAAATGATCATATATCACTACACGGAAAGGAAATGATCATATATCACTACACGGAAAGGAAATGATCATATATCACTACACGGAAAGGAAATGATCATATATCACTACACGGAAAGGAAATGATCATATATTACTACACGGGAAGGAAATGATCATATATCACTACACGGAAAGGAAATGATCATATATCACTACACGGAAAGGATCATATATCACTACAATGAAAGGAAATGATCATATATCACTACAAGGACAGGAAATGATCATATATCAGTACAAGGAAAGTAAATGATCATATATCTCTACACGGACAGGAAGCGATCGTATATTAATACACGGAAATGATATGATCATATCATGTATCACTAAAAGGAAAGGAAATGATCATATATCAGTACACGGAAAGGAAACAATCATATATCAATACAAGAAAAGGAAATGATCATATATCACTACACGGAAAGGAACTGATCATATATCACTACACAGGACGGAAATGGTCATATATCACTACAAGGAAAGGAAATGGTCATATATCTGTACAAGGAAAGGAAATAATCATATATCACTACACGGAAAGGAAATGGTCATATATCACTACAAGGAAAGGAAATGCTCACATATCAGTACAAGGAATCTAAATGATCATATATTAATACAAGGAAAGGAAATGATCATATATCACTACAAGGAAAGGAAATGATCATATATCACTACAAGGAAAGGAAATGCTCATATATCTCAACACGGAAAGGAAATGATCATATATCTCTACACGGAAAGGAAATGATCATATATCATTAACAGAAAAGGAAATGATCATATATCTCTACACGGAAAGGAAATGATCATATATCTCTACACGGAAAGGAAATTATCATATATCTCTACACGGAAAGGAAATGATCGTATATCTCTACACCGAAAGGAAATGGCCATATATCACTTTAAGGAAAGGAATTGATCATATATCACTACACGGAAAGGAAATGCTCATATATCACTACACGGAAAGGAAATGATCATATATCACTACAAGGAACGTATATGTTCACATATCAGTACAAGGAATGGAAATGATCATATATCACTACACGGAAAGGAAATGATCATATATCACTACAGGGAAAGGAAATGCTCATATATCTCTACACGGAAAGGAAATGATCATTTATCTCTACACGGAAAGGAAATGCTCATATATCTCTACACGGAAAGGAAATGATCATATATATCTACACGGAAAAGAAATGATCATATATCTCTACACCGAAAGGAAATGGCCATATATCACTTTAAGGAAAGGAAATGATCATATATCACTACACGGAAAGGAAATGATCATATATCATTACAAGGAAAGGAAATGTTCACATATCAGTACAAGGAATGGAAATGATCGTATATCACTACACGGAAAGGAAATGATCATATATCACTACAAGGAAAGGAAATGAGCATATAGCACTACAGGGAAAGGAAATGAGCATATAGCACTACAGGGAGAGAAATATAAGACCTTTATTCTTAGACAGTTTCAACAAGGTCCGTGAACATATGACACACACCAGGAGTTGTAAGAGAACATTCTACAGTTCGAATGCACTGTGCTACCGGCTAGCATCGCTACATAATACAGTCTAACCTGTCTTAATCAGCCAGCCACGTGAATCACCGAAAGTGGCTGCTTGGCACAGGTGGCTGCTTAATAGAGTTCAAATGTATAATAAAGCCACATATTGGGAAACTTGAAAGTGGCTGCTTAATACATGTTGGCTGCTTAACAGAGGTGACCACTAACACATGTTTGACTGTACATGTATAAAGCGCATACATATGCTGAACTTTGGAAGCCATCAAGCAAGAATGATATATATACAAAATCACTGGAGCAAAAACCACCAACATTAAAAAGAAACACAAAACATCCCTATGTGTAGTTTCTACCAGTATTGCTTTGCAGGCGTATTAATCTGCAGGAAATATTTCATAAGAAAGTTGGGAGCAAAACGATACCGACATCGTCCAAGAACTTGACATTTTACGTGTGTAAATTCCGATTATAAAATGCTGGCAGCCATTGTGTAAGATAGCAGACTATATGCGTGGACCAGCTTTTACAATTTCCAATTACAAGTATATATGTATACTATTGTATATAGCGTCTCGGGATGTTCCCAGGAGTAATATACTTATATCTTCAACCCTATGAGCCATATCTCGGAATAGGCCTACACACAGCTACGACGACATAGCCTGGCAATAGCACATCTGGTGCGGGCCATTGTCTAATGTTAAAACGTGTGGCCCAAACCATTTGTATTTTCATGCTATGTATTGTATCTTTATGTGTATGACATATATGTACTGTTGATTTGTAATACAAATATAATTAAACTGAATAAACACATCTAACGGATTTGCGATGAATATAACACATGTATTATACCCATCTACAGAACAGCAGGGACTCGAGTCTGAAAATGTAAACTTTCCTGTCATGCACAGCACTCCGAGACATCGCCCTACTTTAAGATGTAGGCCTCCCTGTTTTGTTCACCGCCTCCCACGAGTTGATTATCAGTGGCGTAGCTCCTATAAGGCACTGTATGCCCGGTCCGCCTGCAGAGTGTCATTGAAAATGAAAATTGGCCAAACATGCAATACAAAGTTGAGAAGGTATATTGTTGGCATATCTGTGTGGTATAGAATCTAGACCAGCGGTCACATATCTCACGACACAGTGAATAGTGTTGTAGTCACTGTGACATTTCATATCTGTGTACAGTTAAACCTGTCTTAAGCAGCCAGCCAAGGGAGTCAGAAAACGTGGCTGGTTAGCACAGGTGGCTGCTTAATAGAGGTCAACTATATAATAAAACAACCAATTGGGAAGCCAAGGGAGTCAGAAAACGTGGCTGGTTAGCACAGGTGGCTGCTTAATAGAGGTCAACTATATAATAAAACAACCAATTGGGAATCTGGCTGCTTAATACAGGTTGGCTGCTTAATGGAGGTGACCACTAACACAGGTTTGACTGTATAGCTATTTTAGACTCAATTTGGCATACTTTTGAAAAATACATCGAACTTTGAACGTCTAAAACGTACATTAAAATGCATCGATCTTCTAGGATTCAAAATGTTCCCAGGGGAGCATGCCCCGGACCCCTCCAGCACACACTATGCATTCGGCGGTATGAATTTATTAGTCGGGCCTACGCGTTCAAGCAGGCTGACTACGCCCCTGCATGGTCATATAAGCTGGATCCACGTGTGCAGTTGTAGGCCTATATACACCCCTGGTATTAGCTGGTACTGTCTCCGATTAATTTATAACGATCAACGGAAATTGACAAACAAAATAAGTTCGACTCAGAAACACAAATAGATCTTATGCAAATCTATAAATATAGAGTTATATTGCACAACTGTGGGAAACATTGTGTATTCACACTATTAATTCAGATTTACTATTCATTTTTCATAGCCGATTCGTACACACGTGTTGTTTGTTATACATAGTCAACTAGATGTAGATGTATACATACATCTAGTACCAGGAATCACTATTACTTAATACATTCTAAGTAAATACAACAGTTGCGCAAGTACTTGTTAATCGGTTTAAAGAGTTATATACATGTATTACAGTCTCGTTTTCATTATGGAGGTCATCATAGCTATTTTTAGCCGCACACTCGGTAGCGATTGGTTGAATTATTCACAGGTTGTAGATTTCAGGTCATTGACGTCACTAGTAATATAAGTACGCAGGGGGTTTTCCAATATAGCCTGTTGTTGCCTGTTAGCCCGTCTGTTAAGTCGTTCGGTGGTTGTGCCCTTGGACCACCGTCGATTTTCTCTCATCTATGATGAATATGTTTCACCATTCATAGCTGACATTGGTCAGTAAATATGGGACTTTTCATGTATCAAGGAGATAATACGCTGGACTTAATACTGTAATGGAGAATTGATTGGATTTAAACAACATATCTGACTGACCTAGTTAACCCGGCAAATTTCCAGCTGATCGTTAAATATGGAGGCAAGTCAACACTTGGCTGACGATTACATTAGTGATTTCGATCTTGTGCATTTTGAGGCTCCAACGAAACAGGTGATAAAACCCGAGATGGACGACAAATTTAAGGATAACTGTTGTGCAAAATCAGACAAATCTCCCGGTCAACTTTTAACTCCGTTAGACTCTGGTCGCACCACACCGATCAGTCCGGACAGTCGCAGTGTGCCTTTATCTCCGACCGGTAGCGAATCTTCGGCACCCTCACCGACAGGTTTACCGAAATCGTTCATGGAAGATTTGTCCTGGTTAACACAAAACGTAACATTTCCGCACGGTAATTCAGACATCACACCTGATGAAGCTGTAGACGTGCTGATCTCGTCGAGTCCCGAGTTCGTGCAAAGTTTTCAGAAATACCTGGTATCTGGGGCTCGAGCATTATCCCGCCAGGCGTCCTTGCAGTCCCAGGTTTCACAGAACTCCATTCAAGCATTGCAGCTATCACAAAATTCCCAGAAATGTGAGGAAGTGGACCCTGTGGAGCCATTGATGGAAATGATCAAAGACGAAATACCAACTCCCCCAGAAAGCCCTTTCGATCAGGAGGCGCTTTCACCGTCACCTCTTCTAGGCCCCGCACCCCGACGACGACAGAGAAGAGAAACTATATCACCGAGTACATCCGACTGTGAGCTCGAGGACGATGACCTAGTCACACTTCCGGTTCGGGAGCTCAATAAACGACTTCAGGGTTTGTCCAAGGACGAAATTCAACGTTTAAAACAAAAACGTCGTACACTAAAAAATCGAGGGTACGCGCAAAACTGTAGATCTAAACGAATGCACCATAAAACACAATTAGAACATACCAACAATACATTACTGGACCAAATTGACGCTCTTCAACACCATGTATCAATGCTTACACGAGAAAAGAATTATTTCAAGCAGCAGAATGATGTCCTCCGGGGGAAATTAGGGATTCCTGCAACAGGTAGCACGTCAACAGGCCAGTCACGTGACAGTTCTCTATCCAGTTACCCAAGTTCACCGGAATATGGAATCTGAATCTGACCGCGAGTTTACTGTTATACATGTGCAGCACTGTAATTCACATATAGGATATTACTTAAATCATTTACATTGGCGTTCATGTAAGTAAGTAATTCTTTTTCGTGTGTATTTGTTCAAATAGTTCTAAACTACCAGACTGTGGTTAGATTTCTTGCAAATGTGTAACTTGTATTCGATTTCGTTGGTGTTTTAGACTACATGCGGCTTTGCAACAAGCACGGGCACTAAACAATTGGTATGAAGGAAGACTGACATGGTGCAACAGGGCAGAGACACAACAATCAGCACGCCACATGTATATGTATAGTAACACACTTTGTGATATCGTCGTTTTTGTAAGGTGTGCACGTGCGAGAAGCTGACATGTATATAATACACACGTACGCACAAACGGAGACTGGTGTGTTTATTGTATGTATACTCTTGTTGTGAACATGATCAAAATGCGAAATGTGCATGCCATTGGGCATACTAATACACAGTAAGTGTCATGTATATATACATCATGTATGTATAAATAGATATGAATACAAAAATATGCGTGTGATACGATACTTTGCTCTCCAAAAACATTTTGTGATTTTTGTCATCATGTATTTGTACAAGGTTCTCGATGTTCACCATTGCATTATTCTTTAATCTTCCATGTATTATAGTATTTTAAATACACACATCATTGGATCAGCTTCTATATATATAATTTGTCATGTTTTATCCATGTATTATACATGTATATGTGCCTAAATTCTTGATGTACCAAGACAGAGTCAAATAAAGCAACCTCTGCATACAGACCACCTGTCTTCAAAGTCCACCCTCCATTCTGGCTCCCATCATGTCATAATCAATGCAATTTAACCTATCAATAACAACAATATGGAACGACCACATGTTGCAATTTCCGCGGGTGATCTTTAGAGACGGGGTTGGTTGTGTTCGAGAGCGTTGGCGCGATGAGCAAGAGCTGCATACTGTTCTGAATATACATGTATGCTTGTATCTAACTGATCTTACTTGCACACCGTTATTTAATACTAGATATATCCATTTCAGGTTCGCATTTGAAACCGAATACGATTAATGTATGACTTAGTGAATTCCCCCAAACCTTGACAAACTAGGTCAACGTTATTCGGTTTTGTCGGTAGATTTGTTTCCATTATGCTGTTTGTTTTATTTCTTCGGCATCATTTGTCGGCGTCTCTGCGACTATATCTCCCTTGAAATCGTGCACAGTTTTAGTAGCGAGGGTGCATGTATACACGTGGTTCTCATTTAGAGTATCGTGTCAACTTGGTAATGTGCAGACATTATTAATCATAGACACAACTGGTGCGTGGCAAATGATTTGAGAATTCAGAGGTTCGTGTGTATACAGTCAAACCTGTCTTAAGCAGCCAGCGAAGGGAATTGCAGAAAGTGGCTGCTTAGCACAGGTGGCTGCTTAATAGAGGTAATATATATAATAAATCAACATATTGGGAATCTGGAAACTGGCTGCTTAATATAGGTGGCTGCTTAATACAGGTGACCACTAACACAGGTGTGACTGTACATATAAACAGCAAGTGAATCATTGTATCACAGTGCCATTGGTATGCTATGAAAATCGGTATCACTGGATGTCGTCCAACGTTAGGAAAATGCAATAGCAACCCCGCCAGGCCACACACACCTAGGCTTAGTTACTACGTCTTGCACCGTAACAATTTCCCTGTGAATATAACACAAACTATTCAGTGTGTATCGTATTTCTGCTATGTGTCTCACAACATAAATGTTGCTAGGAACTTAGCAGTTTACATTCAGAGCAGATTTTCATCGTACCCAGCTTTTAATACCAGTGCTTGTTTTGAGTGCGAACCCAGCTGTGCTATAGGACTCTGATGAGCCCCCCTTCGCGGTACGAGAGAACTAGATTAATGTATGTTCAGCTAAAGATTTTGTTATCATTAATGCATGGATCGTTGATTCGAGCAGGAAATGGATAGTGTTATTGACCTGGAGCAAGAAAATGAATTATGCATTGTGAATGTTAGCAGAAAATCTTCAATGTTGCGTGTGATCATAATCGGACCAATACTGCTCCTATAAGTGCTAAACACACAGTGTCCCCACAGACGCTTGGGGTCTGGACATGTGGTTTTGGGTTCAAAACCCAATTATTTTTCAAGAACATTTTGATAAACCATACTATACATACACCATTTTACGCCATATTCAAGCATATTTATAAAATGACATCCCGTCACTCTCAGAGTAATTAAATATGGTTGGATATGGCCTAAAATATGTGTGTGCATATAGTGTCAAGCCTTTATTTTGAATCTGACATCTGTTCTCCTTGTCCAGACCCAAGCGTCTGTGGGTGTCTCTATATTTTATTTTTTTATTATTTAAGTTAATTTAACGTCGCTACCGGTTTCCCATTTGAGCGACGGGCAGTTTACCTAACAACACCTTTCCTGGGCAGGCTCCAGCGGTTAACCAGTACTTGGTGCACCAACCTCCGTAAGAAACTGCCAACTTTTTCATATAAATGAGACACGGTCTGAGCGGGGTGCTCGAACCCGTGACCAACAGAGATGATAGGTTACAGTGGTATACAAGTCAGCGACCTTAACCACTCGACCACAAAGGCGGTCTATGTCTCTATATAATGTACACACAGATCTTGTATACGTATATCTACATACATACAGTATACATACATAAATACATACATACATACAGCGTGTCTAGTAAAGACTTTTTATTAGACCTCTTAGCGTATGTATATATATATTACTAGCTCTATCTCTCTATGAAATACGACGCTGTTAACTTTTGTGGTTATACACTCGTGTATTCTTTCGTGTTGTACAAGTTTTATGAATTGGGCTTTATGCTGCGTGTATTTGTGTACATTTAAACTATTTAAATAGGTTGAAATCATTGCATAAAGGGGTTGTCTGTCACGAGTTAAATAGAGGTGCGGTGCGCTGTATAATGAATGTGCTAATCATCGATTTTTCTTCGTTAGAAGACTAACCGTTTGAGATAATGTGGCCTAGTTTTGCATTAAAGTTTTATTTCGGGTTTTAAGTCAAATCAGTATGTCACATGTTGATGATACACGTATGTGATCATTAGTGTGGGATAATGTAGGTAATTTATGTATGGTATACATGCATGGTCATAAAGGTTGTGCGTGAACCTGCTGTTTTGTCGTGGTGCGTTTCATTGTTTGATTTTGTTTCAATTTAGAGTAAATTAAGAACCTTTCTCCAAGAGAGATTATTGAGATATGTGGTGGAGAGAGAGAGAGAGATTGGGGGCCAGAGTGAGAGGTTACGTGTCGATAAAGACAGAGAGGACTCGGGGGCAAGAATGTGTATATTATCTAGGGTGTTTGAATGATTTTGATTTTCTTCAATGCGGTGTTTAGGCATACACACTATGTTTATAAGACTTGTTTAGGCATACACACTATGTTTATAAGACTTGTTTAGGCATACACACTATGTTTATAAGACTTGTTTAGGCATACACACTATGTTTATAAGACATGTTTAGGCATACACACTATGTTTATAAGACATGTTTAGGCATACACACTATGTTTATAAGACATGTTTAGGCATACACACTATGTTTATAAGACATGTTTAGGCATACACACTATGTTTATAAGACATGTTTAGGCATACACACTATGTTTATAAGACTTGTTTAGGCATACACACTATGTTTATAAGACTTGTTTAGGCATATACACTATGTTTATAAGACATGTTTAGGCATACACACTATGTTTATAAGACTTGTTTAGGCATACACACTATGTTTATGAGGCTTGTTTAGGCATACACACTATGTTTATAAGACATGTTTAGGCATACACACTATGTTTATAAGACATGTTTAGGCATACACACTATGTTTATAAGACTTGTTTAGGCATACACACTATGTTTATGAGGCATGTTTAGGCATACACACTATGTTTATAAGACATGTTTAGGCATACACACTATGTTTATAAGACATGTTTAGGCATACACACTATGTTTATAAGACTTGTTTAGGCATACACACTATGTTTATAAGACATGTTTAGGCATACACACTATGTTTATAAGACTTGTGTTTAGGCATACATACTATGTTTATAAGACTTGTTTAGGCATACACACTATGTTTATAAGACTTGTGTTTAGGCATACACACTATGTTTATAAGACTTGTTTAGGCATACACACTATGTTTATGAGGCTTGTTTAGGCATACACACTATGTTTATGAGGCTTGTTTAGGCATACACACTATGTTTATAAGACATGTTTAGGCATACACACTATGTTTATAAGACTTGTTTAGGCATACACACTATGTTTATAAGACTTGTGTTTAGGCATACACACTATGTTTATAAGACTTGTTTAGGCATACACACTATGTTTATGAGGCTTGTTTAGGCATACACACTATGTTTATAAGACTTGTGTTTAGGCATACACACTATGTTTATAAGACTTGTTTAGGCATACACACTATGTTTATAAGACATGTTTAGGCATACACACTATGTTTATAAGACATGTTTAGGCATACACACTATGTTTATAAGACTTGTTTAGGCATACACACTATGTTTATAAGACTTGTTTAGGCATACACACTATGTTTATAAGACTTGTGTTTAGGCATACACACTATGTTTATAAGACTTGTTTAGGCATACACACTATGTTTATAAGACTTGTGTTTAGGCATACACACTATGTTTATAAGACTTGTTTAGGCATACACACTATGTTTATGAGGCTTGTTTAGGCATACACACTATGTTTATGAGGCTTGTTTAGGCATACACACTATGTTTATAAGACATGTTTAGGCATACACACTATGTTTATAAGACTTGTTTAGGCATACACACTATGTTTATAAGACATGTTTAGGCATACACACTATGTTTATAAGACTTGTGTTTAGGCATACATACTATGTTTATAAGACTTGTTTAGGCATACACACTATATTTATAAGACTTGTGTTTAGGCATACACACTATGTTTATAAGACTTGTTTAGGCATACACACTATGTTTATGAGGCTTGTTTAGGCATACACACTATGTTTATGAGGCTTGTTTAGGCATACACACTATGTTTATAAGACATGTTTAGGCATACACACTATGTTTATAAGACTTGTTTAGGCATACACACTATGTTTATAAGACTTGTTTAGGTATACACATTATGTTTATAAGAATTGCTATGTTGGTATCGCATTATGCTTATAAGAATTGCTATGTTGTTATCGCATTATGCTTATAAGAATTGCTATGTTGGTATCGCATTATGTTTATAAGAATTGCTATGTTGGTATCGCATTATGTTTATAAGAATTGCTATGTTGGTATCGCATTATGTTTATAAGAATTGCTATGTTTGTATCGCATAATATAATATTTCGTCAACGATCACTGCAAGGGCACTAGTAACACCAGTGACGCATTGACGTTATATCGAGTGTGGGTACCTGCTTGCGTGGTGTGTGTTTGTTTGAGTGTATGTTCTGCCCGTCCGAAGGCACTGTGAGTGTGAGACCAAAGATAAGGTCACCCTCCTGCTGATGCTTGATCACGACCTGTACCTGATCACGACCTGTATCTGATCACGACCTGTACCTGATCACGGCATGTACCTGATCACGACATGTACCTGATCACGACCTACCCCTCACGTTTTTAAAGACACGTTAAAGCCGTGGGAACATAACAATATTGCAGAATTTGAATTCAAAATGACTTAAATGGAAAATATTGAAGACCATCCGAATAAATAACTACCGGGAAATTCCGACGAAACGAACCCATGGATAGAGCTACTATATATACTCCCGGGAGGTTCCAATAAATCCGACCCGTAGATACGAACTCCCGGGAGATTCCAATAAATCCGACACGTGGATACGACTCCCGGCAGATTCCAATATGAGTTTCCAATAAATCCGACCCGTGGATACGATCTCCCGGGAGATTCCAATAAATCAGACCCGTGGATACGAACTCCCGGGAGATTCCAATAAATCAGACCCGTGGATACGATCTCCCGGGAGTTTCCAATAAATCCGACACGTGGATACGAACTCCCGGGAGAATCCAATAAATCCGACCCGTGGATACGAACTCCCGGGAGATTCCAATAAATCAGACACGTGGATACGTTCTCCCGGGAGTTTCCGATTGTAACAACAACATCTACTACGCTTGAACTCACAACCTTTGTATTCTGTAAATAACTGTGCAAGTTAAGGTACCATATTATAGGCCGTATGAGCAAATACACATCAAGCTAAACACTTATCAGCTTTCTTCATGTAACTTATACAGTCAATTAAACTCTGGAGTATGTTCTCCAGAATTATGTTACAGCAATGTGGGTCTTGCGAATGTAGGTCAGTAACCGACAAGTAAGAAAAACATGTACCTTATTAATGGTAGGCATCATAAAATAACAATTAAAGTTGATCCACTCATACACTAATAATACGCACATGGGCCGGCAAAGCACATACGCTTCGGGTCTTGATAATTGGTTTTGGGTTCAAAACTCATTTTTTTAAAAGTACATGTTGATAAACCACTGGCTTGACGTCTATGCATACAAAACAAAAATGTTAGGCCATATCTAAGCATATTTAAAAATGACACCCCGTCACTACCAAGAGTAATTATGGACCATAATTGGTTTTCAACCAGCAACCACTTGTCCAGACCTCAGCGTCTGTGCGACAAAGGACCGGATGTTTGAGTTTTCTATCAAGAAGTTCACGTTCATATTGGAACACCATATTGGTAATAAATAATCACTGCCCAAACCGCGCAATTTCACCTATTTTTTTGCAAGGAGTAACGCCACTCGGTGCACAGATGATTTGGTTCTGGACAACTGGGTTAGAGTTCACAACCAAAGAATTAAAAAAACATTTTTTAAGAACACTATGATACGCTATTGGCTTGACAGTACAGTCAAACCTGTGTTAACACAGGTTTGACTGTATACATACAGCTTTTTAGGCCATATCCAAGCACGTTTAAAAATGACATCCCTTCACTATCAGGGCCATATACTGTAAACTTGATTGTATATGACCTAAACAAGTGGATGTGTAGTGAAACTTATATATATAGGGTATCATAGTGTTCTTAAAAATATTTTTTAAATTCTTTTGTGTTCAACCCGAAACCATTTGTCAAGACCCCCAAGCATCTGTGGGTTCAGTGGTAAAAGAATGATACCCCCCAAACGTGCCTTGCCCATGCGGTGTGGTTACAAATTATGGGTGCTTAGAAGAACTATATGTTATTTTTATGTGTTGTTTGTTATGTAAACCTTGTTTTTTTTTATACACGAGATGCTCCTGGAAATAGTATTAATTTAAAGTTAGCTGGAATGTGTTCTTATTAAATGTATAAAATATTCACAAGCACGCCGCGTGTCTAATGCTACATACAGTCAAACCTGTCTTAAGCAGCCAGCCAAGGGAATCACAGAAAATGGCTGCTTAACCCAGGTGGCTGCTTAATAGAGGCCAAATGTATAGCAGAACAACATATCGGGAACCTGGAAACTGGCTGCTTAATGCAGGTCGACTGCTTAATAGAGGTGACCACTAACACAGGTTTGACTGTATATACATGTACACAATAAACATGCATATAGTACCTCACGTTCATGTTAATAATCGCATATTCCTGCGCAAGATGCTATCAGTTTGTTACAAGAACTGATTCGATATCGTCGAGGATCATTTCACCATAGGCCCTCGTATCATCGGAATACTTTAAAACGCCACGATAATATAACGCGCATGCTTTTCTCAGTTATATTAGGGGAAGGGTACATTTATGCAAAACATATATTTAAAAAAAAAAGAAAACTAATTTTGCTGATAAACTGTATCATTGTGAGTTGCAGTTGGTTAGGGGTGTTATAAAACTATTGTTGATTTAATATGTACTGTATTGCATTTTGTGTTTGTCTGTGTCAAATGACTATAGAAGGTTAAGGTACAATCTTATTTTAAACAATCAACAAAGGTATATACGTATAGAGCATCGATTCCTATGCTACAGAGATAGGAATAAATTGTTCTGTCAATCAATAGCAACTTCTCTGAGAGAGGGAGAGAGGGGGTGGTGGGAGGGAGAATGGGAGGGCGAATACGAGAGAGGGGGGAGAGGGGGCGGTGGGAGGAAGAAGGGGAGGGCGAAGACGAGAGAGAGGAGGCGGTGGGAGGAAGAAGGGGGGGGCGAAGACGAGATAGAGGGGGTGGTGGCAGGGAGAAGGGGAGGGCGAAGACGAGAGAGAGGGGGCGGTGAGGGAAGAAGGGGAGGGCGAAGACGAGAGAGAGGGGGTGGTGGGAGGTGGAAGGGGAGGGCGAAGACGAGAGAGAGGGGGTGGTGGGAGGGAGAAGAGGAGGAGGGCGAAGACGAAAGAGGGAGAAAGAGAGAGTTGATGCTATTGACTGAGAGAATATTTTAATCGTGTATGTGCAGCAAAGGAATCGATACTCAATATATATATATATATACATATCGATATACATGTATACTAATTTAGTTTAATCCTTTCAACACCACATACCTCTAAATAGGCTTACAAAAAGTGTAGATCCAGATGAGCCGGCTCGTAACGAGCCGTCTCATCAGGATCTGCACTTTTTGCCAGTGATATGACTATTTTTAGACATAATTACCCATTTTGATAAATGAACTTGTCCAAATGTGATTTTCTGATTCATTTATTGGTTTATGAATATCATGGACCAGTCCATGTGAGTTACTTGGTGTTGAATGGGTTAATCATGTGTTGCTGTTGGAATCATTGTGTTATAAATATATAGGTATTATTATAAATGTGCATGCAAAACATGTATTCCAGCTAATGAAATGCAATTTTGCTCGTATCAGAGATATAGGTTAGTTTATACAAATTAATTTTAGCTCAATTGCGAAACAAGTTCCTACAACTCATATTAATCACTCTCGAGACCTCATTCCTGATGGAATCCATCGCCACGAGGGAGAGAGAAAAGGCAATGTGGAATTTAAATGCCTTGCATACGGGCACAATTGTAACGGTTATAGATGGGCGCGAACTCCGGGCATTTCGCACCTGAAGCGAACGCGCTATAACTGCGCTATCAAGACTTCTGATATGTTAAGCACAGACATGAACACTGTCAGATGACCATGTCTAATGTAATATGCGTAGCTTCATATTGATTAGTCTTATCATGTACTAGACATTGCTTTTTTTATATTCCAATACTATGAGGGGGCGACCCACAGACGCTTGATGTCTGGACAAATGTTTTCGGGTTCGGGTTCAAAACCACAAAACTAAAACAACAACAATTGGTTTAGTTTTTAAGAACACTATGATAACCACATAGGCTTACTATACATACTATTTTTATAGGTCATGCGAAGCCAAGATTAAAAATGACACCCCGCCACTATCAATGCTATATATCAGTATAGCCTTGGTAGTGACGGCGTGTCATTTTAAAACTTGCTTGGAATGGCCCAAAAAATGCACAGTCCAATTAACACAGTCCATTTGTGTTTACCCATGCATTTGCCATTAAGTAAAAAGTGCTATATGTGAACGTTGTCATTGTATAGTTGATGATGATGACAGCGCATTAACTAACACGCAATATATCAACACAATATATACCAACATGCAATATATACCAACATGCGATATACTAACGCGCGATATATACTAACATGCGATATATACCAACATGCAATATATACCAACATGCAATATACTAACGCGCGATATATACTAACATGCGATATATACCAACATGCAATATATACCAACATGCGATATATACCAACATGCGATATATACCAACATGCGATATATACCAACATGCGATATATACCAACATGCAATATATACCAACATGCGATATATACCAACATGCGATATATACCAACATGCGATATATACCAACATGCGATATATACCAACATGCGATATATACCAACATGCGATATATACCAACATGCGATATATACCAACATGCGATATATACCAACATGCGATATATACCAACATGCGATATATACCAACATGCAATATATACCAACATGCGATATATACCAACATGCGATATATACCAACATGCGATATATACCAACATGCGATATATACCAACATGCGATATATACCAACATGCGATATATACCAACATGCGATATATACCAACATGCGATATATACCAACATGCGATATATACCAACATGCGATATATACCAACATGCGATATATACCAACATGCGATATATACCAACATGCTATATACCAACGATATATACCAACATGCGATATATACCAACGCGATATATACCAACATGCGATATATACCAACATGCGATATATACCAACATGCAATATATACCAACATGCAATATATACCAACATGCATATAACACCGCGATATACCATATATACCAACATGCGATATACTAACGCGCGATATATACCAACATGCAATATATACCAACATGCAATATATACCAACATGCAATATATACCAACATGCGATATACCAACATATACCAACACGCGATATACCAACATATACCAACACGCGATATACCAACACGCGATATATACCAACATGCAATATATACCAACATGCGATATATACCAACATGCAAATATACCACAGCGATATATACCAACATGCATATATACCAACATGCGATATATACCAACATGCGATATATACCAACATGCGATATATACCAACATGCGATATATACCAACATGCAATATATACCAACATGCGATATATACCAACATGCGATATATACCAACATGCGATATATACCAACATGCGATATATACCAACATGCGATATATACCAACATGCGATATATACCAACATGCGATATATACCAACATGCGATATATACCAACATGCGATATATACCAACATGCGATATATACCAACATGCGATATATACCAACATGCAATATATACCAACATGCGATATATACCAACATGCGATATACTAACGCGCGATATATACCAACATGCGATATACTAACGCGTGATATATACCAACATGCAATATATACCAACATGCAATATATACCAACATGCAATATATACCAACATGCAATATATACCAACATATACCAACACGCGATATACCAATATATACCAACATGCGATATACTAACGCGCGATATATACCAATACGCAATATATACCAACATGCAACATATACCAACATGCAATATATACCAACATGCAACATATACCAACACACGATATACCAACATATACCAACACGCGATATACCAACATAACACGCGATATACCAACATATACCAACACGCGATATACCAACACGCGATATTTACTAACACACAATATATACCAATACGCAATATATACCAACACGCAATATAGGCTACCTACACGCAATATAGGCTACCTACACGCAATATAGGCTACCTACACGCAATATAGGCTACCAACACGGAGAATCCGGAACAAGTGTATGCGAAACTGTTTGTTATTTATGTGTGTTATTCTGGAATGCAATGCAAGTATTGTTGGGGTTTCACGAATTTAATTTAATCATACGGTCGTGTAAGTTGGTACCAAAATTTAACCCACAGGGACTTGCATAGTATTCACACAGGAGCTTGTACATTTATTCATAAGCCACTAAAAATAGTCTAGCTGTAATGTACGGCCTCCACTTTATATATATATAAAAGATTATTCTATATACAATATGTACATAGTTAGAAATACGCGATTCGTGGCTAATTGATACAATTTCCAGCTTCTGTGGTTTACCCTATTTACAAGTTACAATGTTTATATGTTATTGTATTACAATGCTGACCTGGTCAGTTGATAGCTCACCGTGGCGTAAGGTCAAGAGTAGTGTTACCACTTTGTTCTTCGTCTAACCTTTCGGTCGTCCGTCTGTCCGTCCGTCTGTAAACACTTGCTTTAAACGACATCTCCTCAACCAAACGTATTCAAATTTGGATCATATATATGGGTAATAAACTAGGTCATTCTGCACGTGATTTTGTGATATACATGTGGGGTAAAAGAACATTGACATATATGTTGACATTACACGTGCATACGGGCACCACTGTCGTTCCAGCTTCAGTACCGTAATACACGTGTTATATTGCATTGTATGGAATCTGTTGGTCCCAAATTACAGTTTCATATAAATCTTGATTTCATAGATGCATGCATGTTAAACTACTGAGGCCTGGTGGGCCTTTTGTTTTAAATGTTACACGTTATATACTGTTGACCTGAAATGTTATTGTCTAATGTTAAAGATACCGCTAGAACCTTTACTGGCGAATGCAAGACTACTGTAAAAAAAATTGAATTAATTTTACAGGCAAATATTACAACAGGCAAATATTACAACAGCACCGAGCACAGGTTTAACACATTATAAATGTTCGGGCTATATGTAAGTTTTACTGGTAAATATTCGTACACAGTTGTTAATGACCATGAGTCGGTATGTCACAGTAATGATGTTAAATATGTTCTGGTCGTTATTTTCTACAGGACACGATGTTGTCTTTGTTAGGTACTCATCGTTATAATAGTGTTAAATATACATATACTAGACATAGAAAACGCATACCTACAGTATATGATTATTATTACATGAAAACGAAATACGAAGGATCCCATCAAAGATATATCACATTTTTATTACAAAACACAAACTGAACAACTAAAAATATTCCAAAATGTTTAAAACTATGCATTTTTATTTCATGTAAAAACACACTTATTCGAAGTGTGCATTTTCTATGTCCTCTAGTATATAGGATTATACATGCTTAGAAATGAATGCGGTAGATATAAGATTTGCACACGTTATAAGGTATAATATCATGCTACAAGTTACAAAAACTTGACGGAAATAGTTGTGTTAGGTTGTTACGTTAATTATGTAAATTTTTATATCATATTAATAGTTTAAAAAGTTATTTGATAACGCATTTTCAAACACGTTAAGTTGTATGGTAAACTGGTCACGTGAGGTAGGTGCAACTATTGTTTGTGTCTTTAAATTGAGAACTCTTGTAAAATATTTGTATACAATGATTGGAACCAGTATTGTTATAAGTCGATCAATACACAAAGTGTTTAGGATCACATACTACTCGAGCAAACATGACATGCATTAAGTGTCTCACTTCTCTGTGTGTGTTTTACGTTTATTTATCGTCGCTACCGGTTGCCAATATGAGCGACGCCTCCTGAAGAGATTAGTCATTTTAGATTTTTGGAGGGTAGTGTAATGATACAGACGGAGACACATTCCAGAGTCTCCTCTGGTTCTTTTACATGCACGGTGTAAAGCACCGACACGAGACTTCGGTTAAAAGTCCCATCTGAACGACTGTTTATTTTATTAGCGTCAGAGGGGGATCGAACCTGCGATCAATGGATTACCAGTCCAGCGTGTTACCACTGGACTACAGATCCGTCTCACATACATGTTTTGTATTGCCATACCACGTGATTACATACAGTTTCCTGATACAACTCGAGGTGCTCGTGAAGGTTTGACCCTTTCCCTCATAGAGGCATCTCTTGACGCCATTACCAATACCACATACATTGACAATGTAGTAGTCAATCCAATGTTCATAATAAAGGCCAGAATCTCATGTCGTCCCAGTAATATATATGGAGTGGAGGTGGGATTGATATGGCGACTACATATCCACTGCATGATAGCCAAATGGCTGTCGTTTGTATGGAGATATAATAGAATATTAACCTAAATCTCTATGAAGGAATGGGTTAAGGACAACTTGAATCATGTGATTATTAAAATGCCAAATTTGATAGAAATTTATTCATATTGTTTAGCAAATAAACGTTTTGCTAGTACACTGTTATAAAAGAGAATTGTTGACATATGCACACAGATTGTTAGGTATGTTTCATGTATGTACATACAAATTGCTTTCTGTTGCTAAAGACGAATTAAAATGTTCAAAGTTAGGCTCGTAACGTTATGTTTTGAACGGGTATGATTGTATTGACAGCATGGTCACTGAGGCTGTGTGTAACATCAGTATTCACAGTTGTATTGACAGCATGGTCAATGAGGCTGTGTGTATCATCAGTATCCACAGTTGTACTGACAGCATGGTCGCTGAGGCTGTGAAACATCAGTATCCACAGTTGTACTGACAGCATGGTGAGGTTGTGTGTAACACCAGTATCCACAGTTGTACTGGCAGCATGGTCGCTGAGGCTGTGAAACATCAGTATCCACAGTTGTACTGACAGCATGGTGAGGTTGTGTGTAACACCAGTATCCACAGTTGTACTGGCAGCATGGTCGCTGAGGCTGTGAAACATCAGTATCCACAGTTGTACTGACAGCATGGTGAGGTTGTGTGTAACACCAGTATCCACAGTTGTACTGGCAGCATGGTCGCTGAGGCTGTGAAACATCAGTATCCACAGTTGTACTGACAGCATGGTGAGGTTGTGTGTAACACCAGTATCCACAGTTGTACTGGCAGCATGGTCGCTGAGGCTGTGAAACATCAGTATCCACAGTTGTACTGACAGCATGGTGAGGTTGTGTGTAACACCAGTATCCACAGTTGTACTGGCAGCATGGTCGCTGAGGCTGTGTACCATCAGTATCCACAGTTGTACTGACAGCATGGTGAGGCTGTGTAACATCAGTGTCCACAGTTGTACTGACAGCATGGTGAGGCTGTGTACCATCGGTATCCACAGTTGTACTGACAGCATGGTCGCTGAGGCTGTGTGTAACATCAGTATCCACAGTTGTACTGACATCATGGTTGCTGAGGCTGTGTAACATCAGTACCCACAGTTGTACTGACAGCATGGTCGCTGAGGCTGTGTAACATCAGTATCCACAGTTGTACTGACAGCATGGTCACTGAGGCTGTGTGTAACATCAGTATCCACAGTTGTACTGACAGCATGGTCGCTGAGACTGTGTGTACCATCAGTATCCACAGTTGTACTGACAGCATGGTCGCTGAGGCTGTGTGTACCATCAGTATCCACAGTTGTACTGACAGCATGGTGAGGCTGTGTAATATCAGTGTCCACAGTTGTACTGACAGCATGGTGAGGCTGTGTACCATCGGTATTCACAGTTGTACTGACAGCATGGTCGCTGAGGCTGTGTGTAACATCAGTATCCACAGTTGTACTGACAGCATGGTCGCTGAGGCTGAGTAACATCAGTACCCACAGTTGTACTGACAGCATGGTCGCTGAGGCTGTGTAACATCAGTATCCACAGTTGTACTGACAGCATGGTCGCTGAGGCTGTGTGTAACATCAGTATGCACAGTTGTACTGACAGCATGGTCACTGAGGCTGTGTAAAATCAGTGTCCACAGTTGTACTGACAGCATGGTCACTGAGGCTGTGTGTAACATCAGTATGCACAGTTGTACTGACAGCATTGTCACTGAGGCTGTGTGTAACATCAGTATGCACAGTTGTACTGACAGCATGGTCACTGGGGCTGTGTGTAACATCAGTATCCACAGTTGTACTGACAGCATGGTCACTGGGGCTGTGTGTAACATCAGTATCCACAGTTGTACTGACAGCATGGTCGCTGAGGCTGTGTGTAACATCAGTATCCACAGTTGTACTGACAGCATGGTCACTGAGGCTGTGTGTAACATCAGTATGCACAGTTGTACTGACAGCATGGTGAGGCTGTGTGTAACATTAGTATCCACAGTTGTACTGACAGCATGGTCGCTGAGGCTGTGTGTAACATCAGTACCCACAGTTGTACTGACAGCATGGTCGCTGAGGCTGTGTAACATCAGTATCCACAATTGTACTGACAGCATGGTCGCTGAGGCTGTGTAACATCAGTATCACAGTTGTACTGACAGCATGGTCACTGAGGCTGTGTAACATCAGTGTCCACAGTTGTACTGACAGCATGGTCGCTGAGGCTGTTTAACATCAGTATTCACAGTTGTACTGACAGCATGGTAGCTGAGGCTGTTTAACATCAGTATCCACAGTTGTACTGACAGCATGGTGAGGCTGTGTAACATCAGTATCCACAGTTGTACTGATAGCATGGTAGCTGAGGCTGTTTAACATCAGTATCCACAGTTGTACTGACAGCATGGTGAGGCTGTGTAACATCAGTATTCACAGTTGTACTGACAGCATGGTCGCTGAGGCTGTGTGTAACATCAGTATCCACAGTTGTACTGACAGCATGGTGAGGCTGTGTAACATCAGTATCCACAGTTGTACTGACAGCATGGTCGCTGAGGCTGTGTGTAACATACGTATCCACAGTTGTACTGACAGCATGGTCACTGAGGCTGTGTGTAACATCAGTATCCACAGTTGTACTGACAGCATGGTCACTGAGCCTGTGTGTATCATCAGTATCCACAGTTGTACTGACAGCATGGTGAGGCTGTGTATAACATCAGTATCCACAGTTGTACTGACAGCATGGTCACTGAGGCTGTGTGTAACATCAGTATCCACAGTTGTACTGACAGCATGGTCACTGAGGCTGTGTGTAACATCAGTATCCACAGTTGTACTGACATCATGGTCGCTGATACTGTGTGTAACATCAGTATCCACAGTTGTACTGACAGCATGGTCACTGAGGCTGTGTGTAACATCAGTATCCACAGTTGTACTGACAGCATGGTCGCTGAGACTGTGTGTAACATCAGTATCCACAGTTGTACTGACAGCATGGTCGCTGAGGCTGTGTGTACCATCAGTATCCACAGTTGTACTGACAGCATGGTGAGGCTGTGTGTAACATCAGTATCCACAGTTGTTCTGACAGCATGGTCGCTGAGAGTGTGTAACACCAGTATCCACAGTTGTACTGACAGCATGGTCACTGAGGCTGTGTGTAACATCAGTATCCACAGTTGTACTGACAGCATGGTCGCTGAGACTGTGTGTACCATCAGTATCCACAGTTGTACTGACAGCATGGTCGCTGAAGCTGTGTGTAACATCAGTATCCACAGTTGTACTGACAGCATGGTCGCTGAGGCTGTGTGTAACATCAGTATCCACAGTTGTACTGACAGCATGGTTGGTGAGGCTGTGTGTAACATCAGTATCCACAGTTGTACTGACAGCATGGTCGCTGAGACTGTGTGTACCATCAGTATCCACAGTTGTACTGACAGCATGGTCGCTGAGGCTGTGTGTAACATCAGTATCCACAGTTGTACTGACAGCATGGTCGCTGAGGCTGTGTGTAACATCAGTACCCACAGTTGTACTGACAGCATGGTCGCTGAGGCTGTGTAACATCAGTATCCACAGTTGTTCTGACAGCATGGTCACTGAGGCTGTGTAACATCAGTATGCACAGTTGTACTGACAGCATGGTCGCTGAGGCTGTGGGTAACATCAGTATGCACAGTTGTACTGACAGCATGGTCACTGGGGCTGTTTGTAACATCAGTATCCACAGTTGTACTGACAGCATGGTCACTGGGGCTGTGTGTAACATCAGTATCCACAGTTGTACTGACAGCATGGTCACTGGGGCTGTGTGTAATATCAGTATCCACAGTTGTACTGACAGCATGGTCGCTGAGGCTGTGTGTAACATCAGTATCCACAATTGTACTGACAGCATGGTCGCTGAGGCTGTGTAACATCAGTATCCACAGTTGTACTGACAGCATGGTCGCTGAGGCTGTGTGTAACATCAGTATCCACAGTTGTACTGACAGCATGGTCGCTGAGGCTGTGTGTAACATCAGTATCCACAGTTGTACTGACAGCATAGTCGCTGAGGCTGTGTGTAACATCAGTATCCACAGTTGTACTGACAGCATAGTCGCTGAGGCTGTGTGTAACATCAGTATGCACAGTTGTACTGGCAGCATGGTCACTGGGGCTGTGTGTAACATCAGTATCCACAGTTGTACTGACAGCATGGTCACTGGGGCTGTGTGTAACATTAGTATCCACAGTTGTACTGACAGCATGGTCACTGGGGCTGTGTGTAACATCAGTATCCACAGTTGTACTGACAGCATGGTCGCTGAGGCTGTGTGTAACATCAGTATCCACAGTTGTACTGACAGCATGGTCACTGAGGCTATGTGTAACATCAGTATGCACAGTTGTACTGACAGCATGGTGAGGCTGTGTTTAACATCAGTATCCACAGTTGTACTGACAGCATGGTGAGGCTGTGTGTAACATCAGTATCCACAGTTGTACTGACAGCATAGTCGCTGAGGCTGTGTGTAACATCAGTACCCACAGTTGTACTGACAGCATGGTCGCTGAGGCTGTGTAACATCAGTATCCACAATTGTACTGACAGCATGGTCGCTGAGGCTGTGTAACATCAGTATCCACAGTTGTACTGACAGCATGGTCGCTGAGGCTGTGTGTAACATCAGTACCCACAGTTGTACTGACAGCATGGTCGCTGAGGCTGTGTGTAACATCAGTATCCACAGTTGTACTGACAGCATGGTCGCTGAGGCTGTGTGTAACATCAGTATCCACAGTTGTACTGACAGCATGGTGAGGCTGTGTGTAACATCAGTATCCACAATTGTACTGACAGCATGGTCGCTGAGGCTGTGTCTGTCACTGTGTCACGCAAATGTGACTTAATACCTTTTAATTGGAAAGTGTGATCTTTTACTTTGTCACATTGAAAAGAATAATTAATGTAAATATAAGTAATGAATCGCGGGTTAATAGTTTCCATCGGGGGTATGAACTACATTGGACGTGTGGCTTATAGTGTGCCTTAAATCGCTGCACGCAACACCTGGGAATCATTTATAAGAGGCTCTCTCTGAACTTTCTCTATATGCTGTCGCTTTTTAACTATGTAAAATGCTGAAATGGTGTTTCAGATTATCTATATTTTAAAGAATGCCTCCGGACACCCTAGCGACCTCGGTCCCTTCAGGACATCGACCTCCCTTCTGGACCTGGAAACGGATCGTGGAGTCCCCCATAAAAAAGCTGGCTACTGGCCTGCAAACTGTACATGAAATGACAATATATATATATATATATATATATTATATATATATATATATATATATATATATGGAGAAATTCGAGTAAGGAATTGCTGGCTCGTGCCTAGTTAATATTACAACGTAATCGATATTGACTCACATGTAGAATGAAGTCACCCAACCACTCACCGATATTAAACGGATTGTATACCTAACATGGCTGCATACAAATTACCCGTCGGTGTTTGTAGGATGGCAGGTTTGATACCCCGTCTGACCATAATAAAATTAACAGTCTTTCAGATGGGACTTTAAACCGATGTATCGTGTCGGTCCTGTACACCGTGCACGTAAAGGAGACTATGGAATGGGTCTATGTCTGTATCATTACACTATCCTACACAAATCTAAAATGATCTTCAGAAAGCGTCGCTCATATGGGCAACCGGTAGCGACGATAAATATACGCGAAACACACAATAGGATGGCTCTCCTAAATTAATAGAACATTAGATTATACTAGAGATATCTGGGTCTTAGGTTCGGGTTGTGGCGTGATGGGGTGAAACAGCGGGTGTAAGTGTGGGCTGCATTTATGCATTATAGTGTATGCGCTTAGTTTATGCAAATATTTGATTTTTCTTACTATTCTTGTCAAAACCCGTCATTTAGTTTAATATTACATTAATTTCACGTGACGATCTTGTGCGGGCTGTTTTCTAATGTTGTTAAAACTTGTGGTCCAAACCATTTGTATTATCATGCTATGTTCTTGTACTTATGCTTTGTATATTATAATTATCATGCTGAATGCAATACAACTAACTAACATAGCTTGACGGTGTGCTACATATTGTGTATTCTGCTGTGCGTTCCAATCCCGGAGAGGCTGTGAGTTCGAATCCCGGATAGGCTGTGAGTTCGAATGCCGGAGAGGCTGTGCTCGAATCCCGGAGAGGCTATGACTGACCACTGTCTAAATATGTAAATAAACACGGATACTAAATCTACAATTGAGGTAGAATCAAACCCGTCTGAATGGATTCACCATTATGAACTTAATGTGCCTGTGCATGTAATTGATATAAAGGGGAAAGAACGGAACTGTCTGTAGGGGTTGCATGCATTCAGCACACACAGCGGACCAGTCTAGGAGTTGCATACATTTAGCACACACAGCGGACCAGTCTAGGAGTTGCATACATTCAGCACACACAGCGGGCCAGTCTAGGGGTTGCATACATTCAGCACACACAGCGGACCAGTCTAGTGGTTGCATACATTCAGCACACACAGCGGACCAGTCTAGGAGTTGCATACATTCAGCACACACAGCGGACCAGTCTAGTGGTTGCATACATTCAGCACACACAGCGGACCAGTCTAGGAGTTGCATACATTCAGCACACACAGCGGGCCAGTCTAGGAGTTGCATACATTCAGCACACACAGCGGGCCAGTCTTGGAGGTGCATACATTCAGCACACATAGCGGACCAGTCTAGGAGTTGCATACATTCAGCACACATAGCGGACCAGTCTAGGAGGTGCATACATTCAGCACATATAGCGGACCAGTCTAAGAGTTGCATACATTCAGCACACATAGCGGACCAGTCTAGGAGTTGCATACATTCAGCACACACAGCGGACCAGTCTAGGAGTTGCATACATTCAGCACACAGCGGACCAGTCTAGGAGTTGCATACATTCAGCACACCAGTCTAGGAGTTGCATACATTCAGCACACACAGTGGACCAGTCTAGGGGTTGCATACATTCAGCACACACAGCGGATCAGTCTAGTGGTTGCATATATTCAGCACACACAGCGGGCCAGTCTAGGAGTTGCATGCATTCAGCACACACAGCGGACCAGTCTAGGAGTCGCATGCATTCAGCACACACGGCGGGCCAGTCTAAGAGTTGCATATATTCAGCACACACAGCGGGCCAGTCTAGGAGTTGCATACATTCAGCACACAGCGGGCCAGTCTAGGAGTAGCATACATTCAGCACACACGGCGGGCCAGTCTAAGAGTTGCATACATTCAGCACACACAGTGGACCAGTCTAGGGGTTGCATACATTCAGCACACACAGTGGACCAGTCTAGGGGTTGCATACATTCAGCACACAGAGGACCAGTCTAGGAGTTGCATACATTCAGCACACACAGCGGGTCAGTCTAGTGGTTGCATACATTCAGCACACAGCGGGCCAGTCTAGGAGTTGCATACATTCAGCACACACGGCGGGCCAGTCTAAGAGTTGCATACATTCAGCACACACGGCGGGCCAGTCTAAGAGTTGCATACATTCAGCACACACGGCGGGCCAGTCTAGGAGTAGCATACATTCAGCACACAGCGGGCCAGTCTAGGAGTAGCATACATTCAGCACACACAGTGGACCAGTCTAAGAGTTGCATACATTCAGCACACACAGCGGGCCAGTCTAAGAGTTGCATATATTCAGCACACACGGCGGGCCAGTCTAGGAGTTGCATATATTCAGCACACACAGCGGACCAGTCTAGGAGTTGCATACATTCAGCACACACGGCGGGCCAGTCTAAGAGTTGCATATATTCAGCACACACGGCGGGCCAGTCTAGGAGTTGCATATATTCAGCACACACAGCGGACCAGTCTAGGAGTTGCATACATTCAGCACACACGGCGGGCCAGTCTAAGAGTTGCATATATTCAGCACGTAATCAGTTCCCAGAGACCCGCTCCCGGCTCTCCGGCAATTTATTGTAGTAGGCCTATATCTGCATTAGCACAGTATATTATCTAGCGACGGCATGGGATTATTCAAGACTCACGTTTAGAGTACATGCGTATCTACTCATCACAGATAAGGAGTTCTCACTGAGACAAACATGTACGCCTCGTGCGAATCGACCAAGTTCCTACCACTATATTACATCTAGATCGTAGTGGTTTGCTTGCTGATTGCTAACTTTCTCACCGTGCCTTGCGTGAATTTGTCGAAGTCATAAAACTCGGTTCATGATAATGCAAATATCGTAAAGCATATAGGCCTACATGCAAACTGGAAACGTAAATATAAACAGTGTCAAAACGACGTTATGAAAACAAAAGAGCAGTAACAGGCCCGTAGCCAGCTTTTTTATGGGGTGGGGTAGTTTCGCGGTCCAGAAGGGACTTCGAAGTGGGGTCCTGGGACATGCCCTCCCTGAACATTTTGAAATCTAGATGGTCTGAAGCGTCATTTCCTGCATTCTGGGCAATGACGGAGTGGATAATACGGCATCATTATTTGAGTTTAATATAGACCATATATGTCAAAGGATGTCTGAGACTGTTAGGACATATATGTAGAAATTACCTGCACATTGACATAAATCTCCAAGCCACCACTTGTGTTGATGAGAATGTTTGGGCATACATATATACATATATATATATCTTGATTGCCTTTACACGGATAATAGACCTCCAAACATTTCAGAAATTATGGGGGGGGGTCGTCCGACAGCTCGGACCCATCTAGCTACGGGCCTGAGTAATATGTTAAAGATGAAGTAAGCATGCACTTTAATAACACGTGTACTTTAACTACCAGTATCTATTAGAGAATAAAGTAGGGCAAAATAACACTGGTTCTGTTCAGTGAGCACGGGGCTAAGACCACAGGAACTTGAAATGTTATCCATAAGCCACCAAAGGTCTCGCGTAACTCTATCCTAGGACACCCCCTCTATTAAAAAAAGATAGAGGGGTGTCCTAGGATAGAGGTCCGAGACCGTTGGTGGCTTATGGATACAATTTCAAGTTCCTGTGCTAAGACTGAGTACGAAATACGTGTTCTTGAGGGCGTAACCCTAACTCTGTTAGTCAGGGTGTTTAGCTCGAATAGAGGTCGCAAATAATCGTTTTGCTTCTTAACTAGAATGTATGTACACACTAAATCACTTTCTTTCAGGCACATTTCGCACGTGTGCTCACAGCGGTTACTAGTAAGGTTCATAAGATCCATTTTTCGTATGGGTCAACACACATATCAAAACACTATATTCCATTTTTTAATTTTTTTTAATTATACAAATTTATTTTTAGCTCGATTGCGAAACAAGTTATTTCAACTTATATAAATCACTCTCGAGACCTCATTCCTGATGGAATCCATCGCCACGAGGGAGAGAGAAGAGGCAATGTGGAATTTAAATGCCTTGCCTAAGGGCACAATCGTAACGGCTCCAGTGGGGCTTCCATTTTATTAAGCAAAACGCAGTCCTGTGGTGATTTGGTTGAGCCGTTTAAAACTTGCGATATTGAATTTCTAATGAGAGGCTAACATAACATTGTATATCCGTGCGGATATTGTTTTACGCTTATTTATCGTCGCTACCGGTTGCCCATATGAGCGACGCCTCCTGAATAGATTAGTCATATTAGATATTTGGAGGATAGTGCAATGATACAGAGAGAGATCCATTCCAGAGTCTCCTCTGGTTCTTTTACGTGCACGGTGTACACCACCGACACGAGACCTCGGTTTAACGTCCCATCTGAAAGACTGTTAATTTTATTATGGTCAGACGGGGGATCGAACCTGCGATCCCTGGATTACCAGTCCAGCGTGTGTTACCACTGGACTACAGATCCGCCTTGACACGCCAAATCTTGAGTGTTGCGTAGTCACCGCCTCAGAAATCACCGCCTCAGAACTGATGTATTATATTAGACTTCACGCGCAAGCTCGCGAGGTAATTAAAGTGATTAAAGTAGGTATGTTCCGGTTTATAGTAATCAACATTGTGTATAGGAGATCCGAGGGAAACTGTATGTATAATCTTTAAAACAGGTCAATGAGCTAACACGAACTGGTTACTTGTCATTGTGTAGTTGTATTTATTTGTATATCGCTATAAATGTGCTTATGCTATATAATGCCAATGAACATTATATTATGGTATATAAGGCTGCATAGTCGTAGCACGTTCGTGAAGAAGACTACAATTCAGTAGCTCTAGTTCAAGAAGAAGACTACAATTCAGTAGCTCTAGTTCAAGAAGAAGACTATAATACAGTAGCTCTAGTTCAAGAAGAAGAATATAACTCAGTAGCTCTAGTTCAAGAAGAAGAATATAACTCAGTAGCTCTAGTTCAAGAAGAAGAATATAACTCAGTAGCTCTAGTTCAAGAATAAGAATATATTCAGTAGATCTAGTTCAAGAATAAGAATATAATTCAATAGCTCTAGTTCAAGAAGAAGACTATAATTCAGTAGCTCTAGTTCAAGAAGAATATAATTCAGTAGCTCTAGTTCAAGAAGAAGAATATAATTCAGTAGCTCTAGTTCAAGAAGAAGACTATAATTCAGTAGCTCTAGTTCAAGAAGAAGACTATAATTCAGTAGCTCTAGTTCAAGAAGAAGACTATAATTCAGTAGCTCTAGTTCAAGAAGAAGAATATAATTGAGTAGCTCTAGTTCAAGAAGACTATAATTCAGTAGCTCTAGTTCAAGAAGACTATAATTCATTAGCTCTAGTTCAAGAAGAAGACTATAATTCAGTAGCTCTAGTTCAAGAAGAAGACTATAATTGAGTAGCTCTAGTTCAAGAAGACTATAATTCAGTAGCTCTAGTTCAAGAAGAAGAATATAATTCAGTAGCTCTAGTTCAAGAAGAAGACTATAATTCAGTAGCTCTCTAGTTCAAGAAGAAGACTATAATTCAGTAGCTCTAGTTCAAGAAGAAGACTATAATTCAGTAGCTCTAGTTCAAGAAGAAGACTATAATTCAGTAGCTCTAGTTCAAGAAGAAGACTATAATTCAGTAGCTCTAGTTCAAGAAGAAGACTATAATTCAGTAGCTCTAGTTCAAGAAGAATATAATTCAGTAGCTGTAGTTCAAGAAGACTATAATTCAGTAGCTCTAGTTCAAGAAGAATATAATTCAGTAGCTCTAGTTCAAGAAGAAGAATATATTCAGTAGATCTAGTTCAAGAATAAGAATATAATTCAGTAGCTCTAGTTCAAGAAGAATATAATTCAGTAGCTCTAGTTCAAGAAGAATATAATTCAGTAGCTCTAGTTCAAGAAGAAGAATATATTCAGTAGATCTAGTTCAAAAATAAGAATATAATTCAGTAGCTCTAGTTCAAGAAGAAGAATATAACTCAGTAGCTCTAGTTCAAGAAGAATATAATTCAGTAGCTCTAGTTCAAGAAGAATATAATTCAGTAGCTCTAGTTCAAGAAGAAGAATATAATTCAGTAGCTCTAGTTCAAGAAGAATATAATTCAGTAGCTCTAGTTCAAGAAGAATATAATTCAGAAGCTCTAGTTCAAGAAGAAAAATATATTCAGTAGATCTAGTTCAAGAATAAGAATATAATTCAATAGCTCTAGTTCAAGAAGAAGAATATAACTCAGTAGCTCTAGTTCAAGAAGAAGACTATAATTCAGTAGCTCTAGTTCAAGAAGAAGAATATAATTCAGTAGCTCTAGTTCAAGAAGACTATAATTCAGTAGCTCTAGTTCAAGAAGAAGAATATAATTCAGTAGCTCTAGTTCAAGAAGACTATAATTCAGTAGCTCTAGTTCAAGAAGAAGACTATAATTCAGTAGCTCTAGTTCAAGAAGAAGAATATAATTCAGTAGCTCTAGTTCAAGAAGACTATAATTCAGTAGCTCTAGTTCAAGAAGAGGACTATAATTCAGTAGCTCTAGTTCAAGAAGACTATAATTCAGTAGCTCTAGTTCAAGAAGAAGAACATAATTCAGTAGCTGTAGGTCAAGAAGAACATAATTCAGTAGCTCTAGTTCAAGAAGAAGATAATTCAGTAGCTCTAGTTCAAGAAGAAGACTATAATTCAGTAGCTCTAGTTCAAGAAGAAGACTATAATTCAGTAGCTCTAGTTCAAGAAGAAGACTATAATTCAGTAGCTCTAGTTCAAGAAGAAGAATATAATGCAGTAGCTCTAGTTCAAGAAGAAGACTATAATTCAGTAGCTCTAGTTCAAGAAGAAGACTATAATTCAGTAGCTCTAGTTCAAGAAGAAGACTATAATTCAGTAGCTCTAGTTCAAGAAGAAGACTATAATTCAGTAGCTCTAGTTCAAGAAGAAGAATATAATTCAGTAGCTCTAGTTCAAGAAGAAGACTATAATTGAGTAGCTCTAGTTCAAGAAGAAGAATATAATTCAGTAGCTCTAGTTCAAGAAGACTATAATTCAGTAGCTCTAGTTCAAGAAGAACATAATTCAGTAGCTCTAGTTCAAGAAGAAGAATATAATTCAGTAGCTCTAGTTCAAGACGACTATAATTCAGTAGCTCTAGTTCAAGAAGAACATAATTCAGTAGCTCTAGTTCAAGAAGAAGACTATAATTCAGTAGCTCTAGTTCAAGAAGAAGAACATAATTCAGTAGCTCTAGTTCAAGAAGAACATAATTCAGTATCTCTAGTTCAAGAAGACTATAATTCAGTAGCTCTAGTTCAAGAAGAAGAATATAATTCAGTAGCTCTAGTTCAAGAAGAAGAACATAATTCAGTAGCTGTAGTTCAAGAAGAACATAATTCAGTAGCTCTAGTTCAAGAAGAAGACTATAATTCAGTAGCTCTCTAGTTCAAGAAGACTATAATTCAGTAGCTCTAGTTCAAGAAGACTATATTTCAGTAGCTCTAGTTCAAGAAGAAGAACATAATTCAGTAGCTCTAGTTCAAGAAGAACATAATTCAGTAGCTCTAGTTCAAGAAGAAGACTATAATTCAGTAGCTCTAGTTCAAGAAGACTATAATTCAGTAGCTCTAGTTCAAGAAGAATATAATTCAGTAGCTCTAGTTCAAGAAGAATATAATTCAGTAGCTCTAGTTCAAGAAGAAGACTATAATTCAGTAGCTCTAGTTCAAGAAGAAGACTATAATTCAGTAGCTCTAGTTCAAGAAGAATATAATTCAGTAGCTCTAGTTCAAGAAGAATATAATTCATTAGCTCTAGTTCAAGAAGAAGACTATAATTCAGTAGCTCTAGTTCAAGAAGAAGAATATTATTCAGTTAGCACACGCGTTAACCACTGTATATTTACGTTTATTTATCGTCGCTACCGGTTGCCCATATGAGCGACGCCTCCTGAAGAGATTAGTAATTTTAGATTTTTGGAGGATAGTTCAATGATACAGACAGAGACCAATTCCAGAGTCTCCTCTGGTTCTTTTACGTGCACGGTGTAAAGCACCGACACGAGACCTCGGTTTAACGTCCCATCTGAAAGACTGTTAATTTTATTACGGTCAGACGGGGGATCGAACCTGCGATCCCTGGATTACCAGTCCAGCGTTTTACCACTGGGCTACAGATCCGTCTGTGCGTTAACCACGCCCATTATAGTTCACATATATACCCCCGATGGAGATAATTAACCCGCTATTCATTCCTAAAGTGGGTTGGTTCACAAGTTGTGAACAACACTAGTATTTAGCCCGTCACATGAGATTCATATGCATAACATACGGATATGTAGACCAGTGGTTAAAACGTTGGACTGCTAATCCAGGGATCACAGGTTCGATCCCCACAGGTGTCGGTGCTTTACACCGTGCACGTAAAAGAACCAGAGGATATTCTGGAATGGGTCTCTGTCTGTATCATTGCACTATCCTCCAAAAACTAAAATGACTATTCTCTTCAGGAGGCGTCGCTCAAATGGGCAATCGGTAGCGACAATAAATAAACGTAAAACACACACACATATGCAGCCCGTGCATACGCACGAGTACTATGTATCTAGTTGAACAGCAAGTTACAAACATTCTTTCTGAAATAGTGTTAACAGTTAATTTAATAAAACAAAAGTTAATGAAGAAATGTTATGACACCGTATTGAATTAGCTGTATTGATCAAATTATATAATTTTGGTTAAACTCTTAAATGGCATACCTCCTTAAATCTACACGAACTACTCACCAGTTACTTACGGCTTACGTCACAGTATGAATAGTTTGCGCTTTTCCACAATATTTTAAGATTTAAACACGCAATTTTTTACCTAAGCCCTGACAGTAGGCTGACACAGTACTATATCAGTGCACATCTTGATTGTTGCTGCCATCTGTTATTCACATTCGATATCATGACCGATATCCACATGCATTTATAATGCTAAATGTAGGCCTTCCTAGTACATTACAACCATATCGATTACTGCTCGCCATCGTTGTTAAAGCGACACATCGCACAAAATACAAACATGCATTTTCATCAGTAAACGAGACAGATATGTAGTCCAGTTGTAACACGCTGGACTAGTAATCCAGGGATCGCAGGTTCGATCCACCGTCGGGCTCTAATAAAATTAACAGCCTTTCAGATGGGACGTTAAACCGAGGAGGTCTCGTGTCGGTGCTGTATATCGTGCACGTAAAAGAACCAGAGGAGACTCTGGAATGGGTCTCTGTCTGTATCATTGCACTATCCTCCAACAATCTAAAATGACTAATCTTTTCATGAGGCATCGCTTATACGGGCAACTGGTAACGACGATAAATAAACGTAAAACAAACAGTAGACGAGGTATATGTCATCTACAAACTTGTAAAAGGGAAAGTATAAATTCCAGAAACGGTTAACGCGACCCGGAAGTGACATTTGTTTATACTATTTGTACGAAAAGTCGTTGCGACTATTGCTTATATATCTGTATCACGCATTATTTTCGAACTTGTTTTAAATACGTCATGTAAATATGTGTGTAACGCCGTGTTGCTAAGGAATATTTAATTATCGCATACCTACTGGCCAAGACACATGTGTCCGGCTAGTTCTGCCCATGCGCAGTTTCGATAACCTAACTCTACGAGACACGTCCGGCTAGATCTGCCCATGCGCAGTTTCGATAACCTAACTCTACGAGACACGCCCGGCTAGATCTGCCCATGCGCAGTTTCGATAACCTAACTCTACGAGACACGCCCGGCTAGATCTGCCCATGCGCAGTTTCGATAACCTAACTCTACGAGACACGCCCGGCTAGATCTGCCCATGCGCAGTTTCGATAACCTAACTCTACGAGACACGTCCGGCTAGATCTGCACATGCGCAGTTTCAATAACCTAACTCTACGAGACACGTCCGGCTAGTTCTGCCCATGCGCAATTTCGTTATCCTAACTGCACGTGACACTTGTCTTTAACTCTCAAGTGGTCTAGTGATATTGATGCCCCAGGTCTGACCTAGGCACGCCCCGCAGTAGCAGCATATTCAAGACAGCATTTCCTCGACACTGACTCAGTCTCTCATGTAGGTGTGGCATGAGGGGAACGGCCCGGGGGACCATTGATGCTGTGAAGACCCTCACAGAGGATAGCTGTGCCGGTTTCTGCTACTGCGGGATGACAAATGTGGAGGATGTGACACTAAAAGGGACCGTTTTCGAAAGAAAGGAACACCGATACAGGACTTATCACCATGGGAATAAAGAATAAAGAAAATACCTCGCCGGGATGTCACCAGAAGTGACGTAGCAACATAAACTTCTTCGAGTAACCAGTCGCCCGCATGCCTCGGCGGAGTCGACTTTAAATAAATCTACACACTATCATATTGATACCTTTAAAATGATGGAATCATACCTTTTGCTAAATTCAAAAGCAGATATCTTTTAAATATGTAAAACGGAACACATTTGAACTGAGAACATATATTTAGAGGGTCGGGAAGGACCGTTTTCTAATGTTGGTTATAACGTGTGGCCCGACCCTTTTGCAATGTTACACAAATGAATGTATGCCTCTTATACATTGTTAATTTCTATTCTGTATCATGCATGTATGTCAACTGTACTGTTTAATATGCATATGCAATAAAATATGGTTAAATCAACATATTTAGAGGCTATTTGTGTTTATTAGTGTAAGATAGGATTTTATTCATCCAATGATCACCGACATGTGTATTTACATATTTCGGCGATCACGAGATGAAATAGAAACCTATCTTACACTAATAAACACCAATCTTCTTCTGTTATGATTTCCCGTGATTTTGGCTAGTTTAATATTTCTTTTCAAATTTTATTCATTTTAACTGCCCTGTCGGCAGCCTCATTTCACTACAATACGCAACCACTCAACCACTTATGTTAGTGTGAACGTCCGTAATAAGAAAATGTTCCGATCAATTTTCAAGCTAGTTACTGTTAACTGTCCAAATTAAAAGCTACTGACAAAACCAATTCATTATAAACTATATATTTCTATTTATATATTTTATAGTCAACTGTTCTGGTTGTCAGAAACTAGCCAAGATACAGAAGTACATCCAATCGCGGAGGAATACGAAACTCAAGCAGTGATAGAGAAACTGCCATATGTCAGGGTTTCAAACACGTTCACTGTTTGTAGACGCGACCGTAACCTTGAAAACCATTTAGAAATACATTTAGATAGAAAATATGTAACAACTTTATCTCGATTTAGGACTAGCTCCCATGGTCTTTTTATAGAATCAGGTAGCTATGATGGAACACATAGAGAGCAATGACTTTGTAAATCATGCACCATGAACGCTGTTGAAAGCGAATACCACGTTTTACTTATTTGCCCTAATTATAAAGATTTAAGAAAGACATATTTTAAACAGTACTTTTGCCAATTGGACAACACTTAGCAAATTTAGAGCCGTAATAACTGTTACTTCAAGATACGTTATTAATAATTTGTCAAGATATATTTATTTTGCATACCAAATTCGTACTACAGAAATAATTTAATTTATGTTCCATAGTACGTATGCTCTTTTGATAAGAATTATGCAAATTGTTTATCTTGTACTCATTATGTATTTGGCAATAAACATTGTATTATGGTGTATGCTTTATTAAACGATTGTATTGTATTGTTTCAAACAGTGGAAGCATAAAATAAATCGTCTATTGTCAACATTTACAACCTTCTTCAAAAACGATATATATAATCATGTCCCCACTACACCATGTTGTACTTTATTTTAAATGTCAGAGCTCTCATAGAGCTTAAAACTTTCGTCGCCAATAGTGTTGTATTGCATATTGTGTTCATGTTATTTGAGATGCGCAGACAAAGTTGTGAGAAATATTGTTAAAATATAATTATAAGAAAGATAGTATTTAACGAGGGATCTCATCTGAACAATTAAAGTCAATCTACCATGAGGACCTCAGCCAATTAAGACATGAAATAGAACAATGCGCATATATAAACAATTACAGGGATTCGGCACGTTTGGGGGTACTAGTATATATATTTAAGTACAGGGATTCTACTCTGTGGGATGTCAGATTTCGCATCAATCAGTAAAATGGCCCTATCTGAAACAAGTTTGTACAAATCTGTCCAAATATAACGCCTATCCCGAGTCTTTATATTGTTCTTCAAATAAAACACAACTTTAAGCTGCATGCATGTATACTTTGCAAACAATTGCCACAGACATTGGCCATAGCAGGTCACATTTCCATACTAGGACACGGGTTCTGTCAGCAACAACAACAAATCTTCGACGGGAGAGTTTTAACTGTGAATAACATTATCAATAAAATGTGTTTCCACTAACGTGTAGGTTTATTCGGCAAAAATGTACATCAAAAAGAGATTTCGGAGAATTTTTCAATTTGTTTTGAAAATTTCTAAAGCAGCGTAATTCGCGTTGAAACGAGCGTTCTGATTGGATTATTAGAATGTAACTAGATGTTTGTTTTTTATATGAAGAATAATCATAATCCAATCAGAACGCTCGTTTGAAGAACAATATAAAGACTCGGGATAGGCGTTATATTTGGACAGATTTGTACAAACTTGTTTCAGATAGGGCCATTTTACTGATCGATGCGAAATCTGACATCCCACAGAGTAGAATCCCTGTACTTAAATATATATACTTGTACCCCCAAACGTGCCGAATCCCTGTGTAAACAATGACCAATATAAGAGACTTGCATAGGGAATAAGATATACCACGCACTAACTATTATACATGTAACTAACTAATATATGTATACTTATAATTATTTATCAATCTGGGTTATAACGATATTAGTTTATACACATTTATATTAGCTTGATTGCGAAACAAGTTCTTTCAACTAATATTAATCACTCTCGAGACCTCATTCCTGATGGAATCCATCGCCATGAAGGAGAGGGAAGAGGCAATGTGGAATTGAAACGCCTTGCCTAAGGATACACTCGTAACGGCTCCAGCGGGGCTCGAACTCCGGGCCTTTCGCACTTGAAGAGAACGCGCTTCCACTGCGCTATCGTGACTTCCACGATATAGTCACATATAAACATAACGATATATTCGTGCTCCGCCTTATATAAAGCTTGGAACAGAATTGGCTGCTCTAATCTGATAAGGGAGTGAATTCCACAAGTTTGAATATAACTATTTTCTAAAAAGTTCACTATTTGCTTTGCAGGTCTAAAGGAGATTTGAAGTTTATCGAACAACTGAGTAAATTCTGAAGGACTGATGACAGGTCATTGCGTGGTGTTCAGTTTAGCAAGGGTGTTTACTCGGTTATAGTGCTTGGTACAGGAGGGTACAACTATGTCAGTGCTTGGTACAGGAGGGTACAACTGTCAGTGCTTGGTACAGGAGGGTACAACTCTATCAGTACTTGGTACAGGAGGGTATAACTCTGTCAGTGCTTGGTACAGGAGGGCACGACTCTATCAGTACTTGGTACAGGAGGGTACAACTCTATCAGTGCTTGGTACAGGAGGGTATAACTCTGTTAGTGCTTGGTACAGGAGGGTACAACTGTCAGTGCTTGGTACAGGAGGGTATAACTGTCAGTGCTTGGTACAGGAGGGTATAACTGTCAGTGCTTGGTACATGAGGGTACAACTCTATCAGTGCTTGGTACAGGAGGATATAACTAACTGTCAGTGCTTGGTACAGGAGGGTACAACTCTGTCAGTGCTTGGTACAGGAGGGTATAACTGTCAGTGATTGGTACAGGAGGGTATAACTGTCAGTGCTTGGTACAGGAGGGTACAACTGTCAGTGCTTGGTACAGGAGGGTACAACTCTATCAGTGTTTGGTACAGGAGGGTACAACTGTGTCAGTGCTTGGTACAGGAGGGTACAACTATGTCAGTGCTTGGTACAGGAGGGTACAACTATGTCAGTGCTTGGTACAGGAGGGTACAACTGTCAGTGCTTGGTACAGGAGGGTACAACTGTCAGTGCTTGGTACAGGAGGGTATAACTCTGTCAGTGCTTGGTACAGGAGGGTACAACTCTGTCACTGCTTGGTACAGGAGGGTATAACTCTGGTACTGCTTGGTACAGAAGGGTATAACTCTATCAGTGCTTGGTACAGGAGGGTACAACTGTCAGTGCTTGGTACAGGAGGGAATAACACTGTCACTGCTTGGTACAGAAGGGTATAACTATGTCAGTGCCTGGTACAGGAGGGTATAACTCTGTCACTGCTTGGTACAGAAGGGTATAACTCTATCAGTGCTTGGTACAGGAGGGTACAACTGTCAGTGCTTGGTACAGGAGGGTATAACACTGTCACTGCTTGGTACAGGAGGGCATAACTCGGTCAGTGCTTGGTACAGGAGGGTACAACTCTATCAGTGCTTGGTACAGGAGGGTACAACTGTCAGTGCTTGGTACAGGATGGTACAACTATATCAGTGCTTGGTATAGGAGGGTATAACACTGTCACTGCTTGATACAGGAGGGTATAACTCTGTCAGTGCTTGGTACAGGAGGGTACACTTATGTCAGTGCTTGGTACAGGCAGGTACAACTCTATCAGTGCTTGGTACAGGAGGGTACAACTGTCAGTGCTTGGTACAACTCTATCAGTGCTTGGTACAGGCGGGTATAACTCTGTTAGTGCTTGGTATAGGAGGGTACAACTCTGTTAGTGCTTGGTATATGAGGGTACAACTCTGTTAGTGCTAGGTATAGGAGGGTACAACTCTATCAGTGCTTGATACAGGAGGGTACAACTCTATCAGTGCTTGGTACAGGAGGGTACAACTCTGTCAGTGCTTGGTACAGGAGGGTACAACTGTCAGTGCTTGGTACAGGAGGGTACAACTCTATCAGTGCTTGGTACAGGCGGGTAAAACTCTATCAGTGCTTGGTACAGGAGGGTATAACTCTATCAGTGCTTGGTACAGGAGGGTATAACTCTATCAGTGCTTGGTACAGGAGGGTAGAACTCTGTCAGTGCTTGGTACAACTCTATCAGTGCTTGGTACAGGAGGGTACAACTGTCCGTGCTTGGTACATGAGGGTACAACTGTCAGTGCTTGGTACAGGAGGGTACAACCTATCAGTGCTGGTACAGGAGTACAACTCTATCAGTGCTTGGTACAGGAGGGTACAACTATATCAGTGCTTGGTACAGGAGGGTACAACTGTCCGTGCTTGGTACAGGAGGGTATAACTGTCAGTGCTTGGTACAGGAGTGTATAACTCTATCACTGCTTGGTACAGGAGGGTACAACTCTACCAGTGCTTGGTACAGGAGGGTACAACTGTCCGTGCTTGGTACAGGATGGTATAACTCTGTCACTGCTTGGTACAGGAGGGTACAACTCTATCAGTGCTTGGAACAGGAGGGTACAACTCTATCAGTGCTTGGTACAGGAGGGTATAACTCTATCACTGCTTGGTACAGGAGGGTACAACTATGTCACTGCTTGGTACAGGAGGGTACAACTCTATCAGTGCTTGGTACAGGAGGGTACAACTCTATCAGTGCTTGGTACAGGAGGGTATAACTCTGTCCGTGCTTGGTACAGGAGGGTATAACTCTATCAGTGCTTGGTACAGGAGGGTACAACTGTCCGTGCTTGGTACAGGATGGTATAACTCTATCAGTGCTTGGTACAGGAGGGTACAACTCTGTCCGTGCTTGGTACAGGAGGGTATAACTCTGTCCGTGCTTGGTACAGGATGGTATAACTCTATCAGTGCTTGGTACAGAATGGTATAACTCTATCAGTGCTTGGTACAGGAGGGTATAACTCTATCAGTGCTTGGTACAGGAGGGTATAACTCTATCAGTGCTTGGTACAGGAGGGTATAACTCTATCAGTGCTTGGTACAGGAGGGTATAACTCTATCAGTGCTTGGTACAGAATGGTATAACTCTATCAGTGCTTGGTACAGGAGGGTATAACTCTATCAGTGCTTGGTACAGGAGGGTACAACTCTATCAGTGCTTGGTACAGGATGGTATAACTATATCAGTGCTTGGTACAGGAGGGTATAACTCTATCCGTGCTTGGTACAGGATGGTATAACTCTATCAGTGCTTGGTACAGGAGCGTATAACTCTGTCCGTGCTTGGTACAGGATGGTATAACATTGTCCGTGCTTGGTACAGGATGGTATAACTCTATCAGTGCCTGGTACAGGAGGGTACAACTCTATCCGTGCTTGGTACAGGAGGGTACAACTCTGTCAGTGCTTGGTACAGGAGGGTACAACTCTATCCGTGCTTGGTACAGGATGGTATAACTCTATCAGTGCTTGGTACAGGAGGGTACAACTCTATCAGTGCTTGGTACAGGAGGGTACAACTCTATCCGTGCTTGGTACAGGATGGTATAACTCTATCAGTGCTTGGTACAGGAGGGTACAACTCTATCCGTGCTTGGTACATGAGGGTACAACTCTGTCAGTGCTTGGTACAGGAGGGTACAACTCTATCCGTGCTTGGTACAGGAGGGTATAACTCTATCAGTGCTTGGTACAGGATGGTATAACTCTATCAGTGCCTGGTACAGGAGGGTACAACTCTATCAGTGCTTGGTACAATAATTGTATAAGTTGTCCACACAAACAGTCAAGTTGTACACCTGACTCCACACAGACTGTCAAGGTGTACACCAGATAGTAAAATTGTACACCAGTCTCCATACAGATAGTCAAGGTGTACACCAGTCTCCATACAGACAGTCAAGTTGTACACCAGTCTCCACACAGACAGTCAAGTTGTACACCAGTCTCCACACAGACAGTCAAGTTGTACACCAGTCTCCATACAGACAGTCAAGTTGTACACCAGTCTCCACACAGACAGTCAAGGTGTACACCAGATAGTAAAATTGTACACCAGTCTCCACACAGACAGTCAAGTTGTACACCAGTCTCCATACAGACAGTCAAGTTGTACACCAACCTCCACACAGACAATCAAGTTGTACACCGGTCTCCACACAGACAGTCAAGTTGTACACCGGTCTCCACACAGACAGTCAAGTTGTACACCGGTCTCCACACAGACAGTCAAGTTGTACACCGATCTCCACACAGACAGTCAAAGTGTACACCAGTCTCCACACAGACAGTCAAAGTGTACACCAGACTTCACACAGATAGTAAAGTTGTACACCAGCCTCCACACAGACAGTCAAAGTGTACACCAGACTTCACACAGACAGTCAAAGTGTACACCAGACTTCACACAGACAGTCAAAGTGTACACCAGACTTCACACAGACAGTCAAAATGTACACCAGACTTCACACAGACAGTCAAAGTGTACACTAGACTTCACACAGACAGTCAAAGTGTACACCAGTCTCCACACAGACAGTCAAGTTGTACACCGGTCTCCACACAGACAGTCAAGTTGTACACCGGTCTCCACACAGACAGTCAAGTTGTACACCGATCTCCACACAGACAGTCAAAGTGTACACCAGACTTCACACAGATAGTAAAGTTGTACACCAGCCTCCACACAGACAGTCAAAGTGTACACCAGACTTCACACAGACAGTCAAAGTGTACACCAGACTTCACACAGACAGTCAAAGTGTACACCAGACTTCACACAGACAGTCAAAGTGTACACCAGACTTCACACAGATAGTAAAGTTGTACACCTGACTCCACACAGACAGTCAAAGTGTACACCAGACTTCACACAGACAGTCAAAATGTACACTGGACTTCACACAGATAGTCAAGTTGTACCTTTGACCTCAGTGTGTAGATGCAACAATGACCGTTGACCTCGGTGTGTAGATGCAACAATGACCTTTGACCTCGATGTGACCTTAGTAACCTAGTTATTTGACTCTGGGTGTAATTTAGGTTTGATTACTACAGTAACAACTAACAAAATAATTTAACTGACTTTTATTTTTAGATGAAACAGTTTCTAACACTACATATATACATATAATATGTTTAATATAAATATACATGTAATATATAACTAGCAACAATTATTTGACAGAATACTATCACTCATGGTGATTAATACTTAGGCAACACCCCACATCTCTACACTCTTGTCCCCAGCCCTCTCCCGGTCCATCACAATTTCATCTCAATGTGGCTATGAGTTGTTTATATATGGTGAACATTTGTGGCAATTACTTAAACAAAATCCTTTAAAGAGAAATTACATATTAAATAAATATGTATAATAAATAGTTTACGAATAAATACAGGAATCATTTTAGAGGGCGATGTGGGCGAAATTATCGCCCTATGGACCCTGACTTCCCCATCTGGGGCCCCCACTTCTCCCTAAAAAAATAAAATATTTTTGGGTTTTTACGATTTTCAAACAAAATTGTGTCTAATAAGATACACTGGCCCATTATAAAGCACTCCTTCTATTCAAATGTTGTATTTAATGGTTGTACTATGCATTTTAACCCTATTTTGCAGAACTTTATTAAAGAACACCATTTAAGGAAGCGATCAGCGCTTTCTCACTTCTCCCAAAAATTCTGACCTAGAATGAACCCTGTAAATAACCATTGATTCAAATTCATCCACTAACTTTCCATTAGTAAACAGTGTTTCTTGTGGTTTACAAACTTTACACACTCTCAGAAGTGAAAGTATGACTTCATACAACGAGTCAGCCACGCTCATGTATTGACGTTTGTGTGTTATTGGAGTCTATATATACGAAATGCGCGATACTGTCATTTAGATATAATTTAAATCTGATCAGGCTAAAAAAATAAATATGCACAAATGTGGCCTATAATGGCAACTATGTACTTACTATTCATGATACATATGTGTCTGTTGACCCTATTTACATTATTACTGTCATCCATGCTCCTGAATTGATGTTTGTTTGTTATTGGAGTCAATACATTTTTTCTTTTTTTTTTGTTTATACAAATTTATTTGAGCTCGATTGCGAAACAAGTTCTTACATCTTATATTAATCACTCTCGAGACCTCATTCCTGATGGAATCCATCGCCACGAGGGAAAGGGAAGAGGCAACGTGGAATTTAAATGCCTTGCCTAATGGCACAATCGTAACTGCTCCAGCGGGGCTCGAACTCAGGACCTTTCGCACCTGAAGCGAACGTGCATCCACTGCGCCATCACGACTTCCACTTCAATACTTAACGCGTGATACTGTGTCGTCTAGAGATAATTCAACTAAGATAATTAAAGATTAGTCTACAAATAAATATGCATAGGCAGACATGTGAGGTAAATATGTACCATAAATCGAGTTATCCAGGATACACGCATTGTATTCCGCATGGATGTCGACACTATTTACATTATTTTGTTATGTCAACAAACCGCGTATACGACGTTTATTTATTAAAACCATATAATAGGAACTTACGTTCTGTAGAAATTTGCGTTTTCACTGATGTAGTGTCGCTTTAAGCAATATAAGATACATATGACTTCATTGACTTCCATATATTACCTTTAATGTAATTGAAGCATTTACTTTGGAACAACTGCTCTATATGGTGAACATTTGTGATCAATTATTTCACAATTTGTGTAACAGCTAATGGAGTATAACATCTGATATCTAAACCTGACACTGGGTCAACAAGGTTAAAAGTTGCACTCTTCTTATTAGATCGGGAGAACGTTTGTGACGAGTTATTTCTAATGGCCTATTTGTGGAAATCGGGATAGAGCAGCGGTAGCGCGTTCGCTTCAGGTGAGAAAGGTCCGGAGTTTATGCGGGATCATTTTAGAGGCGATGTGGGCGAAATAGTCGCCCTAGGGACCTTGACTTCGCCCTCTGGGGGCCCCAATTGTTTTTTTTTTTACAATTTTCATACAAAATTTTGGCCAGTAAGATACACTTGCCTATTATAAAGCACTTCTTCTATTATAATGTTGTATTTAATGGTCATACTGTGCATTTTAACCATATTTCGTTGACATTTATTAAATAACACCATTTAAGGACACGATCGCACGCTTTCTCACTTCTCCCAAAAATTCTGACTTAGAATGAACCCTGTATAATAATGCCCACTGGAGCCGTTACGATTGTGCCCTTAGGCAATGCATTTATATTCCACATTGCCTCTTCTCTCTCCTTCATGGCGATGTATTCCATCAGGAATGAGGTCTCGAGAGTGATTAATATAAGTTATAAGAACTTGTTTAACCCTTTCAACACCACAGACCTCTAAATAGGCTTACAAAAAGTGTAGATTCAGATGAGCCGGCTCGTGACGAGCCGTCTCATCAGGATCTGCACTTTTTGCCAGTAATATTACTATTTTAGACAAAATTACCCATTTCGATAAATGAACTGGTCCAAATGTAATTTTCTTATTCATTTTATTGGTCTAAAAATATCATGGACCAGTCCATGTCAGTTACTTGGTGTCGAATGGGTTAAATATTTCCATATTGTCTTTTAAAGCATTTTACTCCAGATTTAGCAATTCATTGTGTAAATACAGGATCTAGGTTCCTGGTAGAGATATGCAATAAAATGTATCCAATAAGATGAGGTGACTATTGACATTATATGGTTATTAATTTGTTTGAAATACTGTAAAATACCAGGTGACACATTAAAGCGACATTACATCGGTGAAAACGCAAATGTCTACCGAATGTAGTTTCCTATTATATGGTATATTTCCACCCAAAATATTTGCCTCAAAAACTGAGCATTTCAATTATTAAACAAACGTCGTATACGCGGTTTGTTGATATAACTAAATAATGTAAATAGGGTAGACATTCATGCATAATACAAGGCGCATATCCTGAGTAACACGATTTATGGTACAGATTTACCGTTATATCTCACATCTGTAGCTATGCATATTTATTTGTAGACTAATCGCATCACGCGTTAAATATTGACTCCAATGACAAACACACGTCAAATCAGGAGCGAGCGTGGATATCCCGTTATATGAAATCCTACTTTCACTTTGGAAAGTTTGTAGACCACAACAACACTGTTTATTGATTCAACGTTAGTGTTGGAATGAATTGAGAAGAATTTGTAGTAGCAATGCATTTATACTTGAATAATGATTTTTTTTGCTTTTTGTGATGTAATGTCACTTTAAGAAGTGTGTATAGTGTGTTCTAATATATATGGAACATCAAAACATTAAAAAACCAAAAATATCAGGGATCATTCTAGAGGGCGATGTGGGGTTTTTACGATTTTCAAACAAAATTTTATCTAGTAAGATACACCGGCCCATTATAAAGCACTCCTTCTATTCAAATGTTGTATTTAATGGTACTGTGCATTTTAACCCTATTTTGCAGAAGTATATTAAAGAACACCATTTAAGGAAGCGATCACGCGCTTTCTCACTTCTCCCAAAAATTCTCACCTAGAATGAACCCTGAATATGGATTGGATTATTTTTCAATTTCAATTTGTGTTTGGTGTATAAAGTCACACAAAGAGTTTAGATCAACAATAGCGACTCCAGTTGTTATTGGTCCAGGAAAACCCCAGATGTCCTGTGACAAGTATCCCAGGCATGGGTGGTCAACCGGGTAGCATCACCAACCTTCCGTAAACCAGCTGGAGAGTTTCCCAACATGAATATATACGAGAAACCACAGTAGGATTGGAATCTTGAGTGGGGCTCGAACCCGTGTCCATCAGTGATGATAGGTTGGCAGAATTGCGATCAAAAAAATGGTTTTTATACACTAGAAAATTGTGTTTATACACTAGAAAATTGTGAAAGCCGAATCTGGCAGTAACACTGCCGTTGACACAACAAATGTGCTAGCATATTGTCTGCTCATTCTTCCATTGGCTAGCAAATTCTTATACGCATATGTCCAAGGGGTATTATATATGCATGAAGCACTGTGGTTTAGAGTACAAAATGTTCAAAGTGTAGTTGTGGAAGTCGTGATAGCGCAGTAGTAGCGAGCTCGCATCAGGTACGAAAGATCCCGAGTTCGAGCCCCGCTGGAGCCGTTACGATTGTGCCCTTAGGCAAGGCATTTAAATTCCACATTGCCTCTTCTCTCTCCCTCGTGGCGATGGATTCCATCAGGAATGAGGTCTCAAGAGTGATTTACCCGGTATAAGTCATAAGAACTTGTTTAGCAATCAAGCTAAAATAAATTGTTCAAATGTAAGACAGCAGTTTTCAACTGTCCCACATATCCTATCCCTCTCTGTGATACATGTACATGTCTAGTGGTACTTAATTGATCTACTGATGTCATCACCATTAATGAACGTATCCCATATACAGCTGCTGATATCATGCTGCTGCAAGTAGTACAACTGTAAGTAGTAGGCTAAAGGGTTCACCGATGAATGATTAATATTCCAGGGAATAGTTTAGAGGGCGATGTGGGCGAAATTGTCGCCCTAGGGACCCTGACTTCGCCCTCTGGGGCCCCACTTCTCCCTAAAAAAAAAATTTGTTTTTTTGTTTTTACGATTTATACGATTTTCAAACAAAATTGTGTCTAGTAAGATACACTGGCCCATTATAAAGCACTCCTTCTATTCAAATGTTGTATTTAATGGTTGTACTGTGCATTTTAACCCTATTTTGCAGAAGTATATTAAAGAACACCATTTAAGGAAGCGATCACGCGCTTTCTCACTTCTCCCAAAAATTCTGACCTAGAATGAACCCTGATATTCCAATGCTGTTATTTTAAATCAATATGGCATAAGCCACCTTTCATATTTAACACATTGCCTGCTGAGTATATAAAAATCAGATTTGCAAACAACATAGATCCAGACCAGACGCTGCGCAACGCAGCATCTGATCAGGATCTATGTTGTTTGCTAGTTAGCCAAATATTTTAGCTCTACTATCCGAATAGCAAACAGCATAGAGCCTGATCAGACGGAACATTATGTACATTATGTGCCGTCTGATCTGGCTCTATGCTGTTTGCGAAAGTGATTTTATCAGCCGCTAGCGTGCAAAGGGTTAAAATCAATATGGCATAAGCCAGCTTTTATCTTTAGAAACCTTGAAAGAGAGAAAACAAATTAAAACAAACATATTTGTACATCATTTCACTTATAAATATATCATTAAATTTTGATTAATTGTAACATACAATATATGGCAATTTATCATTAATAATATAGTGTTTATTTATTATAGTACCACCAGCCATAACTGATTTATGAGACACTGAGAGAATATGAGAATATCAGTACTTCCCGAATCCTATGCTTGAAGGTTAGGCGCCAGGCTTGTAGGCAATCGGTAACCATTATTTAACTAGCTTGGCAGCTCACCAACAGGCCATATCAGAATGAATCCCCGACGAGGTTCGCACCTTCGACGTCCCGCTCCGTAGGCGAACGCCTTAACCACTAGGCCACGGAGGTCATTAATAATATATATACACACATGTGGGATGCAGGAACTGTGTTTGGGTAGTCGTATGAAGTATGGACATATGCTAGCTAGAAGTATGGACATATGCTAGCTAGAAGTATGGACATATGATAGCTAGAAGTATGGACATATGCTAGCTGGATGTATGGGCATATGTAAGCTGGAAGTATGGACATATGCTAGCTAGAAGTATGGACATATGTAAGCTGGAAGTATGGGCATATGTAAGCTGGAAGTATGGACATATGCTAGCTAGAAGTATGGACATATGTTAGCTAGAAGTATGGACACATGTTAGCTAGAAGTATGGACATATGCTAGCTGGAAGTATGGGCATATGTAAGCTGGAAGTATGGACATATGCTAGCTAGAAGTATGGACATATGCTAGCTAGAAGTATGGACATATGCCAGCTAGAAGTATGGACATATGCTAGCTAGAAGTATGGACATATGTAAGCTGTAAGTATGGACATATGCAAGCTGTAAGTATGGACATATACTAGCTGGAAGTATGGACATATGCTAGCTGGAAGTATGGACATATGCTAGCTAGAAGTACGGACATATGCTAGCTAGAAGTATGGAAATATGCTAGCTGGAGGTATGGACATATGCTAGCTGGAAGTATAGGTATATGCTAGCTAGAAGTATGGACATATGCTAGCTGGAAGTATGGACATATGTAAGCTGTAAGTATGGACATATGCAAGATGTAAGTATGGACATATGCTAGCTGGAAGTATGGGTATATGCTAGCTAGAAGTATGGACACATGCTAGCTGGAAGTATGGAGATATGCTAGCTAGAAGTATGGACATATGCTAGCTGGAAGTATGGACATATGTAAGCTGTAAGTATGGGTATATGCTAGCTAGAAGTATGGACATATGTTAGCTAGAAGTATGGACATATATTAGCTAGAAGTATGGACATATGTTAGCTAGAAGTATGGACATATGTTAGCTAGAAGTATGGACATATGTTAGCTAGAAGTATGGACATATGTTAGCTAGAAGTATGGACATATGTTAGCTAGAAGTATGGACACATGTTAGCTAGAAGTATGGACATATGTTAGCTAGAAGTATGGAGATATGCTAGCTGGAAGTATGGACATATTTTAGCTGGAAGTATGGACATATGCTAGCTAGAAGTATGCACATATGTCCCCACTTTAAATGAAATAGTGAATAAATCAAATAATATAGTATTGCCCTAATTTGCTCAGCCATACTTCTGGCCAATCAGAAGCCATAGCTAATCAACAGTAGTATTTCTAACCAATCAGGAGCCATGTCTCGATCACATCAGTATTTCTGACGAATCAGGAAACATTACTTGTAGTATTTCTGACCAATCAGGAACAATTACACAATAACAGCCGTATTTCTAACCAATCCAGAGCCACAGCCTTGATAGCAGCAGTATTTCTGACCAATTACAAGCGATCCCTGGATAGCAGCAGTATTTCTGACCAATTACAAGTGATCCCTGGATAGCAGCAGTATTTCTGACCTATTACAAGTGATCCCTGGATAACAGCAGTATGTCTGTCCAATTACAAGTGATCCCTGGATAGCAGCAGTATTTCTGACCAATTACAAGCGATCCCTGGATAACAGCAGTATTTCTGACCAATTACAAGTGATCTGTGGATAACAGCAGTATGTCTGTCCAATTACAAATGACCCCTGTATAGCAGCAGTATTTCTGACCAATTACAAATGACCCCTGGATAACAGCAGTATTTCTGACCAATTACAAGTGATCCCTGGATAGCAGCAGTATTTCTGACCTATTACAAGTAATCCCTGGATAACAGCAGTATTTCTGACCAATTACAAGTGATCTGTGGATAGCAGCAGTATTTCTGACCAATTAAAAGTGATCCCTGGATAACAGCAGTATTTCTGACCAATTACAAGTGATCTGTGGATAGCAGCAGTATTTCTGACCAATTAAAAGTGATCCCTGGATAACAGCAGTATTTCTGACCAATTAAAAGTGATCTGTGGATAGCAGCAGTATTTTGGACCAATTACAAGTGATCTGTGGATAGCAGCAGTATTTCTGACCAATTAAAAGTGATCCCTGGATAACAGCAGTATTTCTGACCAATTAAAAGTGATCCCTGGATAGCAGCAGTATTTCTGACCAATTACAAGTGATCCCTGGATAACAGCAGTATTTCTGACCAATTACAAGTGATCTGTGGATAACAGCAGTATGTCTGTCCAATTACAAATAACCCCTGTATAGCAGCAGTATTTCTGACCAATTACAAATGACCCCTGGATAACAGCAGTATTTCTGACCAATTACAAGTGATCCCTGGATAGCAGCAGTATTTCGGACCAATTACAAGTGATCTGTGGATAGCAGCAGTATTTCTGACCAATTACAAGTGATCTGTGGATAGCAGCAGTATTTCGGACCAATTACAAGTGATCTGTGGATAGCAGCAGTATTTCTGACCAATTACAAGTGATCTGTGGATAACAGCAGTATTTCTGACCAATTACAAGTGATCCCTGGATAACAGCAGTATTTCTGACCAATTACAAGTGATCTGTGGATAGCAGCAGTATTTCTGACCAATTACAAGTGATCCCTGGATAACAGCAGTATTTCTGACCAATTACAAATGACCCCTGGATAACAGCAGTATTTCTAACCAATTACAAATGACCCCTGGATAACAGCAGTATTTCTAACCAATTACAAATGACCCCTGGATAACAGCAGTATGTCTGACCAATTACAAGTGATCCCTTGATAACAGCAGTATGTCTGACCAATTACAAGTGATCCCTGGATAGCAGCAGTATGTCTGTCCAATTACAAGTGATCCCTGGATAGCAGCAGTATGTCTGACCAATTACAAGTGATCCCTGGATAACAGCAGTATGTCTGTCCAATTACAAGTGATCCCTGGATAGCAGCAGTATTTCTGATCAATTGAGAACCATTCAATACTTACCTGATGGTGTACTACAACTGTGGACGAATCTTGATGGGTGCTTTAACTGAAAAAGAAGTGGGTTTGGTTGTAAATATATTATATTACTGTAAAACACTAATAATTTACGGTAAATTTAATCTTGTTTGGAATTTGGTTTTAGACATATTGGCACGTTTGCTTCGAATCATTATTATTCCAGATTAATAATAATCTGACCATATTATGGGTAGTGCTCCTAGACAGACACATACCAGCAGTCAGAGATAGTACAAGACGGATCTAGTGGTAATACACTGGACTGATAATCCAGGGATAGCAGGTTCGATCCCACCGTCTGACCCTAATAAAATTAACAGTCTTTCAGATGGGACATTAAACCACGGTCTCGTGTCGGTGCTTTACACCTTGCACGTAAAAGAACCAGAGGAGACTCTGGAATGGGTCTCTGTCTGTATCATTGCATTATCCTCCAAAAATCTAAAATGACTAATCTCTTCAAGAGGCGTAACCGGTCATATGGGCAACCGGTAGCGACGATAAATAAATGTAAAACACACATAGTACAAGTAAATAGGTAACATTAAATCTGTAGTGGGCACAGTGTACAGTATATGGGACCTCAGTTTATATTAAATCTGTAGTGGGTACAGTATATGGGACCTCAGTTTATATTAAATCTGTAGTGGGTACAGTATATGAGACCTCAGTTTATATTAAATCTGTAGTGGGTACAGTATATGGGACCTCAGTTTATATTAAATCTGTAGTGGGTACAGTATATGAGACCTCAGTTTATATTAAATCTGTAGTGGGTACAGTGTACAGTATATGGGACCTCAGTTTATATTAAATCTGTAGTGGGTACAGTGTACAGTATATGGGACCTCAGTTTATATTAAATCTGTAGTGGGTACAGTGTACAGTATATGGGACTTCAGTTTATATTAAATCTGTAGTGTACATTCTCAGCGGCCTCCGTGGCCGAGTGGTTTCAGTGCATTAAATAGGGCAATGAGGGTCATACGGGGGGGTCTTCCCCCAACAATAGCTGGAGAGCCGCCATATGACCTAAGCTATTGGTGAGCCTTTAAACCCCAAGCATTTTCACTCGATACTTTTACATGAAAACTGCTTTTAATTTAATTCAAGAATCAAGACGATGAACTGATTTGATGGGCTGTGATTCTCTTGTGTTTATTGTTTTCCTACATACAGTCTGCATGCAACACCTATTGGAAACTTCGTGTAATGCACGATACCAGCTGTACAGTGTAACAAAATATCTCAACAATTTATTCATTCCATCCTCTGAATAAAAAATACAGGGAAGATATGAGACAAGCTTTCTACATATGGTATTTGACTTTTAAAGTATGAGGGACTGTGTTCTTGAAAAATGCAGCTATACAGATGTTGAATTGTATTAACCAGTAACCCATTCAACACCAAGTAACTGACATGGACTGGTCCATGATATTTTTAGACCAATAAATTAATAACAAAATTACATTTGGATCAGTTCATTTATCAAAATGGGTAATTTATTTTTCTAAAAATAGTTATACTACTTGAAAAAAGTGCAGATCCTGATGAGACGGCTCGTCACGAGCCGGCTCATCTGGATCTACACTTTTTTGTAAGCCAGTTTAGAGGTCTGTGGTGTTGAAAGGGTTAACCCGTAAAGTCGCGATTTATGCAATCGGCATAGAGCCAGATCAGACGGAACAGAATGTGCATCTGATCAGGCTCTATGTTGTTTGCTATTCGGATAGTGGAGCTAGAACACTTGTCTGAATAGCAAACAACATAGATCCTGATCAGAAGCGGCGCTACGCCGCGGCTGATCTGGATCTATATTATTTGCACATTCCGTCCAATTCATTCGTCAGGAAAAGCATTAATTTTAGCTATTCTAATTTACCCTTCTGAGCTACATCCTCCTGTATGCTTGGTACAATCCCTTGCTTCATTCCACTTGTGTTGGTTTTCAATGAAATATATGCCGGTAACTTGTATTTGAATGTTTCTATGTTACTGCTCTGCATGATTGAGGCTTCCTTAATGTTTCCCCCAACACTACTAATTGGCACAACATCACCTGCAATCTTCGTGGAAGTCGTGGGCATTTCACCTGCAATCTTCATGGAAGTCGTGGGCATTTCACCGGCAATCAACGTGGAAGTCGAGGATATTTCACCTGCAATCTTCATGGAAGTCGAGGGTATTTCACCTGCAATCTTTGTGGAAGTCGAGGATATTTCACCTGCAATCTTTGTGGAAGTCGAGGATATTTCACCTGCAATCTTTGTGGAAGTCGAGGATATTTCACCTGCAATCTGTGTGGAAGTCAAGGGTATTTCACCGGCAATCTTCGTGGAAGTCGAGGATATTTCACCTGCAATCGTTGTGGAAGTCGAGGGTATTTCACCGGCAATCTTCGTGGAAGTCGAGGATATTTCACCTGCAATCGTTGTGGAAGTCGAGGGTATTTCACCTGCAATCTTCGTGGAAGTCGAGGGTATTTCACCTGCAATCTTCGTGGAAGTCGAGGGTATTTCACCTGCAATCTTCGTGGAAGTCGAGGGTATTTCACCGGCAATCTTTGTGGAAGTCGAGGGTATTTCACCTGCAATCTTTGTGGAAGTCGAGGGTATTTCACCGGCAATCGTTGTGGAAGTCGAGGGTATTTCACCTGCAATCTTTGTGGAAGTCGAGGGTATTTCCAACTTCAGTTTCGACTTTTTATTGAAACTTAAAATAAACAAGATGCATTGATATGTACATGTATATAGTTTAATTTATACAAATTTCTTTTAGTTCATATTGCGAAACAAGTTCCTACAACTTATACTAATCACTCTCGAGACCTCATTCCTGATGGAATCCATCGCAAGGAGCGAGAGAGGAGGCAACGTGGAATTTAAATGCCTTCCTACGGGGCACAATCATAACGGCTCCAGTGGGGCGCGAACCCAGAGCCTTTCCCACGATGTGAACACGTTACCACTACACTATCACGACTTCCACCATTAAGAATATTACTAACACACATACATGTCGAACACTACGAGCCTCACCAATCTATCTCTACATTAACCAGTTTCCTATAGCAGCCAGTTGTTCCCTTCTCAATGTTGTCGGGGTATATGGTATAATGTACGTTACCTATTTTCCAGTCCGGTTTCCTCAGTATGTGGTGCTCTTCTCTTCCTTGGTTTCCTGTGTTGTAGCTTACATGTATCGCCCTTTGAACACACACCCGTCGCGCAATACTCTGGACATTTTAGAATGTGTTTCTTTGTGCACTAAATATGAACAGAAACAGTTTTGTTTTAATCATACAGTACAAACATATCTCCGGTGGCATAATGATACACGACTATACTTCCAGTATCAAATAATCTTTCTGGTGTCATACGATCATATTTCCTGTTTTATATCAATGCGCAATATACAATGTATTCGGCACAAATTAAACACACTGAAAATGCAACAGAATGCATCAAACACAATGATCCCACAAATTTATTTCTGGGTTGGGTGGGGGGGGGGATGGTTTTGGATCCACCAGACCCACTTACCAAACGTATGCCCCCACTAATGCCATTATCTGGATCCGCCCATGATACATGTATGTTAAGGTCACATAAAAACACATTTTCAGTGTCATACAAACATATTTCTGATGCCATGTCGGTCGCCAATTGTGAAAAAAACAAATATTGGCGCTAAATTTTGTGATTTGGCGAAAATATTTGGCGCAATTTGTTTTTTATTTAAAATAAAAATTTTTAGGCACATGTTTCTGATGCCATATTTCCGGTATCTTACCCAATGTTTATAAGCTTGTTGTTGACACAATTTGTGAAAATAATGTAACGAGTAGAGATCATAATTAAAATAGTGTTTGTTTCCCCATTTACGTCCGACCCACTGACAATGTCCCGACTCAAATGTCTTTATTGCTATTTCTTAACATTTATTTTTGTTATTTCCTTATTTAAAATATGTCACGTACAGGCCAAACAACTTCGTGATACACGTTTTACCGAATACCTATTACGCGATCTTAGTTCCTGACGATTTTTATCAGCGTGGTACAACAACAACAACAAAACCGTGTCTGCGAAAAGACATTAAAAGACTCATTCATAATCTGTACAAATTGTTCACAGACATTAGAAGTTCTTATACACGACAAGTACTCTCTGCCAAGATCTGTACAGTGACTAGTCTATAGTGTTTTACATATGAGCGACGCATCGTGAAGAGATTAGTCCTTTAGATATGGAGGATAGTGCAATGATACAGACAGAGACCCATTCCAGAGTCACCTCTGGCTCTTTTAAGTGCACGGTGTAAAGCACCAACACGAGACCTCGGTTTAAAATCACATCTGAAAGACTGTTTTAGGGTCAAACGTATACAGTATACAGTCAAACCTGTCTTAAGCAGCCACAGGGAATCACAGAAACTGACTGCTTAGCACAGGTGGCTGCTTAATAGATGTCAAATATATAATAAAACAACATATTGGGAATCTGGAAACTGACCACCAACACACGGTTGACTGTAATGTGTGTACTGGACTACTGACCTGTCTGTGAACAGTCTAGCCATGATGCAATGAATTTATGTGTTCAAGATTGTTGTGACCCTTTTCATAATTACCGTATTTAGCTATGAATAGTGCGCTATCGTGTATAATGCGCACCCACAATTTGGCACGAAAATCGGGGGGAAAACTGAGCTCCGATGTATACTGCAAAACGCAATTTTCCAAGTCAAAATTTAACATTTCTCAAGAATCGCTAAAAATTGTGCTCCGTGATTTTTACAACTTATATTAATCACTCGAGATACCTCATCGAGGATGGTCAGCTTCTCTCGGGCGGTGTAGGAGTTTCTGACTTTACCCATGGTGTGACAGTATAAGTAGATACGTTTTGACAATAACTGAGAGGTGTGACAAATCTGAGAGGTATTCTGAGTGATATGATGTCAATCAGAGAATGTTTACTGCTTGTCTGATGACAGCTTCGATGACATGGCATTAAATTGACAAGTTGAGCGATAATTAATTTCTCAAACTTAACACCTGCTCAAATTTCTCAACACGTTCTCAAACATATCAACACGTTCTCAAACATGTTAGCAGATGCTCAAACTTCTCAACACGTGTAGCCTACCTATTAAATCAAATAAACTATTATTACAAAGTTTCTTTATCTCTATGATATCGTACGATTGCAGCGTCGCTTTATGCGGCGAAGTACGCGAAAAGTACGGGAAATATTACATACGATAAAACCATGTGATGTTATCAAATCGCCATTTTTTATGCATTTACTAATAACAATTAAATAAACGCAATATATGCTAATTTTGTGGTCTTATTCATTTCATTTATTTATATAGACTATCGGCAACTGGTTTTAATAGCTAGTTTATAACGTTTGTCGAATGTAACAAATTATAGAATGACTGTGGGGCCCGTTCGGGTCTAATTTCACGAAATATTGGTCAATTTTGGTCCGGAAAAAAATGTCCTGATGTCTGTACTGGTGTATAATGCGCAGTAGATAAAATGGATGAGGATTTCAGTAAGAAATGTGCGCACTATACATAGCTAAATACGGTATACAAGTATAAGTGATTTGAAAATTTGACCTCAGTCAAAAAAAGAAGAAAGAATTTTGCTACCTACCTCCCACTTGGATAAATCATGGTCAGTAAATGGGAAACAAAGGTTATTTTAATTGTGTCCTTGGGATATAATTATAGGTAGAGTTCAGTCACATGAAGCGATCATTTGTTTTCAGGCTGTCCGATTAGCGCAGTGGTTAGTGCGCTCGCTTCTCATAATGCAACCCGGGTTCGATCCTTGGACCGGGACGTATGTGAAATGGTGTGGTGGTTGCCAGATCGGAGAGGTTGGTTTTCTCTCCGGGTACTCCGGTTTCCTCCCACACGAATGACCACATTTACGCTTTCATCCGCGCCAATGAGAGTGATTAATATAAGTTGTTAAAACTTGCTTCGCAATCGTTGTAAAATAAATAAAGTTTAAACAAACAGGCCTGATGTAGTATGTAACAGATTGGTGCAGCTAGCACTAGGATCTTAAGGTGTAGGCACCCAGGAGTTTGCACCCAGCTGTAGCCAATATGATTGTGCCCTTGGACAAGGCATTTCAATTCCACATTGCCTCCTCTCTCCCTCGTGGCGATGGATTCCATCAGGAATGAGGTCTCGAGAGTGATTAATATAAGTTGCAAAAACTTGTTTCACAACACACACGGCCTGAGCGGGGCTCGAACTTGTCACAATCAGTGATGATAGGTCATAGTGGTATACAGATCGAGGTGAAAGTACCCCCCCAACAGATTGTGCATTAAAGTAATAAGTACCTTTCCCCCCTGAGGACAATACCCCTTGAGGAAGTCGTCACATATATCCGCGTCTCTGCTGACATTCACGTGCAGGTACGGACAATCGTCCCGGTTACATACGCCCTTCAAGAAGTATGAACATACAGGCATCTTATCCTTGGACACTGTATGAGAAAATAGACAGTTCTTCACTTTACACGTACCTCGCAGAAATCTGAAAACATAAATGAATATAGATGAAATTCATCTTCTTTACCATTATCATGTTTTCATATACAATCTGTCGGGGTAAGTCAGGTGAACATTGTGTTTGTTATTGTTAGATAGAGAATACATGTATATATATATTAAGACATTTCTGACCGATGCTTTTAAAATTAGAATAAAAACCTGAGTTGGTTTTTTAAATGTGTCTTAAGTAGGCATTCAAATGCGTGTGTTTTACGTTTATTTATCGTCGCTACCGCTTGCCCATATGAGCGACGCCTCCTAAAGAGATTAGTCATTTTAGATTTTGGAGGATAGCGCATGATACAGATAGAGACCCGTTTCAGAGTCTCCTCTGGTTCTTTTACGTGCACGGTGTACAGTACCGACACGAGACCTCAGTTTAAGGTCCTCATCTGAAAGACTGTTAATTTTATTAGGATCAGATGGGGGATCGAACCTGTGATCCCTGGATTATCAGTCCAGCATGTTACCACTGGACTACAGATCCTACAGATACATTTTGTATGAAATTGTAAAAAATAAATTTGATTTTAGTTTTATTTTTTTTAGGGAGAAGTGCCCCCCCCCCCGGGTGGCGAAGTATTTTACTTGACTACGTGATATTATGGTCATGAATGTACAGTCAAACCTGTGTATAAAGACCGCCTGCAGAAACGGCAAAGTATCTTGTCTATCAGGTGGCCTATATGAGAAGGTTAGTTTAATTTTATACAAATTTATTTTAGCTCGATTGCGAAACAAGTTCTTACAACTTATATTAATCACTCTCGAGACCTCATTCCTGATGGAATACATCGCCACGAGGGAGAGAGAAGTGGAAATGTGTAATTTAAATGCCTTGCCTAAGGGCACAACTGTAACGGTTACTGCTGGGCGTGAACTCGGGGCTGTTCACACATGAAACGAACGCGCTATCACTGCCCTACCATGACTTCCACAACAATGGGGATTTCAACACAGTTAAAACCATGTAACAGTAACAAACAATTATTATGTTATATTTCGGGTTTTACGCCTGCATTAGCATCATTTCGGGCTATATCACCGGCGGGCAGTTTACTTAACAACACCTTTCCCGGGCAGGCTCCAGCGGTTAACCAGTACTTGGGTGCACCAACCTCCGTAAGAAACTGCCAACTTTTTCATGAGCGGGGCTCGAACCCGTGACCATCAGTGATGATAGGTTACAGTGGTATACAACAGTAACAAAGCATTCATATGTCACAAGCTAATATGCTTGGGAATCTGGCCTATGATTTAGTTTCCATTTCGGTTTTTGGCTTCAAGAGGCGTAACTATGTATGTCAGAAATAATTGCACATAGAATAGATATCCCCAGTGTTATATTAGTACCCTAACAGTGATTGTACAGGAATAGGAGCTTACCCTACGTCTGTCCATCCGTCCGAACAATAACGTGACTATCAGATTAGCACAGTGGTCAATGCTAGCTTCTCACCAATGCAACTCGGGTACGTTGGTCACCAGATTGAACAGGTAGGTTTCCTGCGGGTACTCCGGTTTCCTCCCACACGAATGACCACATATATGCTTTCATCCGTGCCAACGAGAGTGATTAATATAAGTTGTTAAAACATGCTTTGCAATCATTGTTTAAAGTTGTTGGTGTACAAAGTGTACCCATGTGTGTTGGTGTACCATGTGTGTTGGTGTACCATGTGTGTTGGTGTACCATGTGTGTTGGTGTACTGGTGTACCATGTGTGTTGGTGTACTGGTGTACCATGTGTGTTGGTGTACTGGTGTACCATGTGTTGGTGTACCATGTGTGTTGGTGTACCATGTGTGTTGGTGTACCATGTGTGTTGTGTACCATGTGTGTTGGTGTACCATGTGTGTTGGTGTACCATGTGTGTTGGTGTACTGGTGTACCATGTGTGTTGGTGTACCATGTGTGTTGGTGTACTGGTGTACCATGTGTGTTGGTGTACCATGTGTGTTGGTGTACCATGTGTGTTGGTGTACCATGTGTGTTGGTGTACCATGTGTGTTGGTGTACCATGTGTGTTGGTGTACCATGTGTGTTGGTGTACCATGTGTGTTGGTGTACCATGTGTGTTGGTGTACCATGTGTGTTGGTGTACCATGTGTGTTGGTGTACCATGTGTGTTGGTGTGTTGGTGTACCATGTGTGTTGGTGTACCATGTGTGTGGTGTACCATGTGTGTTGGTGTACCATGTGTGTTGGTGTACCATGTGTGTTGGTGTACCATGTGTGTTGGTGTACCATGTGTGTTGGTGTACTGGTGTACCATGTGTGTTGGTGTACCATGTGTGTTGGTGTACCATGTGTGTTGGTGTACTGGTGTACCATGTGTGTTGGTGTACCATGTGTGTTGGTGTACTGGTGTACCATGTGTGTTGGTGTACTGGTGTACCATGTGTGTTGGTGTACTGGTGTACCATGTGTGTTGGTGTACCATGTGTGTTGGTGTACCATGTGTGTTGGTGTACCATGTGTGTTGGTGTACTGGTGTACCATGTGTGTTGGTGTACCATGTGTGTTGGTGTACCATGTGTGTTGGTGTACCATGTGTGTTGTGTACCATGTGTGTTGGTGTACCATGTGTGTTGGTGTACCATGTGTGTTGGTGTACCATGTGTGTTGGTGTACCATGTGTGTTGGTGTACCATGTGTGTTGGTGTACCATGTGTGTTGGTGTACCATGTGTGTTGGTGTACCATGTGTGTTGGTGTACCATGTGTGTTGGTGTACCATGTGTGTTGGTGTACCATGTGTGTTGTGTACCATGTGTGTTGGTGTACCATGTGTGTTGGTGTACCATGTGTGTTGGTGTACCATGTGTGTTGGTGTACCATGTGTGTTGGTGTACCATGTGTGTTGGTGTACCATGTGTGTTGGTGTACCATGTGTGTTGGTGTACCATGTGTGTTGGTGTACCATGTGTGTTGGTGTACCATGTGTGTTGGTGTACCATGTGTGTTGGTGTACCATGTGTGTTGGTGTACTGGTGTACCATGTGTGTTGGTGTACCATGTGTGTTGGTGTACCATGTGTGTTGGTGTACCATGTGTGTTGGTGTACCATGTTGTGTGTACCATGTTGTGGTGTACATGTGTTTGGTGTACCATGTGTGTTGGTGTACCATGTGTGTTGTGTACCATGTGTGTTGGTGTACCATGTGTGTTGGTGTACCATGTGTGTTGGTGTACCATGTGTGTTGGTGTACCATGTGTGTTGGTGTACCATGTGTGTTGGTGTACCATGTGTGTTGGTGTACCATGTGTGTTGGTGTACTGGTGTACCATGTGTGTTGGTGTACCATGTGTGTTGGTGTACTGGTGTACCATGTGTGTTGGTGTACCATGTGTGTTGGTGTACTGGTGTACCATGTGTGTTGGTGTACTGGTGTACCATGTGTGTTGGTGTACCATGTGTGTTGGTGTACCATGTGTGTTTGTGTACTGGTGTACCATGTGTGTTGGTGTACCATGTGTGTTGGTGTACCATGTGTGTTGGTGTACTGGTGTACCATGTGTGTTGGTGTACCATGTGTGTTGGTGTACTGGTGTACCATGTGTGTTGGTGTACCATGTGTGTTGGTGTACTGGTGTACCATGTGTGTTGGTGTACCATGTGTGTTGGTGTACTGGTGTACCATGTGTGTTGGTGTACCATGTGTGTTGGTGTACCATGTGTGTTGGTGTACTGGTGTACCATGTGTGTTGGTGTACCATGTGTGTTGGTGTACTGGTGTACCATGTGTGTTGGTGTACCATGTGTGTTGGTGTACTGGTGTACCATGTGTGTTGGTGTACCATGTGTGTTGGTGTACCATGTGTGTTGGTGTACCATGTGTGTTGGTGTACCATGTGTGTTGGTGTACCATGTGTGTTGGTGTACCATGTGTGTTGGTGTACTGGTGTACCATGTGTGTTGGTATGGTGTACCATGTGTGTTGGTGTACTGGTGTACCATGTGTGTTGGTGTACCATGTGTGTTGGTGTACCATGTGTGTTGGTGTACCATGTGTGTTGGTGTACCATGTGTGTTGGTGTACTGGTGTACCATGTGTGTTGGTGTACCATGTGTGTTGGTGTACTGGTGTACCATGTGTGTTGGTGTACTGGTGTACCATGTGTGTTGGTGTACTGGTGTACCATGTGTGTTGGTGTACCATGTGTGTTGGTGTATGGTGTACCATGTGTGTTGGTGTACCATGTGTGTTGGTGTACCATGTGTGTTGGTGTACCATGTGTGTTGGTGTACTGGTGTACCATGTGTGTTGGTGTACCATGTGTGTTGGTGTACCATGTGTGTTGGTGTACCATGTGTGTTACTGGTGTACCATGTGTGTTGGTGTACATGTGTGTTGGTGTACCATGTGTGTTGGTGTACTGGTGTACCGTGTGTTGGTGTACCATGTGTGTTGGTGTACTGGTGTACCATGTGTGTTGGTGTACCATGTGTGTTGGTGTACCATGTGTGTTGGTGTACCATGTGTGTTGGTGTACCATGTGTGTTGGTGTACCATGTGTGTTGGTGTACTGGTGTACCATGTGTGTTGGTGTACCATGTGTGTTGTGTACCATGTGTGTTGGTGTACCATGTGTGTTGGTGTACCATGTGTGTTGGTGTACCATGTGTGTTGGTGTACCATGTGTGTTGGTGTACCATGTGTGTTGGTGTACCATGTGTGTTGGTGTACCATGTGT
>CM026395.1:13869460-13909805 GCA_014843695.1 Archivesica marissinica | reverse complement strand
GGTGTACCATGTGTGTTGGTGTACCATGTGTGTTGGTGTACTGGTGTACCATGTGTGTTGGTGTACCATGTGTGTTGGTGTAACATGTGTGTTGGTGTACCATGTGTGTTGGTGTACTGGTGTACCATGTGTGTTGGTGTACCATGTGTGTTGGTGTACCATGTGTGTTGGTGTACCATGTGTGTTGGTGTACCATGTGTGTTGGTGTACTGGTGTACCATGTGTGTTGGTGTACCATGTGTGTTGGTGTACCATGTGTGTTGGTGTACCATGTGTGTTGGTGTACCATGTGTGGTGTACCATGTGTGTTGGTGTACCATGTGTGTTGGTGTACCATGTGTGTGGTGTACCATGTGTGTTGGTGTACCATGTGTGTTGGTGTACCATGTGTTGGTGTACCATGTGTTGGTGTACCATGTGTGTTGGTGTACCATGTGTGTTGGTGTACCATGTGTGTTGGTGTACCATGTGTGTTGGTGTACCATGTGGTTGGTGTACCATGTGTGTTGGTGTACCATGTGTGTTGGTGTACCATGTGTGTTGGTGTACCATGTGTGTTGGTGTACCATGTGTGTTGGTGTACCATGTGTGTTGGTGTACCATGTGTGTTGGTGTACCATGTGTGTTGTGTACCATGTGTGTTGGTGTACCATGTGTGTTGGTGTACCATGTGTGTTGGTGTACTGGTGTACCATGTGTGTTGGTGTACTGGTGTACCATGTGTGTTGGTGTACTGGTGTACCATGTGTGTTGGTGTACCATGTGTGTTGGTGTACCATGTGTGTTGGTGTACCATGTGTGTTGGTGTACCATGTGTGTTGGTGTACTGGTGTACCATGTGTGTTGGTGTACCATGTGTGTTGGTGTACTGGTGTACCATGTGTGTTGGTGTACCATGTGTGTTGGTGTACTGGTGTACCATGTGTGTTGGTGTACTGGTGTACCATGTGTGTTGGTGTACTGGTGTACCATGTGTGTTGGTGTTGGTGTACCATGTGTGTTGGTGTACTGGTGTACCATGTGTGTTGGTGTACCATGTGTGTTGGTGTACCATGTGTGTTGGTGTACCATGTGTGTTGGTGTACCATGTGTGTTGGTGTACCATGTGTGTTGGTGTACCATGTGTGTTGGTGTACCATGTGTGTTGGTGTACCATGTGTGTTGGTGTACCATGTGTGTTGGTGTACCATGTGTGTTGGTGTACCATGTGTGTTGGTGTACCATGTGTGTTGTGTACCATGTGTGTTGGTGTACTGGTGTACCATGTGTGTTGGTGTACCATGTGTGTTGGTGTACTGGTGTACCATGTGTGTTGGTGTACCATGTGTGTTGGTGTACTGGTGTACCATGTGTGTTGGTGTACCATGTGTGTTGGTGTATGGTGTACCATGTGTGTTGGGTACTGGTGTACCATGTGTGTTGGTGTACTGGTGTACCATGTGTGTTGGTGTACTGGTGTACCATGTGTGTTGGTGTACCATGTGTGTTGGTGTACCATGTGTGTTGGTGTACCATGTGTGTTGGTGTACCATGTGTGTTGGTGTACCATGTGTGTTGGTGTACCATGTGTGTTGGTGTACCATGTGTGTTGGTGTACCATGTGTGTTGGTGTACCATGTGTGTTGGTGTACCATGTGTGTTGGTGTACCATGTGTGTTGGTGTACCATGTGTGTTGGTGTACCATGTGTTGGTGTACCATGTGTGTTGGTGTACCATGTGTGTTGGTGTACCATGTGTGTTGGTGTACCATGTGTGTTGTGTACCATGTGTGTTGGTGTACCATGTGTGTTGGTGTACCATGTGTGTTGGTGTACTGGTGTACCATGTGTGTTGGTGTACCATGTGTGTTGGTGTACTGGTGTACCATGTGTGTTGGTGTACCATGTGTGTTGGTGTACCATGTGTGTTGGTGTACTGGTGTACCATGTGTGTTGGTGTACCATGTGTGTTGGTGTACCATGTGTGTTGGTGTACCATGTGTGTTGGTGTACCATGTGTGTTGGTGTACCATGTGTGTTGGTGTACCATGTGTGTTGGTGTACCATGTGTGTTGGTGTACCATGTGTGTTGGTGTACCATGTGTGTTGGTGTACCATGTGTGTTGGTGTACCATGTGTGTTGGTGTACCATGTGTGTTGGTGTACCATGTGTGTTGGTGTACCATGTGTGTTGGTGTACCATGTGTGTTGGTGTACCATGTGTGTTGGTGTACCATGTGTGTTGGTGTACCATGTGTGTTGGTGTACCATGTGTGTTGGTGTACCATGTGTGTGGTGTACCATGTGTGTTGGTGTACCATGTGTGTTGGTGTACCATGTGTGTTGGTGTACCATGTGTGTTGGTGTACCATGTGTGTTGGTGTACCATGTGTGTTGGTGTACCATGTGTGTTGGTGTACCATGTGTGTTGGTGTACCATGTGTGTTGGTGTACTGGTGTACCATGTGTGTTGGTGTACCATGTGTGTTGGTGTACTGGTGTACCATGTGTGTTGGTGTACCATGTGTGTTGGTGTACCATGTGTGTTGGTGTACCATGTGTGTTGGTGTACTGGTGTACCATGTGTGTTGGTGTACCATGTGTGTTGGTGTACCATGTGTGTTGGTGTACTGGTGTACCATGTGTGTTGGTGTACCATGTGTGTTGGTGTACCATGTGTGTTGGTGTACTGGTGTACCATGTGTGTTGGTGTACCATGTGTGTTGGTGTACTGGTGTACCATGTGTGTTGGTGTACCATGTGTGTTGGTGTACTGGTGTACCATGTGTGTTGGTGTACTGGTGTACCATGTGTGTTGGTGTACTGGTGTACCATGTGTGTTGGTGTACTGGTGTACCATGTGTGTTGGTGTACTGGTGTACCATGTGTGTTGGTGTACCATGTGTGTTGGTGTACCATGTGTGTTGGTGTACTGGTGTACCATGTGTGTTGGTGTACCATGTGTGTTGGTGTACCATGTGTGTTGGTGTACCATGTGTGTTGGTGTACCATGTGTGTTGGTGTACCATGTGTGTTGGTGTACCATGTGTGTTGGTGTACCATGTGTGTTGGTGTACCATGTGTGTTGGTGTACCATGTGTGTTGGTGTACCATGTGTGTTGGTGTACCATGTGTGTTGGTGTACCATGTGTGTTGGTGTACCATGTGTGTTGGTGTACCATGTGTGTTGGTGTACCATGTGTGTTGGTGTACCATGTGTGTTGGTGTACCATGTGTGTTGGTGTACCATGTGTGTTGGTGTACCATGTGTGTTGGTGTACTGGTGTACCATGTGTGTTGGTGTACCATGTGTGTTGGTGTACCATGTGTGTTGGTGTACCATGTGTGTTGGTGTACCATGTGTGTTGTGTACCATGTGTGTTGGTGTACCATGTGTGTTGGTGTACCATGTGTGTTGGTGTACCATGTGTGTTGGTGTACCATGTGTGTTGGTGTACTGGTGTACCATGTGTGTTGGTGTACCATGTGTGTTGGTGTACCATGTGTGTTGGTGTACTGGTGTACCATGTGTGTTGGTGTACCATGTGTGTTGGTGTACTGGTGTACCATGTGTGTTGGTGTACTGGTGTACCATGTGTGTTGGTGTACTGGTGTACCATGTGTGTTGGTGTACTGGTGTACCATGTGTGTTGGTGTACTGGTGTACCATGTGTGTTGGTGTACCATGTGTGTTGGTGTACTGGTGTACCATGTGTGTTGGTGTACCATGTGTGTTGGTGTACTGGTGTACCATGTGTTTGGTGTACTGGTGTACCATGTGTGTTGGTGTACCATGTGTGTTGGTGTACTGGTGTACCATGTGTGTTGGTGTACTGGTGTACCATGTGTGTTGGTGTACTGGTGTACCATGTGTTGGTGTACTGGTGTACCATGTGTGTTGGTGTACCATGTGTGTTGGTGTACCATGTGTGTTGGTTGTACCATGTGTGTTGGTGTACTGGTGTACCATGTGTGTTGGTGTACTGGTGTACCATGTGTATTGGTGTACTGGTGTACCATGTGTGTTGGTTTTACCATGTGTGTTGGTGTACTGGTGTACCATGTGTGTTGGTGTACTGGTGTACCATGTGTGTTGGTGTACCACCAAAATGAAGATTTATTACCTTGTACAGACAGCAACTTTCTCCGGATCATGTATATACGGACAACTTTCTCCCCGGTTGCATTTACCAAACCTATTAAAGAACAGGCAGTATTTCTTGTTCCTCTTCGTATTATCCTTCCTATTCTTGGCCGCGGCACGCTCCACTGTTTTATTCACAACACGCCTGCAAGAGTTCAGAAGATTCTTTGTAAGTTTGGTAGAGTACAATAACAACTATAGATATTTAAAACAAAAAAGTTTATAAACTTTATTTATTATACAACGATCGCGCGGCAAGTTCTAACAACTTATATTAATCACTCTCGCTGACGCGGATGAAAGCGTAAATGTGGTCATTCATGTGGGAGGAAACAGGAGTACCCGGAGAAAAACCCACTGCTCCGATCTGGCGACCACCGTCCGTAACATCTCACATACTTCCTGGTCCGAGGATCGAACCCGGGTTGCATCGGTGAGAAGCGAGTGAACTAACCACTGCGCTAATCGGACAGCCAAAAGATATTTCATAGGCGAATATTACAAAATAAAATACTGTTTATCAAAGTTTTTATCTTTTTTTTTTTAGTTTAAGTTTATTTATCGTCGCTACCGGTTGCCCATATGACGCCTCCTGAAGAGATTAGTTATTTTAGATTTTGGAGGATAGTGCATGATACAGACAGAGACCCATTCCAGAATCTCCTCTGGTTCTTTTACGTGCACGGTGTAAAGCACCGACACGAGACCTCGGTTTAACGTCCCATCTGAAAGACTGTTAATTTTATTAGGGTCAGACGGGGGATCGAACCTGCGATCCCTGGATTACCAGTCCAGCGTGTTACCACTGGACTACATATCCGTCTGTTTTTAACTTTAGTAAACCACCATTTATATAGTTATTGGTGATTTTGTTTAAAGGGAGGTAATTACCAATGGTAATTTCACAAAAGCTGGTATAGGAGCCGTTCCATACAATATCTCGGTGTGCAGCACCTTCTAAGTAAACGCAAAAATGGGGCTTTCGAGATACAAGCGCCATTTGGATAATGACATGCTATGGAGTGTCCGAATTATTTTGAAATCATGTATTCCATATCAATATCGATATAAAAATTATGTTATGTTATATTTCGGGTTTTACGCCTGCATCAGCACCATTTTGGGCTATATCGCCGGCGGGCAGTTTACCTAACAATACCTTTCCTGGGCAGGCTCCAGCGGTTAACCAGTACTTGGGTGCACCAACCTCCGTAAGAAACTGCCAACTTTCTCATATAAATGAGACACGGCCTGAGCGGGGCTCGAACCCGTGACCATCAGTGATGATAGGTTACAGTGGTATACAAGTCAGCGACCTTAACCACTCGACCACGGAGGCGGACTCGATATAAAAATAACTGCTTAGGTTTCAAATTTGTTACTTTTTACTGTCGCGATACAAGTGATAATGCTCTCGATAATTGTGTTAATTAGACTGGATTTTTTGGAAAGTGTTGATTTAGTTATCAACAGCGTTAATTTACGGACTGAGTAACCTGTGTTCTGTGACGCTTACTGTGTTAATTTTTTTAACCTAGCATCGGATAGGTGTGATTGTCAACTAGTAGTACAAGCAAACTACTTGGGGAAAAAAGCAACATAAATTCTTTTACCACAGTGCATTTCTATGATGTCTGCAGAACACTATACTAAAAGTCCCAAAAAATCCCATCATGCAAATTTGCATAAATCCAAGATGGCCGACTTTATATTATTATGTAATATTTCGGGTTTTACGCCTGCATCAGCACCATTTTGGGCTATATCGCCGGCGGGCAGTTTACCTAATAACACCTTTCCTGGGTTGGTGACACAGAACCATGTAAGAAACTGACAACTTTTTCATATAAATGAGACACGGTCTGAGCGGGGCTCGAACCCATTACCATCAGTGATGATAGGTTACAGTGGTATACAAGTCAGCGACCGTAACCACTCAACCACGGAGGCGGACCTGGCCGACTTTAAAATACCAACTTGTGTATCTTCACTCTCAGATGACATATTTCTATAGTTTCAAGTGCTTTGTCTTCACAGTTACTTCACTTGTACATTTTAAATATGGTTTTGAATGGAAAGTTTACCACATAAAACAAAATGTATTAAACAGGTACAGGAAATTTCGATAAAATATGCATCGATAGCAACAATTTACGTTCTTTTACATTACTTTTGTATAATGCATTACTTGGTAGATATGTGGCATCCGTGGTCCAGTGGTAGAGCGTCGGATTTGGAATAGAACGGTCCCGGGTTCGATACTCGGTCAGGCCACGTATGTAGTGTCAGTGAACAAGGCATCTCACACACATTGCTTAGTACTGGTTAACCACTTAGGTCAGCTAAGCCTGCCCAGGAAAACATGTCTAGGTCCCCGCAAGGGGTTAGACATTAATGGAACATACATACATACATTGCTTAGTACTGGTTAACCACTTAGGTTAGCTAAGCCTGCCCAGGAAAACATGTCTAGGTCCCCGCAAGGGGTTTGACATTAATGGAACATACATACATACATACATTGCTTAGTACTGGTTAACCACTTAGGTTAGCTAAGCCTGCCCAGGAAAACATGTCTAGGTCCCCGCAAGGGGTTGACATTAATGGAACATACATACATACATTGCTTAGTACTGGTTAACCACTTAGGTTAGCTAAGCCTGCCCAGGAAAACATGTCTAGGTCCCCGCAAGGGGTTGACATTAATGGAACATACATACATACATTAATGAACTTTTATATCTACCTAGTTTGCTTGGACTACCGATACTGGGGTTCGCCAATTCTGGGTGGGGGGGGAGAACGACAATTACCTATATTATGTACAAGTGTTATCCGGGATACTCTCCCGGGAAACGGTGAATGGTACCCGTAGTACAGTGAGATCTTCGATCACTTAACCAAGGGAGGTACAAGTCTATCAATTTACAAAGTAATATAACCAGTGGATCATGTGTATAACCAAATCCAAGATTGACAATCATGTAAGGCAACATAACCAAATCCAAGATTGACAATCATGAAAGGCAACGTAACCAAATCCAGGATTGACAATCATGTAAGGCAACATAACCAAATCCAAGATTGACAATCATGTAAGGCAACGTAACCAAATCCAGGATTGACAATCATGAAAGGCAACGTAACCAAATCCAAGATTGACAATCATGTAAGGCAACGTAACCAAATCCAGGATTGACAATCATGTAAGGTAACTTAACCAAATCCAAGATTGACAATCATGTAAGGCAACTTAACCAAATCCAAGATTGACAATCATGTAAGGAAGGCAACGTAACCAAATCCAAGATTGACAATCATGTAAGGCAATGTAATCAAATCCAAGAGTGTCAATCATGTAAGGTAACGTAACCAAATCCAAGATTGACAATCATGTAAGGCAACGTAACCAAATCCAAGATTGACAATCACGTAAGGTAACGTAACCAAATCCAAGATTGACAATCATGTAAGGTAACGTAACCAAATCCAGGATTGACAATCATGTAAGGCAACGTAACCAAATCCAGGATTGACAATCATGTAAGGCAACTTAACCAAATCCAAGATTGACAATCATGTAAGGCAACGTAACCAAATCCAAGATTGACAATCATGTAAGGCAACGTAACCAAATCCAAGATTGACAATCATGTAAGGTAACATAACCAAATCCAAGATTGACAATCATGTAAGGTAACATAACCAAATCCAAGATTGACAATCATGTAAGGTAACGTAACCAAATCCAAGATTGACAATCATGTAAGGTAACGTAACCAAATCCAAGATTGGCAATCATGTAAGGTAACGTAACCAAATCCAAGATTGACAATCATGTAAGGTAACGTAACCAAATCCAAGATTGACAATCATGTATGGTAACTTGTAAGTTAACCAAATCCAAGATTGACAATCATGTAAGGTAACGTAACCAAATCCAAGATTGACAATCATGTAAGGTAACGTAACCAAATCCAAGATTGACAATCATGTACGGTAACGTAACCAAATCCAAGATTGACAATCATGTAAGGTAACGTAACCAAATCCAAGATTGACAATCATGTAAGGTAACTTAACCAAATCCAAGATTGACAATCATGTAAGGTAACTTAACCAAATCCAAGATTGACAATCATGTACGGTAACTTGACTTAACAACTAGAAACATATTACTCAGCGCTCATTATGGAATACATACATGGCTGCCATCCTTGTCTTTACAGATCCAACTCTTTCCAGTGTCCCTGGTTTGGTTTGCATATATGTTATGCCACCAATATCCACCCGAGAAATATTGCCCCTTTTCACAGACGTCGCAACAAGTGGTGTATCTGCCAAAAGACAAAAATATATAATACAAGAGATGCCCGTATAACACTGTATGTTGAACTATGTTCTTTCCCAGTCATGAAGCTATTTTAACACAGACTAATCGGTTTCAAAGATATAGAGTGGACACAAATGAGTGCACCCATTTTCTGACTGTTAATGGTTACGTGTGATATTGAAGGCATGGGTCTGGTCTTGCGTGCAACGCGTCTAAATTTAATATGGTGAACGTTTTTTATAAAGCTATTACATAACGGGCCGATCCGTTTCAAATACATGGAGTGTTTTTTAAATTTAAGTTTTTTATATAAGTTTATTAACTATTTCTCCCCCTATCTCACAACATGCAGGGAGCCAGACTGTTTCTACCGAGTCTCTGAACTATTCAGGCACATAAGGAACATTCACAGGCTATCAGTTTACAGCTAGCATGGTGACTGGTGAGCACATACATACAGCTACCTTGTACATGGTCTGGTGGATGCTCCCTCTTCAGACTACGCCCTTGTCTATCCACAATGAACTTAACCCCTCTAACAGTCACAGCCTTCATGTTTGAGGTGGCCAATTCTGTAAAGCATAATTATTGAAATTGCAAGTAAATTAACCATTTATGGTACACCTACATACATACATATTCTGCATAGCCTACACATGAAATAGCAGGGGCATAGCTGGTATCATAGCTGGGCATCAATTAGTTTAAAGTTTAAACATATTTATTTGCTATCATGTACATGGTTATTTACAAAAATTGAAATAAGGGATTGGACAGAAAGCTATACAGCTTATGGTTGTCCTCTCCTTCCTAAATAATTTACAAAACATTTCATGGCATGACTATTTACAAGTACAATAATACGTTTTGTAATGTAGAGGGAAGATGTAATGCTTACAAAGCTTAATTCATGATATCTAAATTAATTTTGTGATACATAAGAGTACAGAGCTTGAAAAGTTGTGGAGAGAAAAAAACAATTAAAAGAAAGAAAACCAACAAATGGAAGATGATAAAAAAGTAGGGATGTCAACAAGTAGTGATTTTGGTACTCGAGTACTTGGAAAGGTATTCGATCGAGTACTCGAGTACTCGGTTACCGTTACCGTGGAGTATGCTTCTTGTCTCGTCAATCAGAGGTGAGGCCTTCTGCTGGATGCTTCAGCCTCAGATGATTATGCAGGTTGGTAGTGCCATCAGTAAATGTCAGACTGGCATCGCACAACTTGCAAGAAACAGTCTTGTCAAGTCTTTCAAAGTACTTCCATACCACAGATTTAGGTGGAGGCATTCTCACAATTCACTTATATTACTATACTACTATTATATTCTAAAGATCTCTTCACAGTTTAACAGCGTTATCGTTAATGACAAAAGTTACGATATTTATTATTTAACAACTATTTCGGTATTGCCCTGCTATGGGTAGCTGCTTAAAGTTCTAAATTGAGTAATCAATTAAGTGTCAATTATAACATCAAAACAAGTTCCGACCACCTGACAAAAGCTGTCATTCACACGACAGACAATCGGACGACCCGCCTCAGTAGTGACGACAATGATAAAACAATTTGCATCAAACTTACGCTTGTTGAATCAACACCTTAATTATTCGGTGACTGTGGCCGGCTCTGTGTGATATACAGGTATTGTTAATCACCATGACGCGCTGTATATTGCATTGTACAGCGGAAGTTTCGCTAATCCCACTGATCACGATTTGTTCACAGGCAACTCCGTATTTGCGCAAAATAAAGATTTGTTGATTTTTTTTTTAACCGAGTACTCGATTATCTGAAAAGTATTCGATACTCGGACGTTCGATCGAGTACTCGAGTACTCGTTGACATCCCTATAAAAAAGACAAAAAAAGGGAAAAGAATTGTAAAGGACGAATGAACAACAGGCCGCGATGGTTCTTAGCAAGCGACTGAAGGGCATTAATTGATGCGCAGGTCTGATAAGTGTGCTAAGGGGGTCTAGTGGCATGTTCTCCCACTACATTTTTGAATAGCTACATTGTCTTAGGTGCATTGTGGGCTTAAATTTGGCTTCAAATTTATCTAAGTACTAGTATTAGATCTACAGTCAAACCTGTCTTAAGCAGCCAGCCAAGGGAGTCAGAGAAAGTGGCTGCTTAGCACAGGTGGCTGCTTAATAGAGGTCAAATATATAATAAAACAACCAATTGGGAATCTGGAAACTGGCTGCTTAATACAGGTTGGCTGCTTAATGGAGGTGACCACTAACACAGGTTTGAGTGTACATCATTTTTCATATACAGCAAAGCGAACTTGTCACTCAACATCGAACATTTTACAGTTTAAAAATGTACATGTCTTTTAACCCATTTCATTCTGGATATATTTAAAGGCTTTTGCAAACAATATAGATCCAGATCAGCCGCAGCGTGACGCTGCGTGCTGATCAGGATCTATGTTGTTTGCTGCATAGCCAAGTGTCTTAGCAAGATCATCTGAATAGCAAACAGCATAGATCCTGATCAGATGGCACGTTCCGTTGACGTTGTTTTTTGCAGATACCATTTGAACGGTATCCAGAATGAAATGGGTTAAGAGACCACTTGGATTAAGAGACCAAACAGTTCTCGTTTGTGTTGGTAAAGAACAAATTAGTCTGTATTAAGAGACCATTCCTGCTTAAAGACAGCTTTTTGCCCTTCCCTTTGGTGGCCTCTTAATACAAGTTTGACTGTATATATATATAGAGTGACAGAGAGATATATATATATATATATACTGGTGTTTTATGACATTTGGGTAAAACCCCCAAGTTCTTCGCCCATAATCCAATTATTCCCAACCAATGCTAGTATGCTGAGGTTGAAACTTCAACAAACAACATATGCACCTCAATGTGGCGGTGAATGTTCATGATCGGGAGAGATGACAGACGATCTGGTGGACCTCAGGTATTCCTAGATACATTTTAAGAAATATTAAATGACTCTAAATCAGCTATGTGCCTTACTTTTTATCTTTGTGTGATTGTGGGAGTGTCTGACTGGAGATATTGATGTTGTAGCAGAGCTGGCCTTCACCAGTTTCTTTGTATTAGACTTGTATAACATTCCATTTATCATCAGGAAGTTCACCTCACTTTTCATGTCACTGCTTCTCTTTCTCCTGTCCAACCGAAGTCTGAAAATGATAAAACTTTACTCGATTTGAAGAAAATTACTAAATATTTTCAGGCTTCATGCTAGAGCAGGGTTCCCTCTGTCTGAATGTTTGTCTGCGCCACTTGTCGCCAAATGAAAAACACTGGAGCCAATTATAAAAACTTGGAGCCAACTAAGAGCCATATAGTTCACCCAAATCCACACTCGGACGAAACTACGCAACAGACTGGGCGTTGAGAAAGCAGCGAAGCTGGTGCTATGCTACTGCTTCCTGAGAGGTAGCGAGGAAATCGACTGGTGAAGACAGACTACTGGCTGAAGAAACATTCCAACAAGAAAAACGAAAAAATAAATGGAAAAAAAAACAATAAAATAAATTTAAAAAAACAACACAATAAAACCCAAAAAAAACGGTTGTGGTTGCCAATGATGCCACCTGATGAGTACCCCTGGCAGGGACGAAACAGTTTAAGCACTTATAGAGTGGTAGCAATGCATAAAAATGAGCAAAAAACGTGTTTGGAAGACACATAATCTTATTTCCCGGTATTTCCCACTTCTGGGCTTATTTCCCGGGGCGGGATTTCCCGCCCCCGGTATTTCCCGGCCAACCCTGTCACAAATAAATATTTGAAGCCATGTATTTGACAAAACATGTGCTAAAAAAATAAAAGGTTGCACCAAATATTTTCGCCAATTCAAAAATATTATCGGCAATATTTGTATTTCGTCGCAATTGGCGACCGACAGCGGGAACCCTGCTAGAGGGAGATTTGGAAGAAGTGATCCGGTAGAAGGTTCATTTGGTTTATGGGCTAAAATATTTGTCCAGAAGGGGATTAGGGGCTATTAATAGACGTTAAAGACATGTATATGAAAGTAATACGGATGACCAGACAGTCGAAACACCATAATATGTCACTCTCTCGGCTATTATACTAACTTTGGGTTGAAAGGAACATCTTGTTTCAGTCGTTGTATTCTCCTCTGTAGATATTTCTGACCAACTGTCGATCTGCTGTTGTAAGTATTACGGTACATATAGGATTGCTGACCAACTGTCGATCTGCTGTTGTAAGTGTCACGGTGTAAGTAGGATCGCCGACAGCCATCATCCCTGTGATACCACTCAATCTGTGCACGTCGTCTAGGGCTGTATCTGCCTAAAAATGATTAACATGTTGCAATCTCAGTTCCGCCCAAATGCATTTATGCGGTGGCGACTTTTAAACAAATTTATTAGTCAGTCAATCTCGGTTGCATGTTGATAAACCCATTCCAAGTACACATACTTTTTATTTTAATTGTGAAAAACTGAAGCAAACTTTGGAAGCTCACCTCACCCAGAGTGGTGGAACCTAGCAATGCCCCACGTATTATAGTGTGCAGCGTCAATCACGATTTTCATCAGTATAAAAAAATAATATTGCACATCATTATGCATAAAATAATGCATATACATGTATGTTAAACTGTTTTTTACCGGTCTATTATTAACTTGTTTTCAGCTTAAATTGGTATGGTGGTCACTAGATCAGACAGTTGGGTTTTCTCCGGGTACTCCGGTTTCCTCCCACATGAATGACCACATTTACGCTTTCATCTGCGCCAACGAGAGTGATTAATATAAGTTGTTAAAGCTTGTTTCGCAATCGTTGTAAAAATAAATAAAGTTTAAACTAAACATATCTACAGTCAAACCTGTCTTAAGCAGCCAGCCAAGGGAATCTCAGAAAGTGGCTGCTTAGCACAGGTGGCTGCTTAATAGGTGACCACTAATACAGGTTTGATTGTATATAATTCAAATTTTCAATCTGTTCAATGACACAAATTTGCTAAATTAATGGAAAAAGAAAGTGAGTGTGCAACAATAGATTCTAAGCAGAGTTACTGGATGGAAATAGTATAAAACAATGTTACAAGGATTTGATGACAAACCAAACTCCCCCGTCTGACCCTAATAAAATAAACAGTCTTTCAAATGGGACATTAAACCGAGGTCTTGTGTCGGTGCTTTACACCGTACACGTAAAAGAAACAGAGGAGACTCTGGAATGGGTCTCTGTTTGTATCATTGCACTATCCTCCAAAAATCTAAAATGACTAATCTCTTCAGGAGGCGTCGCTCATATGGGCAACCGGTAGCGACGATAAATAAACGTAAAACAAAATGATGACAAACCTCTTTTTGAGTATCCAGAGAAACAATGTATAGTATTTCTTTCCGGTTGTCCCCACTGCTCCCTGTCTCTATATCCATGTTTGTAGCTTTGGTAATGTCCCAGTTTACGAAAATTCCTTCTTGGCCAAGATCTTCCCAAATGGTATAACTGTGAATGTTGCGTAGATTTATACTGCCTCACTGCATCAAAATTATCCAACTTCACTTTCTGCATTTTAAACTTTGACCTGACAACTTCAACAGCAGCTTGAACTGACCCTGAATAAGAGTAGCCAATTTTATTCTTCCTGTCTAATTTCTTGGAAATGTTTGACGCTCCACATTCTAATCCCGGTTTACTTTCATCAGAGATGGATCTTCTCACCCTCTTTATGGCATACTTTGAAAAACAGATAAATTTGGATGGTGTATCCGTCTGGCGTCCGGCACATTTCTTACCAGACTGTACTGTTACTTTTTTACCTGAATTTTTCATTCTCGTGATTGAATACGTTGACTTCTTCGTGAACTTTGCTGGGGTTTTAGTATCCGACAATTGACTGACTACCTTAGCAGTGTGTTCTGGAATTTGTGACTGTGCGCTAAATAATGAATTACTGCGGTTAGCTTCACCAATTGGTTTGTATGGGATACGTGTAGATTCAATCATAGGAGTACATGCCCTCACCGGGCAAGGTTGAGTAGACGGGTTCTCCCTTGTCCACTTGTACTTCTCCGAGTACACTGGCTTTTGAGTTTTTGGTAACACTTTCCGGTGTTGAAGGCTTTCTATTCTTACATCAGTTTTCTCATCAGTTTTCTCATGTGCACTGCTGGACATTCTATCAGTATTTGGAGTCTCGTGATATGGTGCTGAAACACGTTTTACAGTAAGTGTTTCCTTGAGTTCTGCAATTTTACTGTGCATTTTATCAATCTCTTTTTGAAGCAATACTTGATTTGATTGTATCGGTATTTCACATGTGTTGACAGATTGTTCAGTCTTGTTCTCATGTGTGTTGACAGAATGCTTCTTGCTATCTGGCTTTGTACATGTAACTGATTGACATGAAGGCTTTATAACTGATAGACGAGAGGACTTTCCAACTGATGGACCGATAGACGTTGTCCCTCGATCAGAAGTTGTGATAACTGATGAACAAGTAAACTTAGTAGCTGATGAAGTAATTGCTGTGGAACAATTAGGCAATAACATCGATGACACAGGCTTAATAGTCAATTTAGATTGATCACCATAATCAGTGGTTGCGGAACCGACATCATCATTTGTATCCATTGACTGACTTGACTGACTTACTTTGTGTGATACTGCCTCCTTCTGTCTTGTTCCTACTGTTTTTGTAATAGTTTCATCACTAACAGAAACTGGATTAATAGATACACATCTATGTTTATTGGCAATTGGTTGTACATGTATTGAGTTTTGTGACAGCTGCTTCGGTGTCGACATTGAATCTGAACTAGATGTAGAGATGTTCCAGTGATACAAGGAGTCTCTAGTGCCTATACCTGCCCTTTGAGTCTTGATAATATTCCTGTACTCAGACAACTTAGTAGAAGAAGCTGCAGAGTTTGTAGCAGTATTTCTCTGCAATGATGTACTGTAGGCCCTTGGTATATTATTACACCACTGTGTAGCTGCGGTTTCTTGAATAACTTCATTGTATTGTCTTGTAGTTTTTGCATTTTCAATGACATCTGCAAAACAATTGAACAACTCAAGGCTCATTCTACGTCAGAATTTTTGAGAGAAGTGAGAATACATGTATACGCGATTGTACCTCTAAATGGCATTATTAAATCAATTTCAACAACATAATGATAGGCTTAAAATACACAAAATATATAAATACATCATTGAATAGTTCTAAGTGCTTTACAATGGCCACCAGTGTAGCTTATTGGGCAAGATTTGCATCAAAATTGATTCTTTTTTAGGGAGAAGTCCAAGGGAGACTTGTCGCCCATGTTGCCCCCTAGAATGAGCCCTGCAACTGAAAGTGGAGAGAATGTGCTGATGCACTGGTCATAGTAAATCGTCATGGCCAAACTGTAACAACCAAGAAACATATTACATTTGTATAAAACATGGATTATGTTGTACTTCTCAGTAACTTGATAAGGCATATAGAAAATTGTGATAGCGCAGTGGTAACATTCTCACTTCAGGTGCGAGAGACCCGGAGCTTGCACTCAACTGTAGCCATGATCGAGAACTTAGGCAAGGCTCTTTCCATATGGTCTCTCTCTTTCTGTGTGGGTTACAAAAAAACGTGGCCTGACCGAGTATCGAACCCGGGACCCTTCGATTCCAAATCCAACGCTCTACCATTGGACCACGGATGCCACAATACATGATACATACATATTCGGTAGGTCACAAGCTTAAAAGCTTATAGTCACCCTTGTGTACTGTAACTCTGTGTGTAGTCCGTCCAGGTGGCGTATTCTTTCTCAATGAAATGTTTGTCTACACTGTTTTTAAATGTAGAGCACTCCATACATTGACAACTTTGAGATGAGAACTGTTTTCTCACATCTAATTGACATTATCTTTTATTAAAGTTTGCATGACCCCTTGTTTGTGTATTTTCAGATAGTTTAAAGAATATGTTATGTCACAGTATTAGGCAGAGAGCCGTCGAGCCGTCTTTTCGACGGCCTATCACCTAATAAGACGGTCAATTATATTGGCGACGGCTACCGACGGCCAGTTAAAAAAATGGCTGATAACAGTTTTGTTTTCTCTTTCTCCGAGACCTCACTAGGTTTGTTAACATATATATGCAGCTGTAAAACAATGACAAGAACTGGACCCTATAATAGGCTAATATTGTTCGCAATTCCTTTTTGGAGAGGCTTTCCCATCCGGGCTTTCCCAGTTTCTGCCGCATTTCGATCACGTCAGTTCGCCGTTCTCACATCGAGTCCGTGCGGCAATTTCCGTCATCATTCGGGTCCCGCTCTGGTGCTGGACTTATTTTTTTAGACTCCCATTTAGATATTTCTGCCTAATACTATGTGTTATATTCAATGTCCTCTTTGTTGGTAGTTTCAATTCCCTTAGTAAAGTTAGTCTTTGGTCGCACAATCATATTTTCAACTATTTTTAAATTACCAATTGACAGAGGACAAATAAAGCACACGTAGCACATATATAAACTAAAACAGAATAAATAATGTAAACAGGAACTCTCACCAGTCAGGTATTGGATTTGTTTGCGTAATTTATCGTTTTCAGATTTCTTGTCATCCATATTTAGTGTTGCTTATATCATTACAAAAATTAATAAAGAAATACCAAACTGATACTTTTGTTAGTATAATATCGATTTTTTTCATTCCATAATTGAACATATATCTTCATTTCATTATAATAAGACATAATAATTTGTGAGAAAATAATTTCAATTTTGTTAAGTATATAAACTACTCTACAGAAGAGAAAGTAAATTTTCTGAAAATACGATGTTTACGTTTTCGACATAAGTTTTCAAGACCCCCAATGTTTAAAACTTATAGAAATGGATATACTCGAAGAAATCTCAAGGGAGTGGCTAAAATGTCACCAATCAGAACATTCGACTGTAGTTAGAAAAGACGAAGACTTACTTTTCACAATTCATAATGAAGTGGACGGCCAGGTCCAAGCTACATTAATCAGTGTAAGCTGCCCAGACACTGAGGATGGTAAATGGGTAAGCTCATTTACAAATCAGTGTTAACCATTTGGCTGTCGACATCAAATTCATGAACTGACTTCAGTGCCATGACCCAAACAAGTTAACGGAAGATAGATAGTTGACATGAACAATTGAAATGCCCAGCTATGTATATATATAAGTTATAACCCACTTACCAAACAATTACAAAGTTCTGTATAGCACACTTATTATGTATAGTGGCATCCAATGGTAGAGCGTCAATTTGGCATCGAATGGTCCCGTCCCTTCTGTGTTCGATACTCTGTCAGGCCATGTATGTAGTGTCATTGAGCAAGGCACCTCTCACACATTTCTGAGTAGTATAATATTGGTTAACCGCTTAGATTGGCTAACCGCTTAGATTGGCTAATCCTGCCAATGGAAACATGTCTAGGTCCCCATACAATATTTGACATTAATAGAACATACATACACTTCCATATAAAATTCCCAATTGTGTACATGTATATGCTTTAGCACATTTGTCTTGAATAAATACCCATCATTATTATATTGAGTGTGCACAAGAATATGACCGGTGACGACTGACGAGGTGGTCCCAAATTGGATATCGTGGTGGATTTTCATTGACAAATGCTAGTAGAAACCATGGATGGTTCAAGGCTTGTAGATTTGTCAAGCACAATGTCTATCTGCGCGTAGGGCTACTGCACTGTCTTGTACTCTGGCCAGACTTGGCCCTGTAAGTCTGGCCTCATTTTACATATTTGAAAACCCAATAGAGTTTAATGGATCCACTCGCCTACTCCCAATGGTGAGTAATCATACAGGTGGCACAAAGTTGGATATCTTGGTAGATTTCCATTGGCATTGCAAGTATACTCTATGCAGAGTGACGCAATCACTATAGATGATGATGTTGGGACTGGGAGAGTTTGAATTCAAGTCTGCTAGTCCGACCGCCCCATAAAACAATTGTTTAGTTGTTTCTTTGAAATGTAGATTTTTCAAACTTTGACGGCTTATGTGGCAATAATTACTGTACAGTGTAGCATTTTAGAAAACTGTGATTTCACATATTGCATATTTTACACCAATTTTCAGGCTGTATGGAGTGAGGATGTTGATTTGCAACCGCACCTGGCTTCTATATTAGAGTACTGTGATTCAGAAAGAACGAAAACCATTCCAGAAATACTTGATAAAGTAGATGCAGCAATTTGTTTGGTATTAATTATTTATTTTTATTTTGAGATAGTGAGCACAAAATGCAGTGATCCCCCTTTTTAACTTCACTACTGGTTGCCCATTTGAGCAATGGGCAGTTTACCTGACAACACCTTTCCTGGGCAGGCTCCAGCGGTTAACCAGTACTTGGTGCACCAACCTCTGTAAGAAACTGCCAACTTTTTCCTATATATACAGACACGGCCTGATTGGGGCTCGAACCCGTGACCATCAGTGATGATGGGTTACAGTGATATACAAGTCAGCAACCTCGTAGTTTAGGAATGATACAGGCCTAGAGGGACTCCGTGGTCGACTGGTTAAGATCGTTGACTTTAAATCACGTGCCCATCACCACTGCAGGTTCGAATCACACTGTGATGTTGAATTTTGTCTAGTGAGGAAGCTATCCAGCTGGCTTACGCAAGGTCAGTGGTTCTACATGGGTGCATTAAATACTACTTGGAGGGGCACCTAGGGCCTTCCTCCACCAGTAATCTTATATATTGAAATGAGTATACACAGGTGAGTGTATGATTTGTAAATCTAGGTGAGCAGGCACGCACAGCCCTTTTGAACCTCTTGTTAACGTAACACTGGAAACTTTGTATTTCAAGGCATTGAAAGATAAGAAATCTGCTAAAGACTTGGGAGAAGAAGACGACGATGATGATGATTCTAATGACGATTATTATAACTATGATGATGACGCTGATGCAAAATCTAATACACCGGACAGGTAAACCTAGTAACCAATTAAGCCGTAAACACCAGACAGGTAAGCCAAATTACCTAAATCACCAGGCAGGTATTTACCTAAGGCACTAGACATGTATTCAGTCTTCGCCGTACCATTTTCCAGAGCAATTGTCCCTTCGGGCAAGTAACTTAAAAGAATGACTTGCCCGAGAAAGTTTTCTTTCCGAAATTGTATATATGGAAATTATATTCTTTAAATATCCTGTACTGTTTACCAAATAACATCTGTTATTCCGATTTAAAAGGATAACATTGTGTGTACATGTACAGGGTAAGATTTGTATGATTTATTGACAGTGAGAACTCGGATGAGGATGAAGATGAGAGATTCTTTGGTGGCAAGGCGAGTCCAGCTGCCTTCCAACGACTTGTTCAAGGTATTTTAGTAATAGTGCAACAAAAACACTCTCTGTCACGGAGGCCCCCCTCCTTGTTTGTAAACCCAAACATGGTAGACCTACAGGGCCTGCCCTGGCTTTTATTTTTTTGTAGCCAATTTTCATTAGTCAATCACGACTTGTGCTCTTTATTTCTGCATAACCGTATCATTCATTAGTGAGTGAGTGAGTATTTGGTTTAACGGCGCATCAGCACAGTTCATTCATTAAGATAACATGCTCAATGTTGGACCATTTTTAGAGTTATCCCAGCTTCAGGTGCGAAAGGTCCGGAGTTCAAGCCCTACTGGAGCCGTTACGATTGTGCCCTTAGGCAAGGCATTTAATTTCCACGTTGCCTCTTCTCTCTCCCTCATGGCGATGGATTCCATCAGGAATGAGGTCTCGAGAGTGATTAATATAAGTTGTAAGAACTTGTTTCGCAATCGAGCGAAATAAATTTGTATAAACTATCCCAGCTCATTCTAATGATGTGGTTGTTGTGCAGATGAAATAGACACATTTATCACAAAATAAAACAGTACGTACATGTAAAACTGTTCGAAAAATATTTCGATGAAATAGTAATTGTAGTTATTAGCTTATAACTTGTGTACTAATTGAGACATCTTGTTCAAATTAGAACCTTTTATTTCCGGACCAACACAATCAGTGATTACATTTCCTAGATGTGCCAGTGACTAATTTTGTTTCATGTTTTCCCTGCCATCAATATTCACAGTATATCCAACTGACTTGCGGAAGGATAGTGGTTCTACCCAGGTGCCTGAAATACTGCTTGGGGTGGCACGCTGGGTCTTCCTCCACCAATTAATAGCTGAAGAGTCGTCATAGCGACTTTAAACCCCAAAAACAAAAGGATAAATAAACATAATTCTCATCATTAAGAACAACTGTATCAGTATGAAATGTTTACACTGACAAAAACAAGTAAAGCGAAAGTGCCCTTAGGCAAGACATTTAAATTCCATGTTGCCTCTTCTCTCTCCCTCGTGGCGATGGATTCCATCAGGAATGGGGTCTCGAGAATGATTAATATAAGTTGTAAGAACTTGTTTCGCAATCGAGCTAAAATAAATTTGTATAAACTAAAGAGAAGGTAATTATAATAATAGAGCCGCCGTTGTGCCATGGATCGGTGTCCGTCTGGGGTTATGAGTTCATAGTCACCCTAGGGATCCTGGCTGATAGGAGCCCCACTTCATCCTAAAAAAAAATTCTTATTTTTACAATTTGCATACACAAATTTGTCCAGTAAGATACACTTGCCCTTTAGAAAGCACCCATTATATTCAAATGTCGTATTTAATGGTCATATTGTGAATTTTAACCCTATTTTAATATTAAGTAACACAATTTAAGAACGCAATCGCACGTTTTCTCACTTCTCCCAAAAATTATTACCTAGAAAGAGTCCTGACTACATTGTCAATGCATGTGGTATTGGTAATGGCACCAAGAGCTTCAGTGTGGGACAGGAATAAAAGGCTATCTGATTAGCACAGTGGTTAGTGCGCTCGCTTCTCACCAATGCAATCCAGGTTCGATCCTCTGATCGGGAAGTATGTGAGATGGTACGGTGGTCGCCAGATCGAACAGATGGGTGTTTTCTGGGTACTCCGGTTTCCTCCCACACGAATGACCACATTTATGCTTTCATCCGCGCCAACGAGAGTGATTAATATAAGTTGTTAAAACTTGCTTCATAATCGTTGTAAAATAAATTAAGTTTAAACTAAAGGGATAATATTGTTAATATGGAAACATCTAAAACACATCAAGCATGTGACCTTGAAACTTCCCGTGCATGCTCCATCTACTCATTGTGTCACAAGTAAGGATTTTCTGTGGTCTTATAAACTGTTGTCCATTGTAAATGATGTGTTCTATTTTTAGATCTTAAGAACATGAAGAAGGAGGCTCCCAAATTTGGAATTGAGGGATCACCAAGGGGAGATAATCTTTTTATTTGGGTAAATTATTGAATATATTTTATTGATTGGTATTATCATAATAATGTTTATCTGTGTAACTTACAATACTACAATACTGTATTTAATTACAATATCCATTCATAACATCTGCCCATTACATCCATCCATAACATCTGCCCATTACAGCATCCATCCATAACATCTGCCCATTACAACATCCATCCATAACATCTGCCCATTACATCCATCCATAACATCTGTCCATTACATCCATTCATAACATCTGCCCATTACATCCATCCATAACATCTGCCCATTACATCCATCCATAACATCTGCCCATTACATCCATCCATAACATCTGCCCATTACAGCATCCAGCCATAACATCTGCCCATTACAACATCCATCCATAACATCTGCCCATTACAATATCCATCCATAACATCCATCCATAACATCTGCCCATTACATCCATCCATAACATCTGTCCATTACAACATCCATAACATCTGTCCATTACATCCATTCATAACATCTGCCCATTACATCCATTCATAACATCTGCCCATTACATCCATTCATAACATCTGTCCATTACATCCATCCATAACATCCATCCGTAACATCTGCCCATTACATCCATCCATAACATCTGCCCATTACATCCATTCATAACATCTGCCCATTACATCCATCCATTACATCTGTCCCATTACATCCATCCATTACATCTGCCCATTACAACATCCATCCATTACATCTGCCCATTACAACATCCATAACATCTGCCCATTACATCCATTCATAACATCTGCCCATTACATCCATCCATAACATCCATCCGTAACATCTGCCCATTACATCCATCCATAACATCTGCCCATTACATCCATTCATAACATCTGCCCATTATATCCATTCATAACATCTGTCCATTACATCCATCCATTACATCTGCCCATTACAACATCCATTACATCTGCCCATTACAACATCCATAACATCTGCCCATTACATCCATTCATAACATCTGCCCATTACATCCATCCATAACATCCATCCATAACATCTGTCCATTACATCCATCCATTACATCTGCCCATTACAACATCCATTACATCTGCCCATTACAACATCCATAACATCCATTCATAACATCTGCCCATTACATCCATCCATAACATCTGCCCATTACATCCATTCATAACATCTGCCCATTACAACATCCATAACATCTGCCCAGTACATCCATCCATAACATCTGCCCATTACATCCATCCATAACATCTGTCCATTACATCCATCCATAACATATGCCCATTACATCCATCCATAACATCTGTCCATTACATCCATCCATAACATCTGCCCATTACATCCATTCATAACATCCATCCATAACATCTGCCCATTACATCCATTCATAACATCTGCCCATTACATTCATCCATAACATCCATCCATTACATCCATCCATAACATCTGCCCATTACAACATCCATCCATAACATCTGCCTATTACATCCATCCAAACATCTGTCCATTACATCCATCCATAACATCTGTCCATTACAGCATCCATCCATAACATCTGCCCATTACAACATCTGCCCATTAAAACATCCATAACATCTGCCCATTACAACATCCATCCATAACATCTGCCCATTACAACATCCATCCATAACATCTGTCCATTACATCCATCCATAACATCTGCCCATTACAGCATCCATCCATAACATCTGCCCATTACAACATCCATCCATCACATTACCCATTACATCCATCCATAACATCTGTCCATTACATCATCCATAACATCTGTCCATCACATTACCAATTACATCCATCCATAACATCTGTCCATTACATCCATCCATAACATCTGTCCATTACATCCATCCATAACATCTGCCCATTACAACATCCATCCATAACATCTGCCCATTACAACATCCATCCATCACATTACCCATTACATCCATCCATAACATCTGTCCATTACATCATCCATAACATCTACCAATTACATCCATCCATAACATCTGTCCATTACATCCATCCATAACATCTGTCCATTACATCATCCATAACATCTACCAATTACATCCATCCATAACATCTGTCCATTACATCCATCCATAACATCTGTCCATTACATCCATCCATACCATCTGTCCATTACAGCATCCATCCATAACATCTGTCCATTACATCCATCCATAACATCTGTCCATTACAGCATCCATCCATAACATCCATCCATACCATCTGTCCATTACAGCATCCATCCATAACATCTGTCCATTACATCCACCCATAACATCTGCCCATTACATCCATCCATACCATCTGTCCATTACAGCATCCATCCATACCATCTGTCCATTACAGCATCCATCCATAACATCTGTCCATTACATCCATCCATAACATCTGTCCATTACATCCACCCATAACATCTGCCCATTACATCATCCATAACATCTGCTCATTACAACATCCATCCATAACATCTGCCCATTACATCCATCCATAGCATCTGTCCATTACATCCATCCATAACAGCTGCCCATTACATCATCCATAACATCTGCCCATTACAACATCCATCCATAACATCTGCCCATTACAACATCCATAACATCTGCCCATTACAACATCCATCCATAACATCTGCCCATTACATCCATTCATAACATCTGTCCATTACATCCATCCATAACATCTGCCCATTACATCCATCCATAACATCTGCCCATTACAGCATCCATCCATAACATCTGCCCATTACAGCATCCATCCATAACATCCATCCATTACATAACATCTGTCCATTACATCTGTCCATTACATCCATCCATAACATCCATCCATAACATCTGTCCATTACATCCATCCGTAACATCTGTCCATTACATCCATTCATAACATCCATCCATTACATCCATCCGTAACATCTGCCCATTACATCCATCCATAACATCTGTCCATTACATCCATCCATAACATCCATCCATAACATCTGTCCATTACATCCATCCGTAACATCTGTCCATTACATCCATTCATAACATCCATCCATTACATCCATCCGTAACATCTGCCCATTACATCCATCCATAACATCTGTCCATTACATCCATCCATAACATCTGTCCATTACATCCATCCGTAACATCTGCCCATTACATCCATCCGTAACATCTGCCCATTACATCCATCCATAACATCTGTCCATTACATCCATCCATAACATCTGTCCATTACATCCATTCATAACATCCATCCATTACATCCATCCGTAACATCTGCCCATTACATCCATCCGTAACATCTGTCCATTACATCCATTCATAACATCTGTCCATTACATCCATCCATAACATCTGCCCATTACATCCATCCATAACATCTGCCCATTACATCCATCCATTACATCCATCCATAACATCTGCCCATTACATCCATTCATAACATCTGCCCATTACATCCATTCATAACATCTGCCCATTACATCCATCCATAACATCTGCCCATTACATCCATTCATAACATCTGCCCATTACATCCATCCATAACATCTGCCCATTACATCCATTCATAACATCTGCCCATTACAACATCCATAACATCTGCCCAGTACATCCATCCATAACATCTGCCCATTACATCCATCCATAACATCTGTCCATTACATCCATCCATAACATATGCCCATTACATCCATCCATAACATCTGTCCATTACATCCATCCATAACATCTGCCCATTACATCCATTCATAACATCCATCCATAACATCTGCCCATTACATCCATTCATAACATCTGCCCATTACATTCATCCATAACATCCATCCATTACATCCATCCATAACATCTGCCCATTACAACATCCATCCATAACATCTGCCTATTACATCCATCCAAACATCTGTCCATTACATCCATCCATAACATCTGTCCATTACAGCATCCATCCATAACATCTGCCCATTACAACATCTGCCCATTAAAACATCCATAACATCTGCCCATTACAACATCCATCCATAACATCTGCCCATTACAACATCCATCCATAACATCTGTCCATTACATCCATCCATAACATCTGCCCATTACAGCATCCATCCATAACATCTGCCCATTACAACATCCATCCATCACATTACCCATTACATCCATCCATAACATCTGTCCATTACATCATCCATAACATCTGTCCATCACATTACCAATTACATCCATCCATAACATCTGTCCATTACATCCATCCATAACATCTGTCCATTACATCCATCCATAACATCTGCCCATTACAACATCCATCCATAACATCTGCCCATTACAACATCCATCCATCACATTACCCATTACATCCATCCATAACATCTGTCCATTACATCATCCATAACATCTACCAATTACATCCATCCATAACATCTGTCCATTACATCCATCCATAACATCTGTCCATTACATCCATCCATACCATCTGTCCATTACAGCATCCATCCATAACATCTGTCCATTACATCCATCCATAACATCTGTCCATTACAGCATCCATCCATAACATCCATCCATACCATCTGTCCATTACAGCATCCATCCATAACATCTGTCCATTACATCCACCCATAACATCTGCCCATTACATCCATCCATACCATCTGTCCATTACAGCATCCATCCATACCATCTGTCCATTACAGCATCCATCCATAACATCTGTCCATTACATCCATCCATAACATCTGTCCATTACATCCACCCATAACATCTGCCCATTACATCCATCCATAACATCTGCCCATTACATCATCCATAACATCTGCTCATTACAACATCCATCCATAACATCTGCCCATTACATCCATCCATAGCATCTGTCCATTACATCCATCCATAACAGCTGCCCATTACATCATCCATAACATCTGCCCATTACAACATCCATCCATAACATCTGCCCATTACAACATCCATCCATAACATTTGCCCATTACAACATCCATAACATCTGCCCATTACAACATCCATCCATAACATCTGCCCATTACAACATCCATCCATAACATCTGCCCATTACATCCATTCATAACATCTGTCCATTACATCCATCCATAACATCTGCCCATTACATCCATCCATAACATCTGCCCATTACAGCATCCATCCATAACATCTGCCCATTACAGCATCCATCCATAACATCCATCCATTACATAACATCTGTCCATTACATCTGTCCATTACATCCATCCATAACATCCATCCATAACATATGTCCATTACATCCATCCGTAACATCTGTCCATTACATCCATTCATAACATCCATCCATTACATCCATCCGTAACATCTGCCCATTACATCCATCCATAACATCTGTCCATTACATCCATCCATAACATCCATCCATAACATCTGTCCATTACATCCATCCGTAACATCTGTCCATTACATCCATTCATAACATCCATCCATTACATCCATCCGTAACATCTGCCCATTACATCCATCCATAACATCTGTCCATTACATCCATCCATAACATCCATCCATAACATCTGTCCATTACATCCATCCGTAACATCTGTCCATTACATCCATTCATAACATCCATCCATTACATCCATCCGTAACATCTGCCCATTACATCCATCCATAACATCTGTCCATTACATCCATCCATAACATCCATCCATAACATCTGTCCATTACATCCATCCGTAACATCTGTCCATTACATCCATTCATAACATCCATCCATTACATCCATCCGTAACATCTGCCCATTACATCCATCCATAACATCTGTCCATTACATCCATTCATAACATCTGTCCATTACATCCATCCATAACATCTGCCCATTACATCCATCCATAACATCTGTCCATTACATCCATCCATAACATCCATCCATAACATCTGTCCATTACATCCATCCATAACATCTGCCCATTACATCCATTCATAACATCCATCCATTACATCCATCCATAACATCTGCCCATTACATCCATCCATAACATCTGCCCATTACATCCATTCATAACATGTCCATTACATCCATCCATAACATCTGCCCATTACATCCATCCATAACATCTGCCCATTACATCCATCCATAACATCTGCCCATTACATCCATCCATAACATCTGCCCATTACATCCATTCATAACATCTGTCCATTACATCCATCCATAACATCTGCCCATTACATCCATCCATAACATCTGCCCATTACATCCATTCATAACATCCATCCATAACATCTGCCCATTACATCCATCCATAACATCTGTCCATTACATTCATCCATAACATCTGTCCATTACATCCATTCATAACATCTGTCCATTACATCCATCCATAACATCCATCCATAACATCTGCCCATTACATCCATCCATAACATCTGTCCATTACATCCATTCATAACATCTGCCCATTACATCCATCCATAACATCTGTCCATTACATCCATTCATAACATCTGCCCATTACATCCATCCATAACATCTGCCCATTACATCCATCCATAACATCTGCCCATTACATCCATCCATAACATCTGTCCATTACAGCATCCATAACATCTGCCCATTACATCCATCCATAACATCTGTCCATTACAACATCCATCCATAACATCTGCCCATTACATCCATCCATAACATCTGTCCATTACATCATCCATAACATCTACCAATTACAACATCCATCCATAACATCTGCCCATTACATCCATTCATAGCATCTGCCCATTACAGCATCCATAACATCTGTCCATTACAACATCCATCCATAGCATCTGCCCATTACATCCATCCATAACATCTGTCCATTACAGCATCCATCCATAACATCTGTCCATTACATCCACCCATAACATCTGTCCATTACATCCATCCATAACATCTGCCCATTACATCCATCCATAACATCTGTCCATTACATCCACCCATAACATCTGTCCATTACATCCATCCATAACATCTGCCCATTACATCTGCCCATTACATCCATCCATAACATCTGTCCATTACATCCATCCATAACATCTGTCCATTACAGCATCCATCCATAACATCTGCCCATTACAACATCCATCCATAACATCTGCCCATTACAACATCCATCCATAACATCTGTCCATTACAACATCCATCCATAACATCTGTCCATTACATCCATCCATAACATCTGCCCATTACATCCATCCATTACATCCATCCATAACATCTGCCCATTACAACATCCATCCATAACATCTGCCCATTACATCCATCCATAACATCTGTCCATTACATCCATCCATAACATCTGCCCATTACATCCATCCATAACATCTGCCCATTACATCCATTCATAACATCTGCCCATTACATCCATTCATAACATCTGTCCATTACATCCATCCATAACATCTGTCCATTACCTCTGCCCATTACATCCATTCATAACATCTGCCCATTACATCCATCCATAACATCTGTCCATTACATCCATCCATAACATCTGTCCATTACATCCATCCATAACATCTGTCCATTACATCCATTCATAACATCCATCCATAACATCTGTCCATTACATCCATCCATAACATCTGTCCATTACATCCATCCATAACATCTGTCCATTACATCCATCCATAACATCTGCCCATTACAACATCCATCCATAACATCTGCCCATTACATCCATCCATAACATCTGTCCATTACATCCATCCATAACATCTGTCCATTACATCCATCCATAACATCTGCCCATTACAACATCCATCCGTTACTGTCTTCTGTTACATCCATCCATTACCTTCTGCTGTTTCCTCCATCCATTACATCTGTCCATCACATCGCATGTTTGAGTTAAAAGTACTAAGGTTTTCGTTTTGTCAAACCTTATTTTAGCTCTCCATGCTAATAGAAAATTGGAGAGAACAATGGGGTATCCCCCTCGTGAGTCTGTCCGTCCATTCATCCCCCTCTATCTATGCATCACTGTGACACTCAAAGTCTTCCATACTGATCAGTACTACACCTCAACTGATGCAACACTGCTGGGGAGAATTCTTTTTCAAAACCAATTTCTTGTTTATTATCAGATTCTAGTGAAAATCTTCTTTTATACATCCAATGTCTTCTCTTAATTGTTTTGCATAGCTAACATTGTATCATTTACTGCCATCATGTTTGCAGGATGTGAAATTGACAGGGTTTTCCACAGATACCATTCTTGGGAAGGACATCCGAATCTGGGCTGAGAAACACAAGAGAGAGGTGATGCTTTATATATAAGCAGAATTGTTTACCATTGTTCACAAACTGGAAATGTCAACATTTATAATAGTCTTATTGGAAATGTCCGCCTCCGTTGTCGAGTGGTTACGGTCGCTGACTTGTATACCACCGTAACCTATCATCACTGATGGTCACGGGTTCGAGCCTCGCTCAGACTGTGTCTCATTTATTTGAAAAAGTTGGCAGTTTCTAACGGAGGTTGGTGCACCCAAGTACTGGTTAATCGTTGGAGCCTGCCCAGGAAAGGTGTTGTTAGGTAAACTGCCCGCCGGCGATATAGCCCAAAATGGTGCTGATGCAGGCGTAAAACCTGAAATAACCTGACAAAATAATAACTCAGTTCTTGATTTAACCCTTTCCTTCATAGAGATTTAGGTTAATATACTATTATATCTGCATACAAACGACAGCCATTTAACCCTTTCCTTCATAGAGATTTAGGTTAATATACTATTATATCTGTATACAAACGACAGCCATTTAACTCTTTCCTTCATAGAGATTTAGGTTAATATACTATTATATCTCCATACAAACGACAGCCATTTAACCCTTTCCTTCATAGAGATTTAGGTTAATATACTATTATATCTGCATACAAACGACAGCCATTTAACTCTTTCCTTCATAGAGATTTAGGTTAATATACTATTATATCTCCATACAAACGACAGCCATTTAACCCTTTCCTTCATAGAGATTTAGGTTAATATACTATTATATCTGCATACAAACGACAGCCATTTAACCCTTTCTTCATAGAGATGTAGGTTAATATACTATTATATCTCCATACAAACGACAGCCATTTAGCTATCATGTAGTGGATAAGTAGTCGCCATATCTATCCCACCTCCATAGATATTACTGGGACCTTTATTATGAACATTGGTTTGGCTACTACATTGTCAATGTATGTCGTATTGGTAATGGCATCAAGAGGTGCTTCTATGAGGGAAAAGGTTAAGATCTGTCTATATGTTTACATAGAATCTGCTGCACATTCCCATTTTTTAAATAATACATGTATGTTATTCAGATTTGAAGTACTGTCAAAATTTGAAGATCTGAGCACGAATTAACTGTTTGTAAATCCCCCCTACATTGTGGATATTTATCAGTGGAAGTTAGCCCTCAGTTAACAGTGTATTCATTTGCTAACCAGTGGTATATTTACCAGCATTTGTTTGTATGCTTACAGCCAGGGGTATATTTACCAACATTTGTTTGTATGCTTACAGCCAGGGGTATATTTACCAACATTTGTTTGTATGCTTACAGTGGTATATTTACCAGCATTTGTTTGTATGCTTACAGTGGTATATTTACCAACATTTGTTTGTATGCTTACAGCCAGTGGTATATTTACCAACATTTGTTTGTATGCTTACAGCCAGTGGTATATTTACCAGCATTTGTTTGTATGCTTACAGTGATATATTTACTAACATTTGTTTGTATGCTTACAGTGGTATATTTACCAACATGTGTTTGTATGCTTACAGTGGTATATTTACCAACATTTGTTTGTATGCTTACAGTGGTATATTTACCAACATTTGTTTGTATGCTTACAGTGGTATATTTACCAACATTTGTTTGTATGCTTACAGTGGTATATTTACCAACATTTGTTTGTATGCTTACAGCCAGTGGTATATTTACCAACATTTGTTTGTATGCTTACAGCCAGTGGTATATTTACCAACATTTGTTTGTATGCTTACAGTGGTATATTTACCAACATTTGTTTGTATGCTTACAGTGGTATATTTACCAACATTTGTTTGTATGCTTACAGCCAGTGGTATATTTACCAACATTTGTTTGTATGCTTACAGCCAGTGGTATATTTACCAACATTTGTTTGTATGCTTACAGCCAGTGGTATATTTACCAACATTTGTTTGTATGCTTACAGTGGTATATTTACCAACATTTGTTTGTATGCTTACAGCCAGTGGTATATTTACCAGCATTTGTTTGTATGCTTGCAGCCAGTGGTATATTTACCAACATTTGCCTGTATGCTTACAGTGGTATATTTACCAACATTTGTTTGTATGCTTACAGTGGTATATTTACCAGCATTTGTTTGTATGCTTACAGCCAGTGGTATATTTACCAACATTTGTTTGTATGCTTACAGCCAGTGGTATATTTACCAACATTTGTTTGTATGCTTACAGCCAGTGGTATATTTACCAACATTTGTTTGTATGCTTACAGCCAGTGGTATATTTACCAACATTTGTTTGTATGCTTACAGTGGTATATTTACCAACATTTGTTTGTATGCTTACAGTGGTATATTTACCAACATTTGTTTGTATCCTTACAGTGGTATATTTACCAACATTTGTTTGTATCCTTACAGTGGTATATTTACCAACATTTGTTTGTATCCTTACAACCAGTGGTATATTTACCAACATTTGTTTGTATCCTTACAACCAGTGGTATATTTACCAACATTTGTTTGTATCCTTACAACCAGTGGTATATTTACCAACATTTGTTTGTATCCTTACAACCAGTGGTATATTTACCAACATTTGTTTGTATGCTTACAACCAGTGGTATATTTACCAACATTTGTTTGTATGCTTACAGCCAGTGGTATATTTACCAACATTTGTTTGTATGCGTACAGCCAGTGGTATATTTACCAACATTTGTTTGTATGCTTACAGCCAGTGGTATATTTACCAACATTTGTTTGTATCCTTACAACCAGTGGTATATTTACCAACATTTGTTTGTATCCTTACAGCCAGTGGTATATTTACCAACATTTGTTTGTATGCTTACAGCCAGTGGTATATTTACCAACATTTGTTTGTATGCTTAAGCCAGTGGTATATTTACCAACATTTGTTTGTATCCTTACAACCAGTGGTATATTTACCAACATTTGTTTGTATCCTTACAACCAGTGGTATATTTACCAGCATTTGTTTGTATCCTTACAGTGGTATATTTACCAACATTTGTTTGTATCCTTACAGTGGTATATTTACCAACATTTGTTTGTATCCTTACAACCAGTGGTATATTTACCAACATTTGTTTGTATCCTTACAGCCAGTGGTATATTTACCAACATTTGTTTGTATGCTTACAACCAGTGGTATATTTACCAACATTTGTTTGTATGCTTACAGCCAGTGGTATATTTACCAACATTTGTTTGTATCCTTACAGCCAGTGGTATATTTACCAACATTTGTTTGTATGCTTACAGCCAGTGGTATATTTACCAACATTTGTTTGTATCCTTACAGCCAGTGGTATATTTACCAACATTTGTTTGTATCCTTACAGCCAGTGGTATATTTACCAACATTTGTTTGTATCCTTACAGTGGTATATTTACCAACATTTGTTTGTATCCTTACAACCAGTGGTATATTTACCAACATTTGTTTGTATCCTTACAACCAGTGGTATATTTACCAACATTTGTTTGTATCCTTACAACCAGTGGTATATTTACCAACATTTGTTTGTATCCTTACAGCCAGTGGTATATTTACCAACATTTATTTGTATGCTTACAGCCAGTGGTAAATTTACCAACATTTGTTTGTATCCTTACAGCCAGTGGTATATTTACCAACATTTGTTTGTATGCTTACAGTCAGTGGTATATTTACCAACATTTGTTTGTATGCTTACAGCCAGTGGTATATTTAGAGATGCAGTTTCCGGGAGATTATCCAATGGCGCCTCCATTTGTCAGAGTGACACGGCCAAGATTTAAGTTCCTGACAGGTAAGCAATAGACAGGACTAAATGCCCTCGGGGTGACGACATTCCTTAAACACCGGTAGACAGGACTAAATACCCTCGGGTGACGACATACCTTAAACACCAGTAGGCAGGACTAAATGCCCTCGGGTGACGGCATTCCTTAAACACCAATAGGCAGGACTAAATACCCTCGGGTGACGGCATTCCTTAAACACCAATAGGCAGGACTAAATACCCTCGGGTGACGACATACCTTAAACACCGGTAGACAGGACTAAATGCCCTCGGGTGACAGCATACCTTAAACACCAGTAGGCAGGACTAAATGCCCTCGGGTGACGACATACCTTAAACACCGGTAGGCAGGACTAAATGCCCTCAGGTGACGACATACCGTAAACACCAATAGGCAAGTTCCAGGTCACATGCTATATTTGTTCGTTATTTATATATATCTAAATTTATTTTAGCTCGATTGTGAAACAAGTTGCTACAAATTATATTACTCACTCTCGAGACCTCATTCCTGATGGAATCCATCGTCACTAGCGAGAGAGGAGGCAACGTGGAATTTAAATGCCTTGCCTAAGGGCACAATCGTAATGTCTCCAGTGGGGCTCGAACACCGGGCCTTTCACACCTGAAGTGAATGCGCTATCACGACATTTGTTTTAACCTGTAACACATAGTTGTATTGTTGAAGTTATAACCTGATGCAGAATGGTCTTGGACTATTAGTTTCCCAGGTTATGTGTTTTCATTATAGACTGGTGCATAGTGAAATTAGACAATTAATTTCACAGGTCACGTGTGTATATTTTATATGCATAGTGATCTCAAACAATTATTTTCACAGGTCATGTGACAATTGGAGGCAGTATTTGTATGGAAATGTTGACAAAGTCGGGCTGGATGCCTACCAATGATATAGAGGTACATGTATATGTGTATAATATAAAGTTTTAACTTTATTTATAACGATTGCGAAGCAAGTTTTAACAACTTATATCAGGGATCAGTTTAGAGGGCGATGTGGGCGAAATTGTCGCCCTAGGGACCCTGACTTCGCCCTCTGGGGGCCCCACTTCTCCCTAAAAAAAAGGTTTTTACCATTTTCAAACAAAATGTTGTCTAGTAAGATACACTGGCCCATTATAAAGCACTCTTTCTATTCAAATGTTGTATTTAATGGTTGTACTGTGCATTTTAACCCTATTTTGCAGAAGTATATTAAAGAACACCATTTAAGGAAGCGATCACGCGCTTTCTCACTTCTCCCAAAAATTCTGACCTAGAATGAACCCGGTTATATTAATCACTCTCGTTGGTGCGGATGAAAGCATATATGTGGTCATTCATGTGGTAGGAAACCAGAGTACCCGGAGAAAACCCACATGTCCGATCTGGCAACCATACCATCTCACATACTTCCCGGTCCGAGGATCGAACCCGGGTTGCATTGGCGAGAAGTGAGTGCGCTAACCACTGTGCTAATTGGACAAGATTTACAGGCTGTGGGATGTATCTATAGAAGTATATTTTGCAATACAGGACACATATTTACAGTTAATTGGTTATTGTTTGATCTGCATTGTAGCATTTATTGTAACCGAATTAAAAATATTACAAAAATATTTCTGTATTACATTATAGCTATGTGATATATTACTGTATCACAGTGCTATTTATAGCATATTACTTAAATATTTCTGTATTACACGATCCTTCACAGTTCTATTTATAGCATATTACTTAAATATTTCTGTATTACAGGATCCTTCACAATTATATTTATAGCATATTACTTAAATAGTTCTGTATTACACGATCCTTCACAGTTCTATTTATAGCATATTACTTAAAGATATTACACAATCCTTCATAGTTCTATTTATAGCATAGTAATTAAATATTTCTGTAATACACAAACCTTCACAGTTCTATTTATAGCATATTTCTTAAATATATACACGATCTTTCACAGTTCTATTTATAGCATCCATATTTCAGAGCATTCTTGTACAGATACGATCAGAGATCATGAGTGACCCAAACACACGCCTAGACCCAAATCCTGACAGAGAATATGGGGAAACGGAGGCCAGAAATGCGTTTGAGAGAATGGTGAATAGATATGGTTGGAATAAGTAGCCTACGAGAGCATGGCTGTAGGGACAGACATAAACATCAACCAACCGCTGCACGAAGCAGTACAAAGGACCAATTAGTACAGCAAGGCACTGACCACCCAAGCTTATAATGGTCTGCCCACCTGAAGAGTGCTGTTGACTTTCAAAATAGAAGAAATAGATATAACTGTATTTACTCGCCTATAAGACGGTGATTAAAATTATTTTTTAAAATCAGTTTGTTCCAACTCCCTAATTGATGACCTTTGAAATAACTGAAAGGGTGTAACAAAAGCACAGACTTTCACAGCTCTCAGTAAACTGATCTTGTCAATAGCATTTTAGCAAAATGATTGCGAAGCAAGTTCTAGCAACTTATATTAATAACTCTCTTTGGCGCGGATGACAGCGTATATGTGGTCATTCGTGTGGGAGGAAACCGGGGGTCCCTGGAGAAAACCCACCTGTCCGATCTGGTGACCATCGTACCATCTCATATACTTCCCAGTCCGAGAATCGAACCCGGGTTGCATTGGTGAGAAGCAAGTGCGCTAACCACTGCGCTAATCGGACAGCCAAATCAAATTTATAGTAGTGCATATTTTTATGATTTGACATCATTTACAGTGTCCTTACAGTACAATTTGTTTGATCTTTACTTCTGAGTGGTTTCCATTTTCTAAAACCGTTTTATACGTGGGTCTATGCAAAATAAAACTGATTTAAGACCAACGTTGTGGGTCGTCTTATAGTCGATAACGTCTTATAGGCGAGTAAATGTGGTACATAGAACAATGTATAACTTTGTGATTGGTCAACCTGGTTGTATATTCCAAAACAAGAGCAGTGTATAGCTTTATGATTGGTCAAACTGGTTGTACATTCTAGAACAAGAGCAATGTATAGCTTTATGATTGGTCAAACTGGTTGTACATTCTAGAACAAGAGCAATGTATAGCTTTATGATTGGTCAAACTGGTTGTACATTCCAGAACAAGAGCAATGTATAGCTTTATGATTGGTCAAACTGGTTGTACATTCTAGAACAAGAGCAATGTATAGCTTTATGATTGGTCAAACTGGTTGTACATTCTAGAACAAGAGCAATGTATAGCTCTATGATTGGTCAAACTGGTTTACATTCTAAAACAAGAGCAATGTATAGCTCTATGATTGGTCAAACTGGTTTACATTCTAAAACAAGAGCAATGTATAGCTTTATGATTGGTCAAACTGGTTGTACATTCCAGAACAAGAGCAATGTATAGCTTTATGATTGGTCAAACTGGTTGTACATTCTAGAACAAGAGCAATGTATAGCTTTATCATTGGTCAAACTGGTTGTACATTCCAATTGGTTGTAATAATTGTCTCCGCCATATCAAATAGAAAGAAGGTTTCAAGTTGTATAATGTATGATGGTATGTATTTGAGATCAGGCGTGACGTGAATCATCGATCTATTGTGAGGTCATATATTCACAACCTGCGAACATCTTCAGTATATTTTTTAATTTACAGTTGGGACGTCCCAAGTTTTATTTACTTTATACAAATTTATTTAGCTCAATTGCGAAACAAGTTCTTACAACTTATATTAATCACTCTCGAGACCTCATTCCTGATGGAGTTTGAGCCCCGCTGGAGCCGTTACGATTGTGCCCTTAGGCAAGGTATTTAAATTCCATGTTGCCTCTTCTCTCTCCTTCATGGTGATGGATTCCATCAGGAATGAGGTCTCGAGAGTGATTAATATAAGTTGAAAGAACTTGTTTCGCAATCAAGCTAAAATAAATTTGTATAACTAAAAATTAAACAGTTTGCGCGTAACATATGTGGGTTTGTCCCGTATGTAGAAGTTCACAAACAATATAAAACTTGAGTAAACAATCGAACTTAGTACTTTTAAATCACCCGTCTCCGTCTCTTGAAATTTGTTGGGTATGTCAATTGTAAACATGCACTGGATTGAGAACAAATATCACGGGTGAAACAGCAGTATCAAACGTTTACGAGGGTGGACGGGAAAATGGGCCATGCCCCGTCAAAAGGGTCGCCGACCAGTAACGGTAATAGTGTTTCATCTTCCTACTAAAATACATTATTTTCAATATATTAGTGTCATTTAATCATGGAATATATTTTTGGGGACAATCTCAAGGGTAAGATGAAATAATATTTATTTTAAAGTTGACAGGCTACAAACTGTTTACAACAAATATTATGATCTCATTGAAGCTATTGAATGGACCATTCTTGTTGGCTTGTGGCTGTCCGACTTTGGGAGAAAACTGGAGAAATACCACCTGTTTGATTTGATGACCATCTTCTAAATATACTGGGCAGGAAATTCCTTTGGTGAGCTCATTATCTATGGTGAGCTCATTATATATGGAGAGCTCATTATCTATGGATATAGCTCATTATCTATGGATATAGCTCATTATCTATGGATATAGCTCATTATCTATGGATATAGCTCATTATCTATGGAGAGCTCATTATATATGGAGAGCTCATTATATATGGAGAGATCATTATCTATGGAGAGCTCATTATATATGGAGAGCTCATTATCTATGGAGAGCTCATTATATATGGAGAGCTCATTATCTATGGAGAGCTCATTATATATGGAGAGCTCATTATCTATGGAGAGGTAATTATCATCTTCATTATGTTTTCATCCAATATATTCATTATGTGTTGTCACAAGTTTGCAATGAACTATATTTGTGCAAAAACATGTAAAAATATGACTTGTGCACTTATTACACTTTTTATGGTAATGGAATAATACTATTCTATTCGTGTTCCATTTATATCAAACCCCTTGCGGGGACCTAGACATGTTTCATGGGCAGGCTTGGCCGACAGTTATAAAACAGTTAACCAGTACTAAGTAATGTGTGTGAGGAGCCTTGCTTAAGGACATTACATACATGCACCGACCGAGTATCGAACCCGGTACTAAGTAATGTGTGTGAGGAGCCTTGCTTAAGTACATTACATACATGCCCTGACCGGGTATCGTACCCGGTACTAAGTAATGTGTGTGAGGAGCCTTGCTTAAGGACATTACATACATGCCTTGACCGAGTATCGAACCGGTACTAAGTAATGTGTGTGAGGAGCCTTGCTTAAGGACATTACATACATGCCCTGACAGAGTATCGAACCCGGTACTAAGTAATGTGTGTGAGGAGCCGTGCTTAAGGACATTACATACATGCCCTGACAGAGTATCGAACCCGGTACTAAGTAATGTGTGTGAGGAGCCATGCTTAAGTACATTACATACATGCCCTGACCAGGTATCGTACCCGGTACTAAGTAATGTGTGTGAGGAGCCTTGCTTAAGGACATTACATACATGCCCTGACCGGGTATCGTACCCGGTACTAAGTAATGTGTGTGAGGAGCCTTGCTTAAGGACATTACATACATGCCCTGATCGAGTATCGAAACCCGGTACTAAGTAATGTGTGTGAGGAGCCGTGCTTAAGGACATTACATACATGCCCTGACCGGGTATCGTACCCGGTACTAAGTAATGTGTGTGCGGAGCCGTGCTTAAGGACATTACATACATGCCCTGACCGAGTATCGAACCCGGTACCCTTCAATTCCAAATGCGACGCTCTGCCACATACATTGCCATTTGTTGTGTTGATTATATGGTTACCTGTAATTGGCACTGATTTCATTGTTAGTAGATCAAATTCTATTTCACAAATTCATCTCTCTATGCCAATATACAATGTCATTTGTACGTCATGTAATTGGCACTGATTTCATTGTTAGTAGATCAAATTCTATTTCACAAATTCATCTCTCTATGCCAATATACAATGTCATTTGTACGTCATGTAATTGGCACTGATTTCATTGTTAGTAGATCAAATTCTATTTCACAAATTCATCTCTCTATGCCAATATACAATGTCATTTGTACGTCATGTAATTGGCACTGATTTCATTGTTAGTAGATCAAATTCTATTTCACAAATTCATCTCTATGCCAATATACAATGTCATTTGTACGTCATGTAATTGGCACTGATTTCATTGTTAGTAGATCAAATTCTATTTCACAAATTCATCTCTCTATGCCAATATACAATGTCATTTGTACGTCATGTAATTGGCACTGATTTCATTGTTAGTAGATCAAATTCTATTTCACAAATTCATCTCTCTATGCCAATATACAATGTCATTTGTACGTCATGTAATTGGCACTGATTTCATTGTTAGTAGATCAAATTCTATTTCACAAATTCATCTCTCTATGCCAATATACAATGTCATTTGTACGTCATGTAATTGGCACTGATTTCATTGTTAGTAGATCAAATTCTATTTCACAA
>CM026395.1:13837215-13867452 GCA_014843695.1 Archivesica marissinica | reverse complement strand
TTTAATACAGCCACCTTCAATGTTCCTTGGTATATTGGACAATCGACGCTAATCTTTGCTATCGGATAATTACCAGGGATATAATTGACACCGCGGATTGTTACCCGTTCACCTGTTTATTCTAAATGATCAGCGGTCTGATCAGTAGCCGACAATAAACTAATTGTCGCACCTGAATCTCTCAAATACGTCACTTGTGCGGTGTTATTATTTATGCGTGCTTGACCTGTATATTTGGCAAGTAATGGATTTACCCTCTCGGTATTTTCACATGAGTTCACTGGCTCATTGGTTATAAAGGCTGAACTATGAGTAGTGTTTGACACGTGGTGTCCGTTTGCTAGGTTTCTAGTACCCCTGTACCTAGGTGAATTGGGATCTGCCCAACACTCTGTTCGTCCGTGGCCATTACGCCTACAATAACTACAATATTTTTCTATCCGGGGAGTTCTATTGGTAGCTTGGGAATTATCTATCCTAATATTGGGTCGATACATGGGTGATGGGATATATGGCCTTGGGGCTGGAGGTCGGTGTTCTGTATCTCTGGGTTTCACATTCGGATTTGAAGTACTCCGTGTCCTGGGCGCTAATCTGCGATGGAGGTTATATTCATCAGCCAGGGAAATACATTCCTGGAGAGTAGATGCTTTCTTATCCATAATGAACAAATTAAGCTCATCACTTAGCTGGGAATCGAATCTATATCTCAAGAGCAGCTCGATCCAGTTGACCTCGCTCGGATCATTGTTCTCCGTCCATAGAGTCATTTGCTCCCTTAATTCCTTAATGAATTCGGAATATGTCTGCTGAGTTTTCTTTACCCAAGAGAAGAAATTCTTTCTATATACAGTGGGTGAGAGTCTATATTCATCCAAGATGGCGGCCTTGAGGGTATCGTAATTATTAGCGTCTTGGACAGGAAGAGTGGCATATATATTTCTGGCCTTGTCGGACAACTTGTCTATACTATGGCCCACCCATGTTTGTTTGGCGACCTGGCTAGCTTCGAACAGTCTCTCACATGTTGCGAAGAATTTATCTGGCCTCATAGTCTGGGTCCAAATAGGAACAGAAATGTTTGTCTTAGAGGGCCTATTATCTGTATGGAGGGGGTTCTTTTGCTGAGATTCCTGATCTCTCTGGATTTCTCTCAGGCGAATCTCCGTCTGCATTTTCTCCCTTTGCATTCTTTCCTCCCTGTCCCTTTCTCTTCTCTTTCCCCTCTTTGTTTTACTTCATCCCTCTCTCTTTCTCTCTCTCTTTCTTCTCTTTCCCTCTCTCTTTCTTCTCTTTGTTTTACTTCTTCCCTCTCTCTTTCTCTCTCGCTTTGTTTTACTTCTTCCCTCTCTCTTTCCCTCTCTCTTTCTTTCTCATAAATCTCACCCTGACGTTCCAGATTTGCCTGATTAAAGAAGGGAAGTCTCATTAATTTGTCCCATATCTCATCACCTGTTGTCTGCAAGTCGGGGTGAACCGGCCCCTCAGTTTCCTTATTAGCACTCCTAGTTGTAGCCATTTTATTTTTTTATTTCCCAAAATTTTTAATCCCCCGAATGTATCTCCAAATGTATTATAGAATTGAGTTCAATAAAAGGAAGTAAATCACTAATATAATTTTAATGATAATATTAAGCCTCTATGAAAAGAAAACTGGTACTTACCGAAGTCTGTCTCGTCCGTTAATCCAATATATCATTTATCACATATTCAAAGTTTGCACATTTCCAATAATTTAATCCATTTCATTAATTTAATAATTCGTTGACGTCTTTCACTTATTTCCAAATTCTAACACTGTCTCGCATGCACTTCTGTTTTCCCACGTTAATTAATAGTCCCTTGTATTCTTCATTTATAAATCCTAGTGTCCTTCACAATATTCCATATATAAATTCTAGTGTCCTTCACAATATGTCACGATATGTCACCTCTTCTTTATTTCCAATCCCGGACGAGCGTCCCAATTGTCGCAAACTCTCCTTTTTCTTCTCGTAATAATATGTCTAGGTTGCTACGGCTCTTACCAGGGTCTATCCTATGTAGACTCGCTGGAGTTGTCTAGGGGGTTTCTTCGTTATTATATGTATTAATGATAACTCAACACAGTATTACATTTCTTCTATCTAATATCTTGTTTATATTGGCATCAGAAATATCCATATATATATAATCAGTGATCTATATATATATATACATCGTATCATTAAAAGCTTATTTAACAATCCATTTGTGTGAGCCGAATATGCGCTTACACAGTATATTTAACATCCAATCTTTCTAATCAGTCATTACTCAATATCACTATAATCTAATCACTGTTTCTGATTAGATTAACTTTTAATCAACTTCGATATGGTTCGCCGAAACTCTATGTTTCTTCTGTGGCTGAACAATTTAATTATTCGACAAATCTTTATAAGTTATATTTCTTATAATGTCAATAATATCTAAGTATCATAAATACAGTTTATATGTTCTATATACTAGATTGAGATCACGACCTTTATCGCTCCTGGAGTTAGGCTCTAGTGTGTCTGATCTATGTTAATAAAATCCATTTCTTATATACATAATTGAATCAGTGTATATATGATATAACAATTCCTAAAACATCTGTTATTCCTAAACATCTGTTATGTTATCTAATATTACACCATCAAACCAGTTCGGTGCCTTTGTATTACATAACTGGACACCTGCAACCACGGCCTTGATAAAATGAGATTAGGCCTAACATCTTAAGTCATTTCCCGCGCGAAGCGAGATTGATAATTTTAGGCGCGAAAATAATATTAGATGATTATGCATAAAACACATATATATATATTACATGGTACCAGCCTGGCGCCTGGCATACAAGCATAGGATTCGGGAAGTACTGATGTTCATAAAAAGAGGTGTCTCATAAGTCAGAAATGACTGGCCCTTTAAATAGGGGTGACACTATAATAAACAAACACTTTACTTATAGGGGTGAACTATAGTAGAAATTTAAACTGAATATATTCGAAATGACACTGATATATAAGCGATATACTGTATTTCATTTCCTCACCGATATAAGTACCATATAGACACATTTAGAAAATATTAAAAACTTAGTCGATGTAGGGAATACGATTTGTAGAAAGATATGGCGTGAGATGAAACAGCCATAACAAAGCCTACTTCCAAGAAGTATATCACAGAGTGTAATCGGTCCAGTGATGTGTATATATATATATATATATATATATATATATATATATATATATATATATATATATATATATATATATATTAGGGGTGGCAACGAATCGAACGGCCGAATATCCGAATACTATTCTAGTATTCGAATAATCGGGGAAATATTATATTGTCCTCAAAAATGCCACCCGCTCAGTCAAACGTTTGGAAATGCTTGAATCGATCTGAGAATACGAAAACTGCTAGGTTTAATATAAAATTATGTAAATTGGAAGATGACGTGTACACGTAAATCAGAAATTAAGTTAGTTCGGCCTTTTTATAAGAGTTTAAAGCAGCATTACATGGTAATAAAGGATGTTTTGGGTAAAATATAAATACTAATGTGTGTGTGTGTTTACAAAAATCGAAATAGTCGTTCAGAAATTAACACACGACATGTAAACACGCACAGCGCGCATGCGGGAAACAACAGAGGCTGTAGAAAACAACGTATATATTTTGAACATGAAAGACTATCTATCTATCTTCCTCTAATGTCGAACTCCTCGCGGGGATGTAGAAATGTCCCTAAAAGACTTAGCTAACACAGGTATGAACCAACATATCAAGTAATTTAATTAAAAAAGACAACGTGGGACAAATGGGGACGATGCATTCCGAATGCAAACAAGTGCGGACGATGCGTTCCGGTTGTAAACAAGTGCGTGACCGATCGACTCAGAAAGTCCTACTTTCCGTTTCGAGTGTGTTTTATCGCAAAAAAACACTGTTTACCAAATGAACATAAGCATACAAAGTATAATGTTAGAATGTGTAGCACCATTGCTACCCATACGTAAAAATTGAATTGTTCAAATATCTTTTATTTCATACGATGTAATGCTGCTTTAAGTGATTTTGAGTTTTTGATAGACCGAATATTCGAATAGTATAATCGCTATTCGTTGCCATCCCTAGTATATATGGTTAAATGTGTACAGTAATGTGCAAATCATTAGTTATACACATTTCAAAAGGTAAAGAAATGTGAAAATGCATACCACATTACTAGTATTGTACATAGTTTAGACATAGATGCACACGCCACAGACGTTTGGTGTCTGTAATGTGTATGGCTTTGATAGTGACGAGGTGTTATTCTTAAAGCTGCTTGGATATATGGCCTAAAAAGTTGTATGACGTCAAGCATACGGTGTATCATAATGTTCTTTAAAAATGTTTTTAATTTTTTTAACCCGAACACATTTGTCTAGACCCCAAGTCTCTGTGGTATACGCATGTATTGGGAATCTGTCACATGACCCTAGTGCGTAAAGTGTGTTAACATAGAGGAAGAAAACCACTTAGTTTCATATGAAAGTGTAATTAACTACGATTAGGAAGGTATATGGTATCGTTAAATCAATTAACCTGCGTAACAGGCATGAACTGTTCGAGTGCCTGCAGCCAGTCTGTAGTGTATTGGTATCAGGATTACATAGGCTTTAATTAAGCCATTCCTGCTCTATATGACTGATTGAGACTAATAGCTACGATATAGATCTTAATAACAATATTACACATATTCTGATCTATATAAAACGAAGTTAGATTTCATATGACCCAATTCTTAATCAGTGTGCAATAGTACCAATTTTGTATTTCAGTGTTTTATAATTGATTTAGAAGTCCGGAGTTCGAGCCCCGCTGGAGCAGTTACGATTGTGCCCTTAGGCAAGGCATTTAAATTCTACATTGCCTCTTATCTCCCCCTCGTGGTGATGAATTCCATCAGGAATGAGGTCTCGAGAGTGATTAATATCAATTGAAACAACTTGTTTCGCAATCGAGCTAAAATAAAGTTGTATAAATAAATCTTCGTTGAACAATAATACATCCGCCCCGTGGTCAGAACCCAGGTCAACTATTGCGAGTAAAGTTTCATATTATAGATCATATTTACTATTCAATATAAATTGAAAGAGTACATACATTATTACATTACGAAACTGTGTTAATATGGATTTTCTACATTTACATATGGATTGAGTACTGTAAGTGTTGTGCCATTATTGAAATGTGTTTAACCCTTTCAACACCACATACCTCTATATAGGCTTACAAAAAGTGTAGATCCAGATGAGCCGGCTCCTGACGAGCCGTCTCATCAGGATCTGCACTTTTTGCCAGTAGTATTACTAATTTTAGACAAAATTACCCATCTTGATAAATGAACTGGTCCGAATGTAATTTTCTTATTCATTTATTGGTCTAAAAATATCATGGACCAGTCCATGTCAGTTACTTGGTGTTGAAAGAGTTAATTATTTGTTTCTATGTATTCTTATATGTCAATTGCCTATGTTTTAGGCTTTCCAGACATACGGTAATAAAGAATTATCGAACGAACATATGCCAGAGCAGCTCCTATACAGTATATGCCCACTGTCACACATGTATATACGTTTGTCGTGTTAGGCTATGTTTTGTGCATTGTGTTGTTTGTGTTGTGCAGAATAAACGGTCGCGTACGTCATTGCGCGTGTAAATCACTAAGCTAAGTGATGACGTATCTGTTTAGTCACGCTCATACAAGCGAACATCTTCATCCGGGGAACGCCTGAATCTGTGTCACTGGATGGCCATGATTTTCGGTAAATCATACTTCAGGAAGCGAAAGTATCTTAATATGATGTACTATTGAAGGCACATTGTACGTGGTAAACCAATGTGTACAGACGGATCTGGACTGGTAATCCAGGGATCACAGGTTCGATCCCCCGTCTGACCCTAATAAAATTAACAGTCTTTCAGATGGGACGTTAAACCGAGGTCTCGTGTCAGTGCTTTACACCGTGCACGTAAAAGAACCAGAGGAGACTCTGGAATGGGTCTCTCTCTGTATCATTGCACTATCCTCCAAAATCTAAAATGACTAATATCTTCAGGAGGCGTCGCTCATATGGGCAACCGGTAGCGACGATAAATTAACGTAAAACACACGCGTAAACCAATGTATGCGGTCACGTAAACATTTGCGTTCAGTATACTGCCCTAATCAAGGCACGATGTACGTGGTAAACTAATGTAGAGATTTACGTATAAATATGTCTATAAAACAGCGCTTCTTTGGTATATGAATAATTAATTCATGTAAATATAAGCAATGAATAGCTGGATAAGACCTCCACACACTTAAAAACGCACGATGTAGTTCATACCCCGATGAATACTATTGGCCCGCGATTCATTACTGTAAACAATTCTCTCATACCAAACGTGTTTATAGTAATATGTATGTAATTGTAAGATTTGCAGCCAATGTTGTATTCAATTTCAGTGATGACTTATTATCTTGAGGAAAAACTGGTTCCATATTTGCGGAATGACCTTGACATAGCTGATCAGATTATAGAGGTTGGAACTTCAAGACTACACATAAACAAGTGAGTAGTTGGCAACGAAGGTCATATTACGACTATAGATGTTCGAACTTCTAATATACACATACACAAGTAAGTAGATGAGGTAGAAAATCAGACTATAGAGGCTGGAACTTCTAGAATACACACAAACTAATGGGTAGATGGCATAGAATATCACACAATAACCGTTGGAACTTCAAGAATACACATAAACAAGTAAGTAGATGGCATAGAATATCACACTACGACTGTTGGAACTTCTAGAATACACATAAACAAGTAGGTAGATGACATAGAAGATCACACTATGACCGTTGGAACTTCAAGAATACACATAAACAAGTAAGCAGATGACATAGAATATCACACTATGACTGTTGGAACTTCTAGAATACACATAAACAAGTAAGTAGATGACATAGAAGATCACACTATGACCGTTGGAACTTCTAGAATACACATAAGCAAGTAAGTAGATGACATAGAATATCACACTATGACTGTTGGAACTTCTAGAATACACATAAACAAGTAAGTAGATGACATAGAATATCACACTACGACTGTTGGAACTTCTAGAATACACATAAACAAGTGAGTAGATGGCATAGAAGATCATAGTACGACTGTTGGAACTTCAAGAATTCACATAAACAAGTAAGTAGATGATGTAGAAAATCAGACTACGACTGTTGGAACTTCTAGAATACACATAAAAAAGTAAGTAGATGACATAGAAGATCACACTATGACCGTTGGAACTTCTAGAATACACATAAACAAGTAAGTAGATGACATAGAATATCACACTTTGATCATTGGAACTTCTAGAATACACATAAACAAGTAAGTAGATGACATAGAATATCACACTATGACCGTTGGAATTTCTAGAATACACATAAACAAGTAAGTAGATGACATAGAATATCACACTTTGATCATTGGAACTTCTAGAATACACATAAACAAGTAAGTAGATGACATAGAAGATCATATTACGACTGTTGGAACTTCAAGAATACACATAAACAAGTAAGTAGATGCCATAGAAGATCACACTATGACCGTTGGAACTTCTAGAATACACATAAACAAGTAAGTAGATGACATAGAAGATCATATTACGACTGTTGGAACTTCTAGAATACACATAAACAAGTAAGTAGATGACATAGAAGATCACACTATGACCGTTGGAACTTCTAGAATACACATAAACAAGTGAGTAGATGACATAGAAGATGTATACTTCTAGTATACACATAAAATGGTAACTATTCTGCCACTATAGAAAAACTGTGCATATTTATATTAAGCTTTACTTTTTCGTTACAGATTTTAGAATTATGGATTTTGCTATCATGAGTGAAGAAAATAATCCTTCATACATTGCAATAATTTACCCAATATTTCGCACATTCTGATACCAAATGTGCATATATATTTTTTTCTAAAAGGATATAAATTTAAACCTCTAAGGTAAGTGCGCAGTTTCTTTTTGGTGTCAGTATAGATAACAGATAGTATCCGACTATAACCATTGGAATTTCTAGAATACACATAAACAATTATTGTAATGTCATCTAGACATAGAAGACTAGACAATAACCGTTGGAACTTCTAGAATTTCTAAAGCAACCAAACGTGTACATTTGTACACATATAATAAGGAATATAAAAAAGTATGTTAATTCTTGGAAATGATTGTTTAATGTTTGACAGCAACATTAACCTGGAACTTAAGTGTTGCATGCAACAAGTTGCCATTTTATGATAACCACTAATGCCAAGTCATTTCAAAAACCCTCAATGCACGTAAAGGTTAATGATCGGAAACTATTTTAGTCTTTTATTAGCAGTGACAATGACCTCTGGCATTACATGTAACATGTAGTAAATTCTATGTTGATCACTGCAGACAAATTAGTGTAAACATTCCTCTGTGACAAAGATATCGAGCAGAAACCATTTTCGGGGGTATTAGCAGTAGCGATGACCCCGTGAGATGGGTTGGTCACATATACGACATTGTGACCAGCTAATTGTGTCATGTTATTTCGATGATGATGATTGAGTTTATTTACCCTCGCCTCCAGCGAACCATATGGACGAGCGATAATGTTATTTCATAATCCATCCGTGTACGACAGCAACATGTCTCCATTACGGTCACAGTGACATTGAACCCTGTTGTTGCATATCACATGGTGTTATGCTATGGTGATTACTTTTGCTAGTTATTACAATATCCGCCAATGAATAATCATGTTATTGAGCGGAATCGCACTGTATTTATATCCGATCCTGTAGTTGTATTACGTCGAGTCATGCAAGCGACTGGTTTCTCTAAGTGGTTTATGGTTCCTGTGTTGCTACTGGAGACATCCCGATGTGGCATCTTCTTCCTCTGGTCTAGGGTGACAAGTCATGCGTGTGCGTTCTCTTTCGCAGACTGGTCCTTTGTAGGGACACACTCCTCACTGTTCGTCATCCTACAGCAGCATATAAACTGGACTGACAGTTATTCAGCTGGTCGTCTCGGTCGCTCCAGAGTGTGGCCATATCTCCACCACTTCCGTAAGACGGCGATAGCTGGAGAGTGTGTCCCTTATTGCAAGGTCGATGACCAGAAAAGCCCAGTATCCCACGCTGATGCTGCGAGATGTGCCCCGACCGCTCCGAATCAGCACGAACAACTCTATAAATGGTCAATCATTGAGATTATTATCTTAATGAATGAAAATGTTAAGAAGAAAAATATGTTATATATGTTATATTTCGGGTTTTACGCCTGCATCAGCACCATTTTGGGCTATATCGCGGCGGGAAGTTTACCTAGCAACACCTTTAAGAAGAAATAAAGCACGTTTTAATTCATAATTGGCTAAAGAAATCACAGATGTTGCCAAAAATAAAATGGCTACAGCACAATAAAAGCCAGGACAGGCCCTGGTTCGGTACACAACCAGTTTAGGTATGTGTTACGTTTTTACTAATGACTTTAAACTATGGGTCTGCGTTACGTTTATAATAAAATACTTTAAACCATGGGTCTACGTTACGTCTTTACTAATGACTTTAAACTATGGGTCTGCGTTACGTTTATACTAAATGACTTTAAACTATGGGTCTACGTTACGTTTATACTAAATGCCTTTAAACTATGGGTCTGCGTTACGTTTATACTAAATGCCTTAAACTATGGGTCTGCGCTACGTCTGTATTAAATGACTTTAAAATATGGGTTTGCGTTACGTCTTTACTAAATGACTTTAAACTTTAATGTGTCTGTTTTACGTTTTTACTAAAGCATTTTATTTACCGTCTGGTAACAGATTTGCGTTTGAGAAGCTGGAAAACCAAACTGCTACTGTAGAAATCTCATCTGGTGACACGATTACGCTGGAAGCAGGTTTCAGTAAGCTGTCCTTTTCCGCCAATATCACACTATTTGGGTGAGTTGACATTGTGCAATTATATATATACATGTATATAACTATATAGAAGCGTCTTGGTGCAAGGTGTTGTTTTTTCACAAGATGGTTTTCCACATTCCCTAATTAGGAGATGTCCTACTTATGATATACTATATTCTAATAAGGAGAAACATGGTGCCAGGCTGGTAGGCAATCGGTAACGATTATTTTAACTAGTTGGCGGCTCACCAACCGGCCATATCAGAACAAACCCCTGACGAGGTTCGAACCTTCGACCTCCCGCTCCGTACTATATTCTAATCAGGAGAACATCACCTAATTAGGAGATCAATCAAATTATTTTCAGCATCTGTCCACTGGACGCTCCCACAATAATAGTTGTACTGGAAACGGCCAAGAACTTAGAGTGACATTCGAAACTAACTCGATCCATAGAACCGTCTCCGTTGCCTAGTGGTTTAGGCGTGACGATGGATTGCATCAGGAATGAGGTCTCGGTGGTGATTAATATAAGTTGTATGAACTTGTTTCGCAATCGAGCTCAAATCAATTTGTATTAACAAAAATAACTGTATGTGTTATATTTTCGTTTTAGGCATGAAGTAATTCGGGCTAGTGACACTGTCATCCATTTCTCCGAATGCAGTCTGAATGTTACATTCACACTCGGTAAGTTATCGAATTTACGTTTACGATATAATAACAAAGCCCAAGGTGAAATAACCAGGCGTTTGAAGCTGGCTAGCAGATGATAGTTGGTTGTTTAGATGTTTATTCGCGAAAACCCACCCATCTACTTTTAATTTATACATCAACAAAGTACATTGCAATAATATATCTGTATGCTATAGATATAATCAGTAGCATCGAAGTCTTGCTTTTGGGGGGAGGGGTTGTTGTTATTTGGAGAGGGTTTGTTGTTAATTTGGGGGAGGGGTTGTTGTTATTTGGGGAGGGGTTGTTGTTATTTGGGGGAGGGGTTGTTGTTATTTGGGGGAGGGGTTGTTGTTATTGGAGAGGGTTTGTTGTTATTTGGGGGAGGGGTTGTTGTTATTTGGAGAGGGTTTGTTGTTATTTGGGGGAGGGGTTGTTGTTATTTGGGGAGGGTTGTTGTTATCTGGGGGAGGGGTTGTTGTTATCTAGGGGAGGGGTTGTTGTTATTTGGGGAGGGGTTGTTGTTATCTAGGGGAGGGTTGTTGTTATTTGGGGAGGGGTTGTTGTTATCTGGGGGAGGGGTTGTTGTTATTGGGGAGGGGTTGTTGTTATCTAGGGGAGGGGTTGTTGTTATTTGGGGAGGGGTTGTTGTTATTTGGGGAGGGGTTGTTGTTATCTGGGGGAGGGGTTGTTGTTATCTAGGGGAGGGGTTGTTGTTATCTAGGGGAGGGGTTGTTGTTATTTGGGGAGGGGTTGTTGTTATCTAGGGGAGGGTTGTGTTATCTAGGGGAGGGGTGTTGTTATCTAGGGGAGGGGTTGTTGTTATCTAGGGGAGGGGTTGTTGTTATCTAGGGGAGGGGTTGTTGTTATTTGGGGAGGGGTTGTTGTTATTTGGGAGGGGCTGTTGTTATCTAGGGGAGGGGTGTTGTTATTTGGGGAGGGGTTGTGTTATCTAGGGGAGGGTTGTTGTTATCTGGGGGAGGGGTTGTTGTTATCTAGAGGAGGGGTTGTTGTTATTTGGGGAGGGGTTGTTGTTATTTGGGGAGGGGTTGTTGTTATCTAGGGGAGGGTTTGTTGTTATTTGGGGAGGGGTTGTTGTTATCTAGGGGAGGGGTTGTTGTTATTTGGGGAGGGGTTGTTGTTATTTGGGGAGGGGTTGTTGTTATCTAGGGGAGGGGTTGTTGTTATTTGGGGAGGGGTTGTTGTTATTTGGGGAGGGGTTGTTGTTATTTGGGGAGGGGTTGTTGTTATCTATGGGAGGGGTTGTTGTTATCTAGAGGAGGGGTTGTTGTTATTTGGGGAGGGGTTGTTGTTATTTGGGGAGGGGTTGTTGTTATTTGGGGGAAGGGTGTTGTTATCTAGGGGAGTGGTTGTTGTTATTTGGGGAGGGGTTGTTGTTATTTGGGGAGGGTTTGTTGTTATCTAGGGGAGGGGTTGTTGTTATTTGGGGAGGGGTTGTTGTTATCTAGGGGAGGGGTTGTTATTTGGGGAGGGGTTGTTGTTATTTGGGAGGGGTTGTTGTTATCTAGGGGAGGGTTTGTTATTTGGGGAGGGGTTGTTGTTATTTGGGGAGGGCTTGTTGTTATTTGGGGGAGGGCTTGTTGTTATCTAGGGAGGGGTTGTTGTTATTTGGGGAAGGGTTGTTGTTATCTAGGGGAGGGGTTGTTGTTATTTGGGGGAGGGTTGTTGTTATCTAGGGGATATTGGGTTGTTATTTGGGGAGGGTTTGTTGTTATTTGGGGAGGGGTTGTTGTTATTTGGGGAGGGTTTGTTGTTATTTGGGGAGGGGTGGTTGTTATCTAGGGGAGGGGTTGTTGTTATCTAGGGAGGGGTTGTTGTTGGGGAGGGGATTTGGGGAGGGGTTGTTGTTATTTGGGGGAGGGGTGTTGTTATTGGGGAGGGTTTGTTATTTGGGGAGGGTTGTTGTTATTTGGGGGGAGGGGTGTTGTTATCTAGTGGAGTGGTTGTTGTTATTTGGGGAGGGGTTGTTGGGGGAGGGTTGTTGTTATCTAGGGGAGGGGTTGGTGGTTGTTGTTATTTGGGGAGGGGTTGTTGTTATTTGGGGGAGGGTTGTTGTTATCTATTTGGGGATTTGGGGAGGGGTTGTTGTTATTTGGGGGGAGGGGTTGTTGTTATCTAGGGGAGTGGTTGTTGTATTTGGGGGAGTTGGGTCTAGGGGAGGGGTTGTTATTTGGGGAGGGGTGTTGTTTTGGGGAGGGGTTGTTGTTATCTAGAGGAGGGGTTGTTGTTATTTGGGGAGGAGTTGTTGTTATCTAGAGGAGGGGTTGTTGTTATCTAGGGGAGGGGTTGTTGTTATTTGGGGGGGTTGCTGTTATCTAGAGGAGGGGTTGTTGTTATTTGGGGAGGGGTTGTTGTTATCTAGGGGAGGGGTTGTTGTTATTTGGGGAAAGGGTTGTTGTTATCTAGGGGAGGGTTTGTTGTTATCTAGGGGAGGGGTTGTTGTTATTTGGGGAGGGGTTGTTGTTATCTAGGGGAGGGGTTGTTGTTATCTAGGGGAGGGGTTGTTGTTATTAGGGGAGGGGTTGTTGTTATCTAGGGGAGGGGTTGTTGTTATCTAGGGGAGGGGTTGTTGTTATTTGGGGGAGGGGTTGTTGTTATCTAGGGGAGGGTTGTTGTTATCTAGGGGAGGGGTTGTTGTTATTGGGGAGGGGTGTTGTTATCTAGGGGAGGGGTTGTTGTTATCTAGGGGAGGGGTTGTTGTTATCTAGGGGAGGGGTTGTTGTTATCTAGGGGAGGGGTTGTTGTTATCTAGGGGAGGGGTTGTTGTTATCTAGGGGAGGGGTTGTTGTTATCTAGGGGAGGGGTTGTTGCTTTTTGGGGGAGGGGTTGTTGTTATTTGAGGAGGGGTTGTTGTTATCTAGGGGAGGGGTTGTTGTTATCTAGGGGAGGGGTTGTTGTTATCTAGGGGAGGGGTTGTTGTTATCTAGGGGAGGGTTGTTGTTATCTAGGGGAGGGGTTGTTGTTATCTAGGGGAGGGGTTGTTGCTTTTGGGGGAGGGGTTGTTGTTATTTGAGGAGGGGTTGTTGTTATCTAGGGGAGGGTTGTTGTTATCTAGGGGAGGGGTTATTGTTATCTAGGGGAGGGGTCGTTGTTATTGGGGGAGGGGTTGTTGTTTTCTAGGGGAGGGGTCGTTGTTATTGGGGGAGGGGTTGTTGTTTTCTAGGGGAGGGGTCGTTGTTATTGGGGGAGGGGTTGTTGTTATTTGTGGGAGGGGTTGTTGTTATTGGGGGAGGGGTTGTTGTTATATGTCCGATTAGCGTAGTGGTTAGCACACTCGCTTCTCACCAATGCAACACGGGTTCGATCCTCGGACAGGGAAGTATGTGAGATGGTACGGTGGTCACCAGATGGGATAGGTGGGTTTTCTCCGGATACTCCGGTTTCCACCGTGCACGTGCTACTATCGCTTAGAGATAAGTTCAATCAGATTAGTCTTGAGATTAATTGTGCATAGGCACAAAATGTGAGATATAACGGTAAATCTGTAACATTAATGTTGACGCTCGCCCACATGGTTCGCCGGCGGTGAGGGTAAATAAGCGCAACCGTCATATAAATGTTGTTATTCATGAGAAACGCATTGTATTAATTACGCGCGGATGTTGACACTATTTACACTATATCACTATGTCAAGAAACATCGTATATTTAAAGTACAGTATTAGTTAAAATATTCAGATTCTGTGGTAAATATATTGAGTGGTGGTGGATGATATACCATGCTATAGGAAATTTCATTTTGTAGAATTTTGCTTTTTCACCGATGTAGTGTCGCTTTAAACTGTCTTACGTTGGATTCCTATATTTAAACATGTTTGCAATACTGGTTTTGCATTGAATACAATTACGTCATGATCGTTTGACATATTGTGATTTTGTCATGGAATCTAACTCGAAATAAAAGTAAAGTAAAGTGTTTCTTTACTATAGTGTCACCACTATTTAAAGGGCCAGCCATTTCTGACTTATAAGACACCTCTTTTTTTATGAACATCAGTACTTCCCGAATGCTATGCTTGTATGCCAGACGCCAGGCTGGCACTCGGTAACCATTATTTAACTAGCTGGCGGCTCACCAACCGGCCATATCAGAACAAACCCCTGGCGAGATTCGAACCTTCGACCTCCCGCTCCGTAGGCGGACGCCTTAACCAATGGGCCAGGGAGACGGTATAATATTATCATTTGATTAATAGTTTGCAAACCCATGTTGCGTATTACCAGATTTCACTTACTTTACACATTATAAGTAGTGATAAACCGATTATCGCTAAGTTTCCGACAATCCCTTGACATCGGCGATAATCGATTGTGAAAATGTGTAATTGATTATAATCGATGAGTCTTTATTTGTGTCTCTTACTTTTATGTTTGTTTATACCTCAAATAAAATCACGATTTACTATTGGCTGTATTATATTAGCATTGCACGTTTGCAACAACAATTCTAACTGTATCTAGTACTAGACTTTTCACTAGTATATCACTAAGCGTTCTGTTCTCTATTAACTTAAAAACTAATTTTATATCAGGTGGAAGTCTACTAATTTAAAGTCTAGTACTCAGATGTAACTGAGTAACTAATTTGTCGAAACTAGTAACTTGTAAGTAATTTATTAGTATACAGTTATTTCATGGGTGTTTGGGGAACAGTCAAAACTACTGTCCCGAGGTATCAGTGAAGACTTTCGAACTGTTGCCCGAAGCCGTTAGGGACAATAGTGTTGACTGTTCCCCAAACACCCATGAAATAACTGTTTTATTACCTAATGCTTTATAACGTTTTTTGTACTCAGAGAGTCTCTATTTTCTAATAAAACATTGAGTTCATCCTCAGTCATGTCTTCAAACCTAGCCTGGGCCATAATTCAAGATAAATTTCTGTTTTCCCAGTTTGTCGGCTGATGACTAATCAATCATCATTTGTAAACTCTTGGTTTTGGTCTAAAAGCCGGTACGCCGGTAAGTATGCAATAAAATACGGAAAGGAATTAATAAACGGAAAGGAGGGCTTCATATAATGTATATCGATGACTTCAAGCGCAGTCAGGGCTAAAATGTATTCGGGACGTATTTTTTTACTTTGACTTCCATAACACCCTATTGCGCATCCTACTGCGCACAGTGAAAGCATACTCAGAGTATGATTGGTTCAAAAGTCTAGTATGAAACAGTTCAAACTATTGCCCGGTATACAATTCGAACTGTTGCCCAGACCTGAGCGAAGGATAAAACATGCAATGAAAACAGGCAAAAATAACGAATTACAAGTTATATAGAGCATTAGGTAATAATACTAAATAGATTGTTAAACTCACAAATTAGATGGAATGATTTTGATCAATTACCCGATTAATAATCAATTAGCCTATCTAATCGGTTGACCCGTCCGATTATTCCGATTAATCGATTATGGATTTTGAAACCGATGCACATCACACTAATTTATAAGTACTTTCATAATATATTTAAAATTTCCGTGGCCTGAATGTTTACGCGACAGTATAGATAGCCGGCTTCCTGATTTACGCTCCGCATTATCCGCATTTAATAATAACAAGATACCCTTGAAGAACATGCATATCATAATTGTTTCCTGGAATTTTCATTTTATTACACTGGGTTGGAAGCAATTTTAGTAATGCGTCACGTGACGGGAAATGACCGCCGTAAAATAGATAAGGAACCAACTGTACCTGGGGAAATGATGCAACATTGCAGAATGAGTGCATCTCATCAAATAAAATAGAATTATAAACAGTTACTGTAAAATTGATATGTTTTAATATTTATATTAAAAGCATTGATTGGATGAAATAAGGAGCAACATGATTCCATTTCCGCATTGATACATTTTCAATCTACATAAATAAATACTCCGGGTTCCTCCCACACGAGTGATCACATATACGCTTTCATCCCCGCCAACGAGAGTGAGTAATATAAGTTGTTAGAACTTGCTTCACAATCGTGAAATAAATAAAGTTTAAACTTTAAATAAATAAACAAATATGTGTTACTTTTTTTACGCTTGCAGTTTCCAGTATCTTAATTGGATAAGCCTTTACCGTAAACATATAGTGATATATCCGGACTAGGCAGGATATGTACGGCTTAGAAAAGCATACATTTCGTGAAATACTGATTTCTTTACACCCTCTCTGCAATTTACAACCTCCTAATTCGTGAAATACGGACTTCTTTATACCCCCTCTGCAATTTACAACCTCCTAATTCGTGAAATACGGACTTCTTTACACCCCCCTCTGCAATTTACAATCTCCTAATTCGTGAACTATTGACTTCTTTACACCCCCCCCCCTCTGGAATTTACAATCTCCTAATTCGTGAAATACTGACTTCTTTACATCCCCTCTGCAATTTACATCCTCCTAATTCGTGAAATACTGACTTCTTTACATCCCACCTCTGCAATGTACAATCTCCTAATTCGTGAAATACTGACTTCCTTACACCCCCTCTACAACTTACAACCTCCTAATTCGTGAAATACGGACTTCTTTACATCCCCCTCTGCAATTTACATCCTCCTAATTCGTGAAATACTGACTTCTTTACACCCCCTCTGCAATTTACAATCTCCTAATTCGTGAAATATTGATTTCTTTACACCCCCTCTGCAATTTACAATCTCCTAATTCGTGAAATACTGACTTCTTTACACCCCCCTCTGCAATTTACAACCTCCTAATTCGTGAAATACGGATCTTTACATCCCCCTCTGCAATTTACAATCTCCTAATTCGTGAAATACTGATTTCTTTACACCCTCATCTGCAATTTACAACCTCCTAATTCGTGAAACACTGATTTCTTTACACCCCCTCTGCAATTTACAACCTCCTAATTCGTGAAATACTGACTTCTTTACACCCCCTCTGCAATTTACAACCTCCTAATAACTACAAACGGATCTGTAGTCCAGAGGTAACACGCTGAACTGGTAATCCATCGATCACAGATTCGATCCCCCGTCTGACCATAATAAAATTAACAGTCTTTCAAATGGGACGTTAAACCGAGGTCTCGTGTCGGTGCTTTACACCGTGCACGTAAAAGAACCAGAAGAGACTCTGGAATGGGTCTCTGTCTGTATCAAGCACTATCCTCCAAAATCTAAAATGACTAATCTCTTCAGGAGGCGTCGCTCATATGGGCAACCGGTAGCGACGATAAATAAACGTAAACACACATACATCTCACCTGGCTCGACTGAGGCTCGTTGAATATCAGCCCTGGCGGCACTAAGTACTCATATACCCTGTCAGCAAACTACATAGCATATAATCCAACACATTCACATGTGCAGGTTGTGTCCACAGAGGCGCACGTGTATCTGGATATGCAGCATGCTCTACCTGCTATGCTCTTTAACGACGTTTTTGAGAGACTTGTATCTTAACATGTGTTCAATCCCTTGATTAAATATATTGTATAGCTTTCAAATAGCATACATATACACAAACTTCACACTAGTCATACAATAAATGAAATGTAATTGGCTGTCCGATTAGCGCAGTGGTTAGCGCGCGCGCTTCTCACCAATGCAACCTGGGTTCGATGATCGATCCTCGGACCGGGAAGTATGTGAGATGGTACGGTGGTCGCCAGATCGGACAGGTGGGTTTTCTCCGGGTACTCCGGTTTCCTCCCACACGAATGACCACATTAACGCTTCCATCCGCGCCAACGAGAGTGATTAATATAAGTTGTTAGAACTTGCTTCGCAATCGTTGTAAAATAAATAATGTTTTTTAAAAAAATGAAATATAACGAATAGTATTTGCCTGAAACTGTTATAATTTTTCTTATTTCAATGTTACCAACTGTGTCGAAACTTTTTGAATGACACGTGCATAAATCATTGCAGACTCTTTTTTTTTTAAGATCAGTTCAATTTACAGTCACAAAACACTGTGGTTTTAGAACTTGTCACTCAACTGAATCAGCTTTACTTTATATGATAGATAAATGGATTCGAGCACTAAATGAGGGTAAATTGATTGGAATTGTAATTGTCGATTTTCGAAAAGCTTTTGATCTTGTCGACCATACTGTTTTGTTAAAGAAATTATCAGTATACTAATGTAGCAACAATGCATTGAAGCTTTTTTCAATCATATCTTTGTGATAGAAATCAAACTGTTTCTATAAATGACGTTTTATCTGAAAACAAAACTGTTAATTGTGGAGTCCCACAGGGCTCAATATTTGGACGACTTTTATTCTTACTTTTTATTAATGACTTACCACTGTTGTTTTCAAAATAAATCACCGGTAGCGATTTATATGCAGATGCTACTACATTATATGATATCCATACCCAGAATGAAGTGTTAGAAACACGATTACAACAAGCTTTGGAAGACTTGAAATACTCGTGTTTTCAAAAAAATGGAATGAAGATTAATACAGACAAAACGAAAGTTCTATTATGATGACAGCCCGGCGAAAATGTGGTTTCCCTAATCCAACACTCTCTCTTAAATATGAAAATATATTATTGAAAACCAGCAAATCAGTGAAGTTGCTTGGAGTACACATACAGGATTCATTAAAATCGGACACACATATAAGTTATATTATGAAAAAGATTTCAACTAACATTTGGTTATTGGGTAAAATACGGCATAGTGTCTATCTGAACTACAGAATACTTTACTATACAAGGCATATATCCAACCACATTTTGATTATTGTTCTATCATATCGGGAAACACCACCCAACAAAATATTGACACACTGTTAAGATTGAAGAGACGAGCAGGTAAATACATTCTGTGCCAAGATTATATTTCTTTGCGTGAATCAATGTCTGAGATTAGTATTATGACTTTTGACCAACGGATTATGTTTCAAAAAGCAGTAACAATGTATAAAAGTGTGCACAATGTTGTACCGAATTATTTGAATGAACATTTTCAATTAAGACATCGCAATACAGTTACTTCAGATATGACATTGAGATGTGCTTCAAATATTGATCTCTATATTCCAAGACCTAGATGTGAAATGTACAAGAAATCTTTAGAATTATGGAATTGTCTACCATTGGTGGACATTTTAGACGTCCAGATCTTTAAATATGTTCAAGACAAAATGTAAATTATGGATACAACAACTTTATAATCGGTAGACAATTGAAAGCTATATATGATTATCATTCAATATACTTATGTCGTTTGGTATTTCGATAACATTATCTGATTTGCTTACGGTACAGTGTACATCATTGTTGTACATGCCTGTTTAATGATATATTCGTTATCTTTATATCGTTTCTGAATCCGAAAGTAGTTTACCAGTATTTAGAGGAGGATGCGGACGTGTGTCCATAATCAGTTACCGGCGTTGTACCGAAAATATAGGGCACCTGAAAAACAATTGTGTTCACATTCACACGTAATTGATTATCGAACATGTCTGCGTTTACATTACTGCATTTATTACGTATTCTTATATGAAAGACCTAGGGAAATCGTTCACCAGACACGTAGCACGTTTGGGCAATCACAAAAACCAAGGAGACAATCACGATTTAATTAGTGTTCATTCGTCAACTGAATACCTTTCTCACATCAAAGGAATCGACCACCCCACTGGGATTCTAACATGTCAGCAACCATAACGATATTATATTGTTGACAACGCAATGCCAGTCTTAACACAGTCGGTTATGTTATATATATATATATATATATATATATAATATATATATATATATATATATATTATATATATATATATATATATATATATATATAATGATAATAATATATGAGTTTCGGAATTTTACTATTAAGCGAGCCTTTTTGGCGAGCTAAATATGAAAATTCCAAAATGAGTTTCATAAAATATGGTATGAAATCACCAGGAGTGTAAGATCCTTTTTATCACATTACCATAGTAACAACAACCATACATTTAAAGAAAAATACGTTTCTGTCTGCCAGTATACATACGCCGTAGTAAAAAGTCCCTGATAATCAAACAACTGCATGCAAATGATCGACACAATATGTTAATCACTATATTAAGCTAGTTCATATTTAATATGTTATGGATTAAGTAGTTGATAAATCATGAACACAAACAACATGTAATGTCTATTGCAAGCTGTCAATGTCATGCCGCAACCAATCAGAATCATTCCAGGTAGTATTAAACGTGTGGTCGTATAATAATTAATGAGATGGCTGTATTAACCGCAAGCAAAGTTATGTGATAAATATTTAAGGAAGGCGTCACATAATGGCTTCCTTTCGGAGTTGTATTTCGGGAGGTCGAAGTTTCGAATATCGTCAGGGGTTTGTTCTGATATGGTCGGTTGGTGAGCCGCCAGCTAGTTAAATGATGGTTACCGATTGCCTACCAGCATGGCGCCTGTCATACAAGCATAGGATTCGGGAAGTACTGATGTTCATAAAAATAGGTGTCTCATAAGTCAGAAATGGCTGACCCTTTTAATAGGAGTGACACTTTAATAAACAAAACACTATATACATATATATGTCTTCCAGGAACAGGGGGTAATGCGGCTGACGTCGTTCTAAAAAGCTGTAAGGCAACTATAGGCGGGTTTGCCGCCGAAGGTCAGTTAGATAGGGTGCTTGAAGGAGCCTTTCTACTTGGTCATGACTACATATCGTCTCTCGTAGAGGATGTAAGTTATGATTTTCGTAATGTAATAAGCAAACGATGACAAATCTCTGACACAATTCCATACACGTATTGCAATATGCCAATTCTTGCTATATATCACCATTTCACACTTGATTCCGAGAACATGTATGCACACAGCTTGTTTGAGACAACTCATTCTTAAATATATGTACGCTAGCAGTGAACATATCAGCCCAACTATGTATTGCAATATCATTAGAGTTGTGTAAATATGTATTGCAATATCGCTAGAATTGTGTAAATATGTATTACAATATCACTAGAATTGTGTAAATATGTATTGCAATATCGCTAGAATTGTGTAAATATGTATTGCAATATCACTAGAATTGTGTAAATATGTATTGCAATATCACTAGAATTGTGTAAATATGTATTGCAATATCATTAGAATTGTGTAAATATGTATTGCAATATCGCTAGAATTGTGTAAATATGTATTGCAATATCACTAGAATTGTGTAAATATGTATTGCAATATCACTAGAATTGTGTAAATATGTATTGCAATATCATTAGAATTGTGTAAATATGTATTGCAATATCACTAGAATTGTGTAAATATGTATTGCAATATCACTAGAATTGTGTAAATATGTATTGCAATATCATCAGAATTGTATCGTGAACTATTCATAGTCTTTTTACCCAGCATGCAAAGATGGACATTGAACATTGGGCATTTCTGTCTACTGTATCACTGAGTAACATAGATGTGAAACATACTAGATTATATATTTTTATTTAGTTGTTATTTATTTCCAGGTATGTCCTCGGTTAGAGAATATAACTAACGAAAGCTTGAAAGACATTCTCAATGTGCAAGGTAAAACGAACATAATATGCCCTGCCCTGCCCTGCCCTGCCCTGCCCTGCCCTGCCCTGCCCTGCCCTGCCCTTATATATTTTTTATTATTTATTTTATTTATTATTATTATTTATTATATTATCATTGTCATCACCATCGTCTTCTTCTTCTTCACATGGAGAAAACTAAATTTATATTTTCCTTTAATTTGCAGAAACAGTTGCTATATCGAGTAGTACAGTTGGAGATATTTCAATCAATGCCAATCTGTTGTCGGCAACAACTGAACGTGGCTATATTACTGTAGCTGTTGAGGTAACAACTTAATGTGACTACTAGAATATTACTGTAGATGCTGTGGTAACAACTGAGCCAAGCTATATTACTATAGATGTTGAGGTAACAATTGAACCTGACTATATTACTGTATGGGTTGAGGTAACAACTGAACATGACTATATAACTGTAGATGTTGAGGTAACAACTGAACCTGACTATATTACTGTAGATGATGTGGTAACAACTGAACCTGACTATATTACTGTAGATGATGAGGTAACAACTGAACATGACTATATTACTGTAGATGTTGAGGTAACAACTGAACCTGACTATATTACTGTAGATGTTGAGGTAACAACTGAACCTGACTATATTACTGTATGTGTTGAGGTAACAACTGAACCTGACTATATTACTGTAGATGTTGAGGTAACAACTTAACCTGACTATATTACTGTAGATGTTGAGGTAATAACTGAACCTAGCTATATTACTGTATATGTTGAGGTAACAACTGAACCTGACTATATTACTGTAGATGTTGAGGTAACAACTTAACCTGACTATATTACTGTAGAGGTTGAGGTAACAACTGAACATGACTATATTCCTGCAGATGTTGAGGTAACAACTGAACCTGACTATATTACTGTAGATGTTGAGGTAACAACTGAACCTGACTATATTCCTGTAGATGTTGAGGTAACAACTGAACACGACTATATTACTCTAGATGTTGAGGAAACAACTGAACCTGACTATATTACTGTATATGTTGAGGTAACAACTGAACATGACTATATTACTGTAGATGTTGAGGTAACAACTAAACGTGGCTATATTACTGTAGATGTTGCGGTAACAACTGAACATGACTATATTACTGTATGTGTTAAGGTAAGAACTGAACCTGACTATATTCCTGTAGATGTTGAGGTAACAACTGAACCTGACTATATTACTGTAGATGTTGAGGTAACAACTGAACCTGACTATATTACTGTAGATGTTGAGGTAACAACTGTAGCTGCCTATATTACTGTAGATGTTGAGGTAACAACTGCACATGACTATATTACTGTAGATGTTGTGGTAACAACTGAACCTGATTATATTACTGTATGTGTTGAGGTAACAACTGAACATGACTATATTACTGTAGATGTTGAGGTAACAACTGAACCTGACTATATTACTGTAGATGTTGAGGTAAGAACTGAACCTGACTATATTCCTGTAGATATTGAGGTAACAACTGAACCTGACTATATTACTGTAGATGTTGAGGTAACAATTGAACCTGATTGTATTACTGTAGATGTTGAAGTAACAACTGAACCTGACTATATTACTGTAGATGTTGAGGTAACAACTGAACCTGACTATATTACTGTAGATGTTGAGGTAACAACTGTAGCTGCCTATATTACTGTAGATGTTGAGGTAACAACTGAACATGACTATATTACTGTAGATGTTGAGGTAACAACTGAACCTGATTATATTACTGTATGTGTTGAGGTAACAACTGAACATGACTATATTACTGTAGATGTTGAGGTAACAACTGAACCTGACTATATTACTGTAGATGTTGAGGTAAGAACTGAACCTGACTATATTCCTGTAGATATTGAGGTAACAATTGAACCTGACTATATTACTGTAGATGTTGAGGTAACATTTGAACCTGATTGTATTACTGTAGATGTTGAAGTAACAACTGAACCTGGCTATATTACTGTAGATGTTAAGGTAACAACCGAACCTGACTATATTACTGTAGATGAAGAGGTAACAACTGAACATGACTATATTACTGTATGGGTTGAGGTAACAACTGTACCTGACTATATTACTGTAGATGTTGAGGTAACATCTGATGCTGACTATATTACTGTATATGATGAGGTAACAACTGAATCTGACTATATTACTGTATGTGTTGAGGTAACAACTGACTCTGACTATATTACTGTAGATGTTGAGGTAACAACTGAACATGACTATATTACTGTAGATGTTGAGGTAACAACTGAACCTGACTATATTACTGTAGATATTGAGGTAACAACTGAACCTGACTATATTACTGTAGATGTTGAGGTAACAACTGAACCTGACTATATTCCTGCATATGTTGAGGTAACAACTGAACACGACTATATTACTGTAGATGTTGAGGAAACAACTGAACCTGACTATATTACTGTAGATGTTGAGGTAACAACTGAAAATGACTATATTACCGTAGATATTGAGGTAACAACTGAACATGACTATATTACTGTAGATGTTGAGGTAACAACTGAACATGACTATATTACTGTATGGGTTGAGGTAACAACTGTACCTGACTATATTACTGTAGATGTTGAGGTAACAACTGATGCTGACTATATTACTGTATATGATGAGGTAACAACTGAACCTGACTATATTACTGTATGTGTTGAGGTAACAACTGACTCTGACTATATTACTGTAGATGTTGAGGTAACAACTGAACATGACAATATTACTGTAGATATTGAGGTAACAACTGAACCTGACTATATTACTGTAGATGTTGCGGAAACAACTGAACATGACTATATTAATGTAGATGTTGCAGTAACAACTGAACATGACTATATTACTGTAGATGTTGAGGTAACAACTGAACCTAGCTATATTACTGTATGTCTTGAGGTAACAACTGAACCTGACTATATTACTATAGATGTTGAGGTAACAACTTAACCTGACTATATTACTGTATATGTTGAGGTAACAACTGAACCTGACTATATTACTGTATGTGTTGAGGTAACAACTGAACCTAGCTATATTACTGTATGTGTTGAGGTAACAACTGAACCTGACTATATTACTGTAGATGTTGAGGTAACAACTGAACCTGGCTATATTACTGTATATGTTGAGGTAACAACTGAACCTGACTACATTACTGTAGATGTTGAAGTAACAACTGAACCTGGCTATATTACTGTAGATGTTGAGGTAACAACTGAACCTGACTATTACTGTAGATGTAGAGGTAACAACTGAACCTGACTATATTACTGTAGATGTTGAGGTAACAACTGAACCTGACTGTATTACTGTATATGTTGAGGTAACAACTGAACCTGACTATATTACTGTATGTGTTGAGCTAACAACTGAACCTGACTATATTACTGTAGATGCTGAGGTAACAACTGAACATGACTATATTACTGTATATGTTGAGGAAAGAACTGAACCTGACTATATTACTGTAGATGTTGAGGTAACAACTGAACATGACTATATTACTGTATATGTTGAGGTAAGAACTGAACCTGACTATATTAATGTAGATGTTGAGTAACAACTGAACGTGGCTATATTACTGTAGATGTTGCGGAAACAACTGAACATGACTATATTAATGTAGATGATGCAGTAACAACTGAACATGACTATATTACTGTATGTGTTGAGGTAACAACTGTACCTGACTATATTACTGTAGATGTTGAGGTAACATCTGATGCTGACTATATTACTGTATATGATGAGGTAACAACTGAAGCTGACTATATTACTGTATGTGTTGAGGTAACAACTGACTCTGACTATATTACTGTAGATGTTGAGGTAACAACTGAACATGACTATATTACTGTAGATGTTGAGGTAACAACTGAACCTGACTATATTACTGTAGATATTGAGGTAACAACTGAACCTGACTATATTACTGTAGATGTTGAGGTAACAACTGAACCTGACTATATTCCTGCATATGTTGAGGTAACAACTGAACACGACTATATTACTGTAGATGTTGAGGAAACAACTGAACCTGACTATATTACTGTAGATGTTGAGGTAACAACTGAACATGACTATATTACCGTAGATATTGAGGTAACAACTGAACCTGACTATATTACTGTAGATGTTGAGGTAACAACTGAACATGACTATATTACTGTATGGGTTGAGGTAACAACTGTACCTGACTATATTACTGTAGATGTTGAGGTAACAACTGATGCTGACTATATTACTGTATATGATGAGGTAACAACTGAACCTGACTATATTACTGTATGTGTTGAGGTAACAACTGACTCTGACTATATTACTGTAGATGTTGAGGTAACAACTGAACATGACAATATTACTGTAGATGTTGAGGTAACAACTGAACCTGACTATATTACTGTAGATGTTGAGGTAACAACTGAACCTGACTATATTACTGTAGATATTGAGGTAACAACTGAACCTGACTATATTCCTGCATATGTTGAGGTAACAACTGAACACGACTATATTACTGTAGATGTTGAGGAAACAACTGAACCTGACTATATTACTGTAGATGTTGAGGTAACAACTGAACATGACTATATTACTGTATATGTTGAGGTAAGAACTGAACCTGACTATATTACTGTAGATGTTGAGGTAACAACTAAACGTGGCTATATTACTGTAGATGTTGCGGTAACAACTGAACATGACTATATTACTGTAGATGTTGCGGTAACAACTGAACCTGACTATATTACTGTATGTGTTGAGGTAAGATCTGGACCTGACTATATTACTGTAGATGTTGAGGTAACAAATGAACCTGACTATATTACTGTAGATGTTGAGGTAACAACAGTATCTGCCTATATTACTGTAGATGTTGAGGTACCAACTGAACCTGACTATTTTACTGTAGATGTTGATGTAACAACTGACTCTGAATATATTACTGTAGATGTTGAGGTAACAACTGAACCTGACTATATTACTGTAGATGTTGAGGTAACAACTGAACCTGACTATATTACTGTATGTGTTGAGGTAAGAACTGAACCTGATTATATTACTGTATATGTTGAGGTAACAACTTAACCTGACTATATTACTGTAGATGTTGATGTAACAACTGAACCTGACTATATTACTGTAGATGTTGATGTAACAACTGAACCTGACTATATTACTGTAGATGTTGAGGTAGCAACTGAACCTGACTATATTACTGTATATGCTGAGGTAACAACTGAACCTGACTATATGACTGTACATATTGATGCAACAACTGAACCTAGCTATTTTACTGTACATGTTGATGTAACAACTGAACCTGACTATATTACTGTATGTGTTGAGGTAAGAACTGAACCTGACTAGATTACTGTAGATGTTGAGGTAGCAACTGAACCTGACTATATTACGGTATATGCTGAGGTAACAACTGAACCTGACTATATTACTGTAGATGTTGAGGTAACAACTGAACCTGACTATTTTACTGTAGATGTTGAGGTAGCAACTGAACCTGACTATATTACGGTATATGCTGAGGTAACAACTGAACCTGACTATATTACTGTAGATGTTGAGGTAACAACTGAACATGACTATATTACTGTATATGTTGAGGTAAGAACTGAACCTGACTATATTAATGTAGATGTTGAGTAACAACTGAACGTGGCTATATTACTGTAGATGTTGCGGAAACAACTGAACATGACTATATTAATGTAGATGTTGCAGTAACAACTGAACATGACTATATTACTGTAGATGTTGAGGTAACAACTGAACCTAGCTATATTACTGTATGTCTTGAGGTAACAACTGAACCTGACTATATTACTGTAGATGTTGAGGTAACAACTTAACCTGACTATATTACTGTATGTGTTGAGATAACAACTGAACCTGACTATATTACTGTATGTGTTGAGGTAACAACTGAACCTAGCTATATTACTGTATGTGTTTAGGTAACAACTGAACCTGACTATATTACTGTAGATGTTGAGGTAACAACTGAACCTGGCTATATTACTGTATATGTTGAGGTAACAACTGAACCTGACTACATTACTGTAGATGTTGAAGTAACAACTGAACCTGGCTATATTACTGTAGATGTTGAGGTAACAACTGAACCTGACTATTACTGTAGATGTAGAGGTAACAACTGAACCTGACTGTATTACTGTATATGTTGAGGTAACAACTGAACCTGACTATATTACTGTATGTGTTCAGGTAACAACTGTACCGGACTATATTACTGTAGATGCTGAGTTAACAACTGAACATGACTATATTACTGTATGGGTTGAGGTAACAACTGAACCTGACTATATTACTGTATATGCTGAGGTAACAACTGAACCTGACTATATTACTGTAGATGCTGAGGTAACAACTGAACATGACTATATTACTGTATATGTTGAGGTAAGAACTGAACCTGACTATATTACTGTAGATGTTGAGGTAACAACTGAACATGACTATATTACTGTATATGTTGAGGTAAGAACTGAACCTGACTATATTAATGTAGATGTTGAGTAACAACTGAACGTGGCTATATTACTGTAGATGTTGCGGAAACAACTGAACATGACTATATTAATGTAGATGTTGCAGTAACAACTGAACATGACTATATTACTGTATGTGTTGAGGTAACAACTGTACCTGACTATATTACTGTAGATGTTGAGGAAACAACTGAACCTGACTATATTCCTGCATATGTTGAGGTAGCAACTGAACATGACAATATTACTGTAGATGTTGAGGTAACAACTGAACCTGACTATATTACTCTATGTGTTGAGGTAACAACTGTACCTGACTATATTACTGTAGATGCGGAGGTAACAACTGAACATGACTATATTACTGTATGGGTTGAGGTAACAACTGTACCTGACTATATTACTGTAGATGTTGAGGTAACAACTGAACCTGATTATATTACTGTATGGGTTGAGGTAACAACTGTACCTGACTATATTACTGTAGATGTTGAGGTAACAACTGAACATGACTATATTACTGTATGTGTTGAGGTAACAACTGTACCTGACTATATTACTGTAGATGTTGAGGTAACAACTGAACCTGACTATATTACTGTATGTGTTGAGGTAACAACTGACTCTGACTATATTACTGTAGATGTTGAGGTAACAACTGAACCTGACTATATTACTGTAGATGTTGAGGTAACAACTGACCCTGACTATATTCCTGCATATGTTGAGGTAACAACTGAACATGACTATATTACTGTAGATGTTGAGGTAACAACAGAACATGACTATATTACTGTAGATGTTGAGGTAACAACTGAACCTGACTATTTTACTGTAGATGTTGAGGTAACAACTGAACCTGACTATATTACTGTATATGCTGAGGTAACAACAGAACATGACTATATTACTGTATATGTTGAGGTAAGAACTGAACCTGACTATATTACTGTATATGTTGAGGTAACAACTGAACGTGGCTATATTACTGTAGATGTTGCGGTAACAACTGAACCTGACTATATTACTGTATGTGTTGAGGTACGAACTGAACCTGACTATATTACTGTAGATATATAGGTAACAACTGAACCTGACTATATTACTTTATGGGTTGAGGTAACAACTGTACCTGACTATATTACTGTAGATGTTGAGGTAACAACTGAACATGATTATATTACTGTATGGGTTGAGGTAACAACGGTACCTGACTATATTACTGTAGATGTTGCGGTAACAACTGAACCTGACTATATTACCGTATGTGTTGAGGTAACAACTGAACCTGACTATATTACTGTAGATGTAGAGGTAACAACTGAACCTGACTATATTACTGTAGATGTTGAAGTAACAACTGAACCTGGCTATATTACTGTAGATGTTGAGGTAACAACTGAACCTGA